>JAMPIV010001843.1:0-327500 GCA_024509875.1 Oreohelix idahoensis
CTCCCCAAAGATAGAAAAGATCTGTGTAATATCCCACGCCCAAAGATTAGAAAAAGATCTTTGAATAACCCTCTCTCACCCAAAGAATATAAAAGATCTGTGTATAACCCTTCTCCCTCTCCCAAAGATAGAAAAGAACCTGTGAATTTATCCCCTCCTCCCCAAATATAGAAAAGATCGGTGTAAATCCCCTCACCCAAAGACAGAAAAGGTGTGTAATATCCCTTCTCCCAAAGATAGAAAAGATTCTGTGTATATCCCTCTCACCAAAGATAGAAAAGATCTGTGTAATATCCTCTCCTCTCCCAAACTGTGTATATCCCTCTCCCAAAGATCTGTGTATATCCCTCTCCCAAAGAATAGAAAAAGATCTGGTGTATATCCCCTCTCCCAAGATAGAAAAGATCTGTGTATATCCCTCTCCCAAAGATAGAAAAGATCTGTGTATATCCCTCTCCCAAAGATAGAAAAGATCTGTGTATATCCCTCTCCCAAAGATAGAAAAGATCTGTGTATATCCCTCTCCCAAAGATAGAAAAGATCTGTGTATATCCCTCTCCCAAAGATAGAAAAGATCTGTGTATATCCCAAAGACAGAAAAGATCCCTCTCCCAAAGATAGAAAAGATCTGTGTATATCCCTCTCCCAAAGATAGAAAAGATCTGTGTATATCCCTCTCCCAAAGATAGAAAAGATCTGTGTATATCCCTCTCCCAAAGATAGAAAAGATCTGTGTATATCCCTCTCCCAAAGATAGAAAAGATCTGTGTATATCCCTCTCCCAAAGATAGAAAAGATCTGTGTATATCCCTCTCCCAAAGATAGAAAAGATCTGTGTATATCCCTCTCCCAAAGATAGAAAAGATCTGTGTATATCCCTCTCCCAAAGATAGAAAAGATCTGTGTATATCCCTCTCCCAAAGATAGAAAAGATCTGTGTATATCCCTCTCCCAAAGATAGAAAAGATCTGTGTATATCCCTCTCCCAAAGATAGAAAAGATCTGTGTATATCCCTCTCCCAAAGATAGAACCCAAAGATAGAAAAGATCTGTGTATATCCCTCTCCCAAAGATAGAAAAGATCTGTGTATATCCCTCTCCCAAAGATAGAAAAGATCTGTGTATATCCCTCTCCCAATGATAGAAAAGATCTGTGTATATCCCTCTCCCAAAGATAGAAAAGATCTGTGTACATCCCTCTCCCAAAGATAGAAAAGATCTGTGTATATCCCTCTCCCAAAGATAGAAAAGATCTGTGTATATCCCTCTCCCAAAGATAGAAAAGATCTGTGTATATCCCTCTCCCAAAGATAGAAAAGATCTGTGTATATCCCTCTCCCAAAGATAGAAAAGATCGGTGTATATCCCTCTCCCAAAGATAGAAAAGATCTGTGTATATCCCTCTCCCAAAGATAGAAAAGATCTGTGTATATCCCTCTCCCAAAGATAGACCCAAAGATAGAAAAGATCTGTGTATATCCCTCTCCCAAAGATAGAAAAGATCTGTGTATATCCCTCTCCCAAAGATAGAAAAGATCTGTGTATATCCCTCTCCCAAAGATAGAAAAGATCTGTGTATATCCCTCTCCCAAAGATAGAAAAGATCTGTGTATATCCCTCTCCCAAAGATAGAAAAGATCTGTGTATATCCCTCTCCCAAAGATAGAAAAGATCTGTGTATATCCCTCTCCCAAAGATAGAAAAGATCTGTGTATATCCCTCTCTCAAAGATAGAAAAGATCGGTGTATATCCCTCTCCCAAAGATAGAAAAGATCTGTGTATATCTGTGTATATCCCTCTCCCAAAGATAGAAAAGATCTGTGTATATCCCTCTCCCAAAGATAGAAAAGATCTGTGTATATCCCTCTCCCAAAGATAGAAAAGATCTGTGTATATCCCTCTCCCAAAGATAGAAAAGATCTGTGTATATCCCTCTCCCAAAGATAGAAAAGATCTGTGTATATCCCTCTCCCAAAGATAGAAAAGATCGGTGTATATCCCTCTCCCAAAGATAGAAAAGATCGGTGTATATCCCTCTCCAAAGATAGAAAAGATCGGTGTATATCCCTCTCCCAAAGATAGAAAAGATCGGTGTATATCCCTCTCCCAAAGATAGAAAAGATCTGTGTATATCCCTCTCCCAAAGATAGAAAAGATCTGTGTATATCCCTCTCCCAAAGATAGAAAAGATCTGTGTATATCCCTCTCCCAAAGATAGAAAAGATCTGTGTATATCCCTCTCCCAAAGATAGAAAAGATCTGTGTATATCCCTCTCCCAAAGATAGAAAAGATCGGTGTATATCCCTCTCCCAAAGATAGAAAAGATCTGTGTATATCCCTCTCCCAAAGATAGAAAAGATCTGTGTATATCCCTCTCCCAAAGATAGAAAAGATCTGTTTATATCCCTCTCCCAAAGATAGAAAAGATCTGTGTATATCCCTCTCCCAAAGATAGAAAAGATCTGTGTATATCCCTCTCCCAAAGATAGAAAAGATCTGTGTATATCCCTCTCCCAAAGATAGAAAAGATCTGTGTATATCCCTCTACCAAAGATAGAAAAGATCTGTGTATATCCCTCTCCCAAAGATAGAAAAGATCTGTGTATATCCCTCTCCCAAAGATAGAAAAGATCGGTGTATATCCCTCTCCCAAAGATAGAAAAGATCTGTGTATATCCCTCTCCCAAAGATAGAAAAGATCTGTGTATATCCCTCTCCCAAAGATAGAAAAGATCTGTGTATATCCCTCTCCCAAAGATAGAAAAGATCTGTGTATATCCCTCTCCCAAAGATAGAAAAGATCTGTGTATATCCCTCTCCCAAAGATAGAAAAGATCTGTGTATATCCCTCTCCCAAAGATAGAAAAGATCTGTGTATATCCCTCTCCCAAAGATAGAAAAGATCTGTGTATATCCCTCTCCCAAAGATAGAAAAGATCTGTGTATATCCCTCTCCCAAAGATAGAAAAGATCTGTGTATATCCCTCTCCCAAAGATAGAAAAGATCTGTGTATATCCCTCTCCCAAAGATAGAAAAGATCTGTGTATATCTCTCACCCAAAGATAGAAAAGATCTGTGTATATCCCTCTCCCAAAGATAGAAAAGATCTGTGTATATCCCTCTCCCAAAGATAGAAAAGATCTGTGTATATCCCTCTCCCAAAGATAGAAAAGATCTGTGTATATCCCTCTCCCAAAGATAGAAAAGATCTGTGTATATCCCTCTCCCAAAGATAGAAAAGATCTGTGTATATCTCTCACCCAAAGATAGAAAAGATCTGTGTATATCCCTCTCCCAAAGATAGAAAAGATCTGTGTATATCCCTCTCCCAAAGATAGAAAAGATCTGTGTATATCCCTCTCCCAAAGATAGAAAAGATCTGTGTATATCCCTCTCCCAAAGATAGAAAAGATCTGTGTATATCCCTCTCCCAAAGATAGAAAAGATCTGTGTATATCCCTCTCCCAAAGATAGAAAAGATCGGTGTATATCCCTCTCCCAAAGATAGAAAAGATCTGTGTATATCCCTCTTCCAAAGATAGAAAAGATCGGTGTATATCCCTCTCCCAAAGATAGAAAAGATCTGTGTATATCCCTCTTCCAAAGATAGAAAAGATCTGTGTATATCCCTCTCCCAAAGATAGAAAAGATCTGTGTATATCCCTCCCAAAGATAGAAAAGATCTGTGTATATCCCTCTCCCAAAGATAGAAAAGATCTGTGTATATCCCTCTCCCAAAGATAGAAAAGATCTGTGTATATCCCTCTCCCAAAGATAGAAAAGATCTGTGTATATCCCTCTCCCAAAGATAGAAAAGATCTGTGTATATCCCTCTCCCAAAGATAGAAAAGATCGGTGTATATCCCTCTCCCAAAGATAGAAAAGATCGGTGTATATCCCTCTCCCAAAGATAGAAAAGATCTGTGTATATCCCTCTCCCAAAGATAGAAAAGATTGGTGTATATCCCTCTCCCAAAGATAGAAAAGATCTGTGTATATCCCTCTCCCAAAGATAGAAAAGATCTGTGTATATCCCTCTCCCAAAGATAGAAAAGATCTGTGTATATCCCTCTCCCAAAGATAGAAAAGATCTGTGTATATCCCTCTCCCAAAGATAGAAAAGATCTGTCTATATCCCTCTCCCAAAGATAGAAAAGATCTGTGTATATCCCTCTCCCAAAGATAGAAAAGATCTGTGTATATCCCTCTCCCAAAGATAGAAAAGATCTGTGTATATCCCTCTCCCAAAGATAGAAAAGATCGGTGTATATCCCTCTCCCAAAGACAGAAAAGATCTGTGTATATCCCTCTCCCAAAGATAGAAAAGATGTGTGTATATCCCTCTCCCAAAGATAGAAAAGATCTGTGTATATCCCTCTCCCAAAGATAGAAAAGATCTGTGTATATCCCTCTCCCAAAGATAGAAAAGATCTGTGTATATCCCTCTCCCAAAGATAGAAAAGATCTGTGTATATCCCTCTCCCAAAGATAGAAAAGATCTGTGTATATCCCTCTCCCAAAGATAGAAAAGATCTGTGTATATCCCTCTCCCAAAGATAGAAAAGATCAGTGTATATCCCTCTCCCAAAGATAGAAAAGATCTGTGTATATCCCTCTCCCAAAGATAGAAAAGATCTGTGTATATCCCTCTCCCAAAGATAGAAAAGATCTGTGTATATCCCTCTCCCAAAGATAGAAAGATCTGTGTATATCCCTCTCCCAAAGATAGAAAAGATATGTGTATATCCCTCTCCCAAAGATAGAAAAGATCGGTGTATATCCCTCTCCCAAAGATAGAAAAGATCTGTGTATATCCCTCTCCCAAAGATAGAAAAGATCTGTGTATATCCCTCTACCAAAGATAGAAAAGATCTGTGTATATCCCTCTCCCAAAGATAGAAAAGATCTGTGTATATCCCTCTCCCAAAGATAGAAAAGATCGGTGTATATCCCTCTCCCAAAGATAGAAAAGATCTGTGTATATCCCTCTCCCAAAGATAGAAAAGATCTGTGTATATCCCTCTCCCAAAGATAGAAAAGATCTGTGTATATCCCTCTCCCAAAGATAGAAAAGATCGGTGTATATCCCTCTCCCAAAGATAGAAAAGATCTGTGTATATCCCTCTCCCAAAGATAGAAAAGATCTGTGTATATCCCTCTCCCAAAGATAGAAAAGATCGGTGTATATCCCTCTCCCAAAGATAGAAAAGATCTGTGTATATCCCTCTCCCAAAGATAGAAAAGATCGGTGTATATCCCTCTCCCAAAGATAGAAAAGATCTGTGTATATCCCTCTCCCAAAGATAGAAAAGATCTGTGTATATCCCTCTCCCAAAGATAGAAAAGATCTGTGTATATCTCTCTCCCAAAGATAGAAAAGATCTGTGTATATCCCTCTCCCAAAGATAGAAAAGATCTGTGTATATCCCTCTCCCAAAGATAGAAAAGATCTGTGTATATCCCTCTCCCAAAGATAGAAAAGATCTGTGTATATCCCTCTCCCAAAGATAGAAAAGATCTGTGTATATCCCTCTCCCAAAGATAGAAAAGATCTGTGTATATCCCTCTCCCAAAGATAGAAAAGATCGGTGTATATCCCTCTCCCAAAGATAGAAAAGATCTGTGTATATCCCTCTCCCAAAGATAGAAAAGATCGGTGTATATCCCTCTTCCAAAGATAGAAAAGATCTGTGTATATCCCTCTCCCAAAGATAGAAAAGATCGGTGTATATCCCTCTCCCAAAGATAGAAAAGATCTGTGTATATCCCTCTTCCAAAGATAGAAAAGATCGGTGTATATCCCTCTCCCAAAGATAGAAAAGATCTGTGTATATCCCTCTCCCAAAGATAGAAAAGATCTGTGTATATCCCTCTCCCAAAGATAGAAAAGATCTGTGTATATCCCTCTTCCAAAGATAGAAAAGATCTGTGTATATCCCTCTCCCAAAGATAGAAAAGATCTGTGTATATCCCTCTCCCAAAGATAGAAAAGATCGGTGTATATCCCTCTCCCAAAGATAGAAAAGATCTGTGTATATCCCTCTCCCAAAGACAGAAAAGATCTGTGTATATCCCTCTACCAAAGATAGAAAAGATTTGTGTATATCCCTCTCCCAAAGATAGAAAAGATCTGTGTATATCCCTCTCCCAAAGATAGAAAAGATCGGTGTATATCCCTCTCCCAAAGATAGAAAAGATCTGTGTATATCCCTCTCCCAAAGATAGAAAAGATCTGTGTATATCCCTCTCCCAAAGACAGAAAAGATCTGTGTATATCCCTCTACCAAAGATAGAAAAGATCTGTGTATATCCCTCTCCCAAAGATAGAAAAGATCGGTGTATATCCCTCTCCCAAAGATAGAAAAGATCTGTGTATATCCCTCTCCCAAAGATAGAAAAGATCTGTGTATATCCCTCTCCCAAAGATAGAAAAGATCTGTGTATATCCCTCTCCCAAAGATAGAAAAGATCGGTGTATATCCCTCTCCCAAAGATAGAAAAGATCTGTGTATATCCCTCTCCCAAAGATAGAAAAGATCTGTGTATATCCCTCTCCCAAAGATAGAAAAGATCTGTGTATATCCCTCTCCCAAAGATAGAAAAGATCTGTGTATATCCCTCTCCCAAAGATAGAAAAGATCTGTGTATATCCCTCTCCCAAAGATAGAAAAGATCGGTGTATATCCCTCTCCCAAAGATAGAAAAGATCTGTGTATATCCCTCTCCCAAAGATAGAAAAGATCTGTGTATATCCCTCTCCCAAAGATAGAAAAGATCTGTGTATACCTCTCTCCCAAAGATAGAAAAGATCTGTGTATATCCCTCTCCCAAAGATAGAAAAGATCGGTGTATATCCCTCTCCCAAAGATAGAAAAGATCTGTGTATATCCCTCTCCCAAAGATAGAAAAGATCTGTGTATATCCCTCTCCCAAAGATAGAAAAGATCTGTGTATATCCCTCTCCCAAAGATAGAAAAGATCTGTGTATATCCCTCTCCCAAAGATAGAAAAGATCGGTGTATATCCCTCTCCCAAAGATAGAAAAGATCGGTGTATATCCCTCTCCCAAAGATAGAAAAGATCTGTGTATATCCCTCTCCCAAAGATAGAAAAGATCGGTGTATATCCCTCTCCCAAAGATAGAAAAGATCGGTGTATATCCCTCTCCCAAAGATAGAAAAGATCTGTGTATATCCCTCTCCCAAAGATAGAAAAGATCTGTGTATATCCCTCTCCCAAAGATAGAAAAGATCTGTGTATATCCCTCTCCCAAAGATAGAAAAGATCTGTGTATATCCCTCTCCCAAAGATAGAAAAGATCTGTGTATATCCCTCTCCCAAAGATAGAAAAGATCGGTGTATATCCCTCTCCCAAAGATAGAAAAGATCTGTGCATATCCCTCTCCCAAAGATAGAAAAGATCTGTGTATATCCCTCTCCCAAAGATAGAAAAGATCTGTGTATATCCCTCTCCCAAAGATAGAAAAGATCTGTGCATATCCCTCCCAAAGATAGAAAAGATCTGTGTATATCCCTCTCCCAAAGATAGAAAAGATCTGTGCATATCCCTCTCCCAAAGATAGAAAAGATCTGTGCATATCCCTCTCCCAAAGATAGAAAAGATCTGTGTATATCCCTCTCCCAAAGATAGAAAAGATCTGTGTATATCCCTCTCCCAAAGATAGAAAAGATCTGTGTATATCTCTCTCCCAAAGATAGAAAAGATCTGTGTATATCCCTCTCCCAAAGATAGAAAAGATCTGTGTATATCCCTCTCCCAAAGATAGAAAAGATCTGTGTATATCCCTCTCCCAAAGATAGAAAAGATCTGTGCATATCCCTCTCCCAAAGATAGAAAAGATCTGTGTATATCCCTCTCCCAAAGATAGAAAAGATCTGTGTATATCCCTCTCCCAAAGATAGAAAAGATCTGTGTATATCTCTCTCCCAAAGATAGAAAAGATCTGTGTATATCCCTCTCCCAAAGATAGAAAAGATCTGTGTATATCCCTCTCCCAAAGATAGAAAAGATCTGTGTATATCCCTCTCCCAAAGATAGAAAAGATCTGTGCATATCCCTCTCCCAAAGATAGAAAAGATCTGTGTATATCCCTCTCCCAAAGATAGAAAAGATCTGTGTATATCCCTCTCCCAAAGATAGAAAAGATCTGTGCATATCCCTCTCCCAAAGATAGAAAAGATCTGTGTATATCCCTCTCCCAAAGATAGAAAAGATCTGTGTATATCCCCCTCCCAAAGATAGAAAAGATCTGTGTATATCCCTCTACCAAAGATAGAAAAGATCTGTGTATATCCCTCTCCCAAAGATAGAAAAGATCTGTGTATATCCCTCTCCCAAAGATAGAAAAGATCGGTGTATATCCCTCTCCCAAAGATAGAAAAGATCTGTGTATATCCCTCTCCCAAAGATAGAAAAGATCTGTGTATATCCCTCTCCCAAAGATAGAAAAGATCTGTGTATATCCCTCTCCCAAAGATAGAAAAGATCTGTGTATATCCCTCTCCCAAAGATAGAAAAGATCTGTGCATATCCCTCTCCCAAAGATAGAAAAGATCGGTGCATATCCCTCTCCCAAAGATAGAAAAGATCTGTGTATATCCCTCTCCCAAAGATAGAAAAGATCTGTGTATATCCCTCTCCCAAAGATAGAAAAGATCTGTGTATATCCCTCTACCAAAGATAGAAAAGATCTGTGTATATCCCTCTCCCAAAGATAGAAAAGATCTGTGCATATCCCTCTCCCAAAGATAGAAAAGATCTGTGCATATCCCTCTCCCAAAGATAGAAAAGATCTGTGTATATCCCTCTCCCAAAGATAGAAAAGATCTGTGTATATCCCTCTCCCAAAGATAGAAAAGATCTGTGTATATCCCTCTCCCAAAGACAGAAAAGATCTGTGTATATCCCTCTCCCAAAGATAGAAAAGATCTGTGTATATCCCTCTCCCAAAGATAGAAAAGATCTGTGTATATCCCTCTCCCAAAGATAGAAAAGATCTGTGTATATCCCTCTCCCAAAGACAGAAAAGATCTGTGTATATCCCTCTCCCAAAGATAGAAAAGATCTGTGTATATCCCTCTCCCAAAGACAGAAAAGATCTGTGTATATCCCTCTCCCAAAGATAGAAAAGATCTGTGTATATCCCTCTCCCAAAGATAGAAAAGATCTGTGTATATCCCTCTCCCAAAGATAGAAAAGATCTGTGTATATCCCTCTCCCAAAGACAGAAAAGATCTGTGTATATCCCTCTCCCAAAGATAGAAAAGATCTGTGTATATCCCTCTCCCAAAGATAGAAAAGATCTGTGTATATCCCTCTCCCAAAGATAGAAAAGATCTGTGTATATCTCTCTTCCAAAGATAGAAAAGATCTGTGTATATCCCTCTCCCAAAGATAGAAAAGATCTGTGTATATCCCTCTCCCAAAGATAGAAAAGATCTGTGTATATCCCTCTCCCAAAGATAGAAAAGATCTGTGTATATCCCTCTCCCAAAGACAGAAAAGATCTGTGTATATCCCTCTCCCAAAGACAGAAAAGATCTGTGTATATCCCTCTCCCAAAGATAGAAAAGATCTGTGTATATCCCTCTCCCAAAGATAGAAAAGATCTGTGTATATCCCTCTCCCAAAGATAGAAAAGATCTGTGTATATCCCTCTCGCAAAGATAGAAAAGATCTGTGTATATCCCTCTACCAAAGATAGAAAAGATCTGTGTATATCCCTCTCCCAAAGATAGAAAAGATCTGTGTATATCCCTCTCCCAAAGATAGAAAAGATCTGTGTATATCCCTCTCCCAAAGATAGAAAAGATCTGTGTATATCCCTCTCCCAAAGATAGAAAAGATCTGTGTATATCCCTCTCCCAAAGATAGAAAAGATCTGTGTATATCCCTCTCCCAAAGATAGAAAAGATCGGTGTATATCCCTCTCCCAAAGATAGAAAAGATCTGTGTATATCCCTCTTCCAAAGATAGAAAAGATCTGTGTATATCCCTCTCCCAAAGATAGAAAAGATCTGTGTATATCCCTCTCCCAAAGATAGAAAAGATCTGTGTATATCCCTCTCCCAAAGATAGAAAAGATCTGTGTATATCCCTCTCCCAAAGATAGAAAAGATCTGTGTATATCCCTCTCCCAAAGATAGAAAAGATCGGTGTATATCCCTCTCCCAAAGATAGAAAAGATCTGTGTATATCCCTCTCCCAAAGATAGAAAAGATCTGTGTATATCCCTCTACCAAAGATAGAAAAGATCTGTGTATATCCCTCTCCCAAAGATAGAAAAGATCTGTGTATATCCCTCTCCCAAAGATAGAAAAGATCTGTGTATATCCCTCTCCCAAAGATAGAAAAGATCTGTGTATATCCCTCTCCCAAAGATAGAAAAGATCTGTGTATATCCCTCTCCCAAAGATAGAAAAGATCTGTGTATATCCCTCTCCCAAAGATAGAAAAGATCGGTGTATATCCCTCTCCCAAAGATAGAAAAGATCTGTGTATATCCCTCTTCCAAAGATAGAAAAGATCTGTGTATATCCCTCTCCCAAAGATAGAAAAGATCTGTGTATATCCCTCTCCCAAAGATAGAAAAGATCTGTGTATATCTCTCTCCCAAAGATAGAAAAGATCTGTGTATATCCCTCTCCCAAAGATGGAAAAGATCTGTGTATATCCCTCTCCCAAAGATAGAAAAGATCTGTGTATATCCCTCTCCCAAAGATAGAAAAGATCTGTGTATATCCCTCTCCCAAAGATAGAAAAGATCGGTGTATATCCCTCTCCCAAAGATAGAAAAGATCTGTGTATATCCCTCTCCCAAAGATAGAAAAGATCTGTGTATATCCCTCTCCTAAAGATAGAAAAGATCTGTGTATATCCCTCTCCCAAAGATAGAAAAGATCTGTGTATATCCCTCTCCCAAAGACAGAAAAGATCTGTGTATATCCCTCTCCCAAAGATAGAAAAGATCGGTGTATATCCCTCTCCCAAAGATAGAAAAGATCTGTGTATATCCCTCTCCCAAAGATAGAAAAGATCTGTGTATATCCCTCTCCCAAAGATAGAAAAGATCTGTGTATATCCCTCTCCCAAAGATAGAAAAGATCTGTGTATATCCCTCTCCCAAAGAAAGGCAATTTAAAACTGTGTACCAACTATCGTACTATTGCTTTAATAAGTCATGCCAGCAAAATCCTCTTGCGGATTATCATGAAGAGGATAGAAAGGGAGTTAGAACATGAAATACATGAAGTACAGGCAGGTTTTAGATGATAATGACGTTCTTCAGTCCTCACTTTGAATTTTACTTCTGCTATCTTTGCAAGTCTGTCTGCCTTTCCATTTCCATATATCTTGCAGTGGCCAGGAATCCCCTGTACTTTCACTTTGTTGAATTTTTAACAGGTTTCTATTAGTGCTTCAGACAGGCTGTCTAATTATTTGTTTCTATGGTTCCTTAGTGCAGTTATGACTAAACAGAGAATCTGTAAGGAATGCTGTCTTGGCTGTAGCAGTATCTCCTGTTTTCTACAATGGTTATTGCAGCTATTTTGAATGCATCTGCTTCAGCTTTACAATTGTTTGAAAATGTTCCAGTGGACACTGAGATGTGGATTTCTTGTCCATTGTTCCTAATAATGTCTATCCATATATTATTCCCCTTGCAGGGTAGAGGACCATCCTTCTCGTGGCATTGCACACATGCCATTTAGTGGGTCTGGTGTGACCTCTGCCAGTTGCGCCCACTGAGTTGGAGAAGTTCTCTGGGGTTGCAAGAAAGCCCAAAACGACACCCCCAAATTGCCACAAGGGTAAAAGAATGAATAAATCAAATCCCTTGGGATCGGAGCAACATCTTCCTCATGCAGTGCATTTGGCAGGCCAAAGATTTGTGTGCTTTTTGTGTTTTATTGAATGATAGCAAGCAAGTCTCTAACAAATGAATATATACTTTATAGTAATACAACATATTTCTATTATAAGCAGGTGGTAGTGATATTGACTCACTCAGTGATAGCCTCACATCTTCAGACCAATCAGGCTTGGTGCGGAGCAGTAAACGGAAGCGTAAACATCCTTCAGGTCTGGATGAGCCACTCCAAGCAGCTCCCGGGAGTTGGGTCAAGGTGGCTGCCAGGTAACCACACAGTTTCTGTTAAATCATGTGGGACTTCATCAGTTTAAATGGAACATAAGTTTATGCTGCTAAACTGTTTTAGTAAAGATATGGTGATAATTGTTAATCAGGACTTCTGTACGGACAGAGACGGTTGTTCAGTTTCACTTCTAACACTGTAAGCCTGGCTTGTTGTCATGGTGATTCCTTTTCCTGTGTCCAGAACCGAACTGAATAATATAGTCACCTTCTTTTTCCTGTGTGACTGTGTAGTGAATAAACAGTGTATAACGTTATCAGGAGTTTCAACGTTCCTGACTCCTATGTTTGTTGTGGTGTGTGGCTCCAGTCTGTTCAGGTATGCCAGAACCCTTTAACATTCACGTATGTTGTTATCTACATAGTCACACACCTGTCGGCCATCCGTAAACCCGACCTCACTGACTCTGTCCTTGTCAGTCTTTGATGCACCACACCACCCACCAGAAACATTCCACAACCATCAACATCAACTGAACATAGTATGTACCACAAAAATTTAATCCTCAACATAGTGGTAACACTGACACACACATGGATGAAGCAGCAAGTAGAAATGGACACAGCAGTTTGAGGCTCCACAGAACAAGTAGACATGGACACAGTTGTTTGATTGAGGGTCCACAGACTAAGTAGATATGGATGCAACTGTTTGATTGAGGCTCCACAGAACAAGTGGATATGGACACAGCAGTTTGATTGAGGCTCCACAGAACAAGTAGGTTTGGACACAGCAGTTTGATTGAGGCTCCACATAACTAGTAGATATGGATGCAGCTATTTGATTGAGGCTCCACAGAACAGGTAGATATGGACACAGCAGTTTGATTGAGGCACCACAGAAAAAGTAGAATTGGACACAGTAGTTTGATTGAGGCTCCACATAACTAGTAGATATGGATGCAGCTGTTTGATTGAGGCTCCACAGAACAAGTAGACATGGATGCAGCTGTTTGATTGAGGCACCACAGAACAAGTAGATTTGGACACAGCAGTTTGATTGAGGCTCCACATAACTAGTAGATATGGATGCAGCTGTTTGATTGAGGCTCCACAGAACAAGAAGATACGGACACAGCAGTTTGATTGAGGCTCCACATAACAAGTAGATATGGATGCAGCTGTTTGATTGAGGCTTTACAGACCAAGTAATAATGGACACAGCCATTTTATTGAGGCTCCACAGAACAAGTAGATATGGACACAGCAGTTTGACTGAGGCTTTACAGAACACGTAGATATGGACACAGCTGTTTGATTGAGGCTCTACTGGCCAAGCTGATATGGACACAGGAGATTGATTAATTGGAAACTGATGAAGTATTATGGAGAAGCCCTGAAGATAATTAGCTTAACCCTTTCCTTTCCTGTCTAATTTACTATATCTTTATCTTAACATCTGAGGCATGGGAGCAACTCCAGTTTCTGATATAATCACAGTCTAAAGGAAAAAAACCATTTAAAAAAACTAACTGAGTTAACATTATGTTTATTAGTTACAAATACACAGAATTGAATCACATATCATCTGCAGTATTCTTAATAACGGTATATATTAGTATTATTCCATGACATTTTCATTAATGTGGGGGAAACTATTTTGGAAAAAATTTTGAACATTTGTAGTGCTAATTCATTACCACAATAGATATAAACATTCATTTTTATTAACGAAATATAACTACTCATGATGTGGTGAACAGACCAGTTCATTGCAGTAAATTCTGCACACTGGGCGGCCATGAACAGTCTCTGCAGAATGCCAGAAGATGTGTTTGGTTTGTTCTTTGAGAAAACAAAACATAATTTTTTTTGCATATGCATTCACATAAGTTGTTGCTTAAAACATAATTTTTTTTGCATATGCATTCACATAATTTGTTGCTTACTACAGCTTTTTCCTCGTTTGTATTGAACCCATTTGATATGTTCTTCACTCATAAACAAACTGAAGTAATCGTAAGAGGCGGCAACTAGATCTAAAGTATGTTTAGGTCCAGGGTTTCTTACAGTCACAAATTTCAACTGAAGTATGCTTTGTTGACAAGTCTCTTTCATTTAATATGTCGTCAGGATCATTACTACTTTAACTAGATTCAGTTTCGTCACTGTCACGAGTCTAAATCAGGTTCGTATTCAATATCCACATCTGATTTGGCGGCATCCTCATTTTTTGATCAAATAGAACATCATCTCTCAGCTTCCGAAGCAAAGATTCCTCTGGCTGGAAATCCATGGCTTTATAAAAATAACAAAATATCATAATATCGATTGATTTAGATAATAATTTCAGAAAACGGAAGCTTCACTCTATTTATAAATCAGGTCACATTAGTAGCGAGATCTTGTTGCACTGTGGCAACTAATGACAACAATGTTTCATGCCAGGTGATTTTGAGCATTTTAAATGGCAAAGGGTTAATAAAGAACACATATGAAGACATGACATGCAGAGTTCTTCATGAAGGACAACTTACAGAATCGTTTGGGATAAGAACTGGAGTGTGACAGGGATGCCTTTTGTCACCATATCACTTCCTATTGGCTGTAGATTGGATAATGAAAACATCAACTTCAGCCAACAGAAATGAAATCCATTAGACTCTGACTCAACAGCTTGACAATCTAGATTTTGCCGATGTTTTGCCCCATAACCATACTCAGAGGGACAAGATTAAAATACTTGATGAGGGATCACAACAAGTGGATCTGAAAAATATGCAGGGAGAAAGCAAAGATAATGAGAATAAATTGCAGGAAATGATAACAAGTTTGTACTGGAATAAAACTACTACAAGATGTGGAATCATGCATATACTTTAACAGCAGTGCACAGCTGGAGGGACAAACAATGACATCAAAATAACAATACAAAGGCTAGAGGAGCTTTCATTGCATTAGGAAATATATGGAGATTTTTAAAAATCAGGTCCAACACAAAAATCAGAACTTTCAATTCAGGAATCAAGTTATTCCTATTGTATGGTTGTGAAACATGGAGGACAACAGCAACAAAAGCTACAGACTTTCATAAATGGATGCTTGCGTAGAATAGAAGGATTGAAATGGTATGACAGGATCACTAATGTGGAACTGTTGACCAGACGTCAGTGGAACAAGAGAAGGATTGAAATGGTATGACAGGATCACTAATGTGGAACTGATGACAAGACGTCAGTGGAACAAGAGAAGGATTGAAATGGTATGACAGGATCACTAATGTGGAACTGTTGACCAGACGTCAGTGGAACAAGAGAAGGATTGAAATGGTATGACAGGATCACTAATGTGGAACTGTTGACCAGACGTCAGTGGAACAAGAGAAGGATTGAAATGGTATGACAGGATCACTAATGTGGAACTGTTGACAAGACATCAGTGGAACAAGAGAAGGATTGAAATGGTATGACAGGATCACTAATGTGGAACTGATGACCAGACGTCAGTGGAACAAGAGAAGGATTGAAATGGTATGACAGGATCACTAATGTGGAACTGTTGACAAGACGTCAGTGGAACAAGAGAAGGATTGAAATGGTATGACAGGATCACTAATGTGGAACTGATGACAAGACGTCAGTGGAACAAGAGAAGGATTGAAATGGTATGACAGGATCACTAATGTGGAACTGATGACAAGACATCAGTGGAACAAGAGAAGGATTGAAATGGTATGACAGGATCACTAATGTGGAACTGATGACAAGACGTCAGTGGAACAAGAGAAGGATTGAAATGGTATGACAGGATCACTAATGTGGAACTGATGACAAGACGTCAGTGGAACAAGAGAAGGATTGAAATGGTATGACAGGATCACTAATGTGGAACTGATGACAAGACGTCAGTGGAACAAGAGAAGGATTGAAATGGTATGACATGATCACTAATGTGGAACTGATGACAAGACGTCAGTGGAACAAGAGAAGGATTGAAATGGTATGACAGGATCACTAATGTGGAACTGTTGACAAGACGTCAGTGGAACAAGAGAAGGATTGAAATGGTATGACAGGATCACTAATGTGGAACTGTTGACAAGACGTCAGTGGAACAAGAGAAGGATTGAAATGGTATGACAGGATCACTAATGTGGAACTGATGACAAGACGTCAGTGGAACAAGAGAAGAAGGTACTGGTGAGAAAACCTGTTGAAAGCATTATCCTGGCAGTCCTTGTTCCGGAATCTCCAGGGCAAGAGAGGTAGAGTAAGACCAAAGAACATATGGAGAAGAGAACTGGAGACAGACATAAAGGGGATGAAGAAGACAGGACAGGAAGACTTGGCAGACGTTTGTTGAAGGTGATTAGTGTCAGATGACCTTCATGTACCTTTGTTTATTCATCATCTCGGCAGAGTCTACCCATGTCATTCAAGGTTCCTTCAAATTTGGATAGTTTAAAATGTGCAGTGACATTTCAGCTTCCTGGGTCATCTGAAACCTAGTGAACCAAGGGCTCAAAGATTTGAAACATTCAAGCAACGCTCTTATCAAATTAAATAAAAGTGTTTAAAAAAAAGAAAAGAAGCCACATAAAAAACAAAAAAAAAAAACATTGGAATTGTATCTCCAGTTGTTGGTTTAGGGTTTGGTTTTTAACTTCTGATCATTGTAATGAATGTTTCAAGTTTTGAGTGCTTCAGAACATACGCTGAGTCTTGTATGGTCATTGTTGCCCTGTATAGTTCTAGGGTTCTCAAGAGAGACAAAGGAATATAGGACAATGACCCCCTCAGGCATTCTGCACTAGGTGACTAATATGAAGTTGTGCATAGGGCTGGCAACCTCACAATGTAAAACATACTGTCACAGAAACCACCAATACAAGGATATGTGACTTCATGGTGCAGGCATCCTGCAGGACCATCTGCAGTGGTGACTCTCTGCTCTGTAGGGAGCACAAAGAAAAGTAATGATGGTGTATGTATGGTCTTGTTGAAGTAAATATAGTGCTTGATTGTTGGCGTTATGTAGAACCATACCTGTCAACCTCCTGAGACAAAAACCTGTACGCAGGACGAAAAAAATCCTCACAAACACCCAAAAATCCTTACGCAAAAAATATATTAATAAATTATACACAATACAGTTTTAAAACGAGAAATGACATATACAAATCTATTAGCATTTGAATTAGTGTGATATGAAACATGCTAATAGTCTCATGCTGTTCTTTACATATAAAAAACGTAGTGATCATGAGGTACTATTCTTTTGATGCAGTGTTTTGTATTATAATCAACACATGCACTTTTAGCACTTTGCAGAATTGCGTTTGTGGGTTTAAAGTCTGCACGTTCTTGGTCCCAATCCTTCTTCAATAACTCTCACCATAATAGCTAACTGCATCTCTGTTTTCTTGTCATTTGACTCATCAACCATTATTGAGAAGGGTGTTTCCCTGCACAGCTTTATCACTGGTTCTGTTGCAGATGGAGCCAGGCAGTTTTTAATGATAAGTGTTGTCTTGGTCCTGTTCGACTGGAACTTTCTGGCAATATCACTGTCAGGAAACATTACAGGCGCCAAGTCACAAAAGTGATCAGCAACAGATGCAGTTAAGTTATGCTGGGCAATGAAATTGGCAAATAAAACTTCAGCCCATGTAATGCCACCCTCTTCCTGCTTTGGCTGAGCAAAAAAGGTCTTAATAGATGCTTCCATCTTCATTGCAAACATTTGTTCGTGCAATTTCGATTTAAAATGTACTTTCAGATCACATATTCCTGAAGCGACTACTTTAATATCTTTGCTGCATAATCTACAAAAAGCAAGGGTTGATCCTAACTTGGATGCATCTACAATGCCAGGGAAGAGTTTAACCCATTCGGCCTGAAACTTACCATGACCTGCAAGCTTTTGTTTCTTTGAATTAGGCTCAGCCATCATTCAGTGGATGAAATATTTCAACTAATAATCTTTGTAGATGAAGAGAATGATTAAAAATTACAACGAAGCAAAGCAGACAGCTAACAGCAAAAAATTATTATAAACAGAATAACGAATCTAGGAAGAAGAAAAAAAACGTGCTACCAAAATTTACAAAATTATTAAAAAGTTGCTAGAAGAGAGATAATAGATCACCACTTTATTGAAAAATAAAGCAGCAAAGTTTACGCAAACAAACTTTTTTTCTAGTTATGTAGGGCAGACACAGAATATTCTGACATTAATTTATTGGAAATATTTAAATGATCAAAATATAACTGGAAAGATTAAGAGAACGACAAACAAAAAATACAACAAAGCAAAGCAAACAGCTAACAGCAAAAAATAAAAAATAAACCAAATTATGAACAGAATATCAAATCTAGGAAGAAAAAACGTACTACCAAAAATTTACAAAATTATTATTTAAAAGTTGGTAGCCTAGACCAGTGATAATATATCGCCACTTTATTAAAAAATAAAGCAGTGAATCTCGACCGCTGGAATAAAGTAGGCCTACTCAACGCAAACAAACTTTTTTTTTCTAGTTATGTAGGGCCTACACACAATATTATGAAATTAATTTATCGGAAATAAATTGAAGGGGAAGATATAACTGGAAAGATTAAGACAGCGATTAAATTGTAACAAAGTAAAGCAACAGCAATATTTAACCAAGTTATAAGTACTTAGCTTTTTTTAAACAAAATAGCATCGAAGTGTCTTGGCAAGTGTGGCTGATAACAGGTAACTTTAAAAATACGTCATGTCACCCTGAAAACCAAAAGTGTTTGAGGCCGAATTCAAAGTTTTTGCCGAATTGTTGGGTATAAAAGGATTTGATTGGTTGCTGGGAGAGACCTGAGTTTAAAAACAGACGCCGAAATTCCCGGAATTAAAAAATAAAAAATTGGTTTAAAAAAAACCTGGGCTATAAAATATTTTCTGATTTAAAAAAACTTAGGTTGGAAAATATATTTTAGGATTTTTTTTATAATTTAAAAAAAAAAATAATAAATTTGATTTTTTTTTTTTTTTTGGGAGGGGGGGAAAATCCATAGAGTCTGTACGGCCGTAGACTGCTAAAAGTATCAAAAATACGTACATTGTACAAAAAATTCGTACAGGTTGACAGGTATGTAGAACACAGCTAGCCTGTAGTCTTGAAACATTGTTCCTGTCAACAGAAGGTCCAGTATAGTTCCCAGGGATCTCTGAGGACATAGAGTAAGACTTGGACTTGTGTTCCCTCAGACATGTGACTAATAGGAGGTTATGCATTGGACTGACAACCTCATCATATCAAATAAATGGCTGTAGAAACTATCACTGCAAGAGCACATGCATTGTTTGGTGCAAGCTTCCAGCAAGGTGGCTAGCTGCAGTGTTGACCGCATGCTCCGTAAGGAGCAACAAGGGAATAATGATGAACGTGTAAAAGTTTCCTCTTCCCGTCAACTGTACAGTATTTTTGCCATCTTTAATCCCCAGCTTGCTGTTGAAAGTGGCCAGGTTTAAGGGCTCCCCAAGAGACAAAAACGAGATTCCAGCTGCTGAGTGGTTTACTTTTCCTGGTAAGGACTTTATTAACTCTTAAAAGCCGATACATCGTACTTCCTTCTAGACCCATTTGGCCCGATCAACGTTAAATCGGCTTTCGTATCTTATGCTCCTTTCTAGAGCTGTTTTCTAATTTTAACAACCCAAAACGACATTTCTGACAGAAAGTACTTTCTTTTAAATACCTCGTGTATTTATGCATATAAACATTTTTTTTTAAATTTTCCAAACAACAACAATAAAAAAGCACTGTGGTGGCCATTTTTGTTTGGGCCAAACCCAATTTTTTGCTTGGGACTGAAAGAGTTAAAAGCTTTTGAGCTGCAGTGTAAACCCGAATTTTACAATTATTTGTGTGTGTATGTTTTTAAAATATCAAGGCCAATAAAATCATGGCATTTCTTGGCTGTGTGTCGCTTTTGATAACATTGTGAAAAGCTATTTGATATTTTAAAGACCGATTTCGAAATGTGGATATTTTAAGAAAATTCAGTGATTGAAAAGATGTGGTTCTGATGAAATCTGCTGTGGATTTATTTGAAAAGAACATGTTGAGACCTGTCATTGTTAGCCACAGTTCCAGGAGTGTGATGGAGTAAAGTGAGATGCTGTGTTTATTAAACATATGATTGTTTAGTTGTAGAAACATAAACATTGGTCTTGTTTGTTTAATTTTAGAAATATTGACACTTCTTCTTCTTTGATCCTTAGCCGCAGACCGTCAAAGCAGTAAGTGGCCATCACACCTAGTGGCGTCTTGTAGGGCAACAACAAATTGATTCCACTTTGCCCGGTCGGCGGCCATCCTTCGTACAGTGCCCCAACTCTGGTTCATTCTTTGCATCTCATCCTCCACAGTCCTCCACCAGGTTGTTTTTGGTCGGCCTCTCTTTCGTTTTCCTTCAGAGGTCCAAAGCATAGCTGTTCTTGTGATGGCATCGGGGTCTCTTCTGAGGACATGGCCAACCCAGCTCCAGCGTCTGCCTGCTATGATGGTGTGCATGTCCTCTTGCTTGCTCCGAGTAAGCAGATCTTGGTTGATGATGGTATTCGGCCAAAAGATTCGGTGAATTTTTCTTAGGAATATTGACACTGCTTATGTTTTATTGTAGAACATAAACATTGGTGAGTGAAGTGCTAGAGACTTCACCATAATAGGTCCATTTTTTTTTAGAAGTGATGTAATGAGTTCCCTTCCTCGCTATCTTTTCCTTCCCTAACTCAAGAGCAGAATCAAGTACCCATTTACAACTGGGGTAAACCGAAGCCTGACGCTGCCTGGTTTCAGTCCATGAACCTGGTTGTTTATGTTTGTTTAATTGTAGAAACATAAACATTGGTTTCTTTGTTTAATTTTAGAAACATTAACTTTGGTGTTGTATAAACTTTTACAGTTGATCCTCTAGATGCTCCAGATTATTACACAGTCATCCACAGCCCTATGGATTTTTCAACTATGCGTAAAAAACTTGAGGTAACATATCAGTGTATTTGACTGTTTTATTTTTCCCATCTGAACATCCAAACATTACAATGATGGAAGTTTCTTTTTTGTTTTATTTCTGTGTTATTTCACAAGACTAAGTTTTGAGGAGATTTAAATAGCTTAGTAATGGAAAATAAGCAGATAATAGACTTTTGTGAATGATTGTGAGTGAAATACACTGTCTTGAATTGTCTGGAGACAGAGGTGACGGGAATGAGGAAGACATGGAAAGACCTGGGACTGATGGCACGGGTCACGATGACTTTGTTGAAGGCCTGTGCTCCATGGGGAACTGAAGGTTTGTGAATGATTAACTTCACTAGAGGGCAGCACAGTCACCGACATCATAAGCCTTTAATGGCAGAGCTGGCCTCAGGGTTTTGCTGCAGGAGAAAAATCAGTAGGGGATGTTAACAGGATCTGGATGAAACGTGAACCGGCAACCAAGGCAACACATCACAGCTAGCTGACATAAAAACTAGAGCAGAAAATAACATAGGGTAATTTGTTATGACAGTTACAAGGATGCCCAAACTAGCAGCTTTAGCAGCAGATAGCATGAGATGTCTGTGACAGGACTTTGTGATGGGGAAACAACAATCAAGTCCAACCTAGCTACCAGAGCAGCAAATAGCATGAGATGTCTGTGACAGGACACTTGTGATGAGAGACACAAAGATATTTAAAGTAGCTACCAGAGCAGCAAATAGCATGAGCTGTCTGTAACAGGACACTTGTTATGAGAGACACAAGGATATTTAAAGTAGCTACCAGAGCAGCAAATAGCACGAGATGTCTGTGACAGGACATTTGTTATGAGAGACACAAGGATATTTAAAGTGGCTACTAGAGCAGCAAATAGCTTGAGATGTCAGTGATAGGACACTTGTGATGAGAGACACAAAGATATTTAAAGTAGCTACCAGAGCAGCAAATAGCACGAGATGTCTGTAACAGGACATTTGTTATGAGAGACACAAGGTATTTAAAGTGGCTACTAGAGCAGCAAATAGCATGAGATGTCAGTGACAGGACACTTGTGATGAGAGACACAAAGATATTTAAAGTAGCTACCAGAGCAGCAAATAGCACGAGATGTCTGTAACAGGACATTTGTTATGAGAGACACAAGGATATTTAAAGTGGTTACTAGAGCAGCAAATAGCATGAGATGTCAGTGACAGGACATTTGTGATGAGAGACTCAAGGATATTTAAAATAGCTACTAGAGCAGGAAATAGTGTAAGATGTCTGTGACAGGACACTCCAGAGGCACAAGGATGTCCGGACTAACAACTATAGCAGAAATTAGCATCAGATGTCTGTGACAGGACACCCATGATGAGAGGGACAAGGATAACCAGACTAGCAACCAGAGCAGCAAATAGCATGAGATGTCTGAAATTTAAAATGAAAGTTGAAGCTATAGCATGTGAAGGAGATTACAGAGTTCTACAGGAGGCAGACAAATTTAGAAGGCTCATTAACCACCCAGTGACTGAGAGACTGAAAGGAAAATGGTCGAGGCAGACTCCAGAGATGCTTCTTTGCACCAAAGGCAAAGGAGCTTACCCCCACTGTACCAAACCATGTACTGACAAAAACAGAGCCTATAATGATTGACAGCATCCCAGAAATGATCAAAGTAGTAGTAGTAGTAGCCCACTTCAGTCATAACTGACTATGGGAATGTGTCCCTGGGGTGATAGCTCTCTGCTGTGTTTTTGCCTGGTGTGGTTTTCGGAGTGTTCTTTTCTCTTGTGCTTTCCCATCCAGTACGTGAGCTTGGGCACGTTATATGAAGATCAAGCTGTTGTCCATGCAGCTTGTTCCCCCTCTTCACGTATCCTGTAGGTCTAAAGGAACAGTAGTAGCTGATGCAGTTTGACACCAGCTGTGTTGCAGGAATCGCCAGAGTAATGTATAATCAACGTTAGATTGGGGCCACCTGTCTAATCATAGCCTCTGCCATCCATGACATGCCTCTCTTTTTGTTCTTGCTCCCTTGATGTCAGCTATGTTCCTATGCAAGGGATGACTTCTGTCTATGGTTATCTGCATACAGGCATCCATATTTCTTCGTTATATTTGCCAAAGTCACCAGTGACAGAGCACGAGCCCGTAGTCCCTGCGATAATTCTGGTTTGTTAGATAATTCATAGTATATTTACAAGATGTGGAAATATCCAGTTGAAAATATATCCAAGGGAGAAAAGTGGAGTTAGTCATGTGATAACTCAACAAACTACGAGCAAGTTGTCATCAGCCTTGGCGGGGAGTGCAGAGCTTGGGGCAATGGGTAAGCAAAGCTGGAAATTAATCAACTGATAAATGATCATGCAGGAAATGATGACGCCATTGTGTACACCAATGGGTTTATACTCCGTGGTGAGAAAACAGGCTGGGGCTTCTCGGCTAGAGTGAAAGGTAGGATCATCGGCGAAAAGAATGGAGCTTACATGACAACAACTTCCAGCATAAGAATGGAGATGTAGGCAGTCATTGCAGCTTTGAAGTGGCTGTCTGAGACTCTGTTAACCAGGGCAGTTATTGAGTCAGTCCATGCTTCTGAAGTTTCAAAATGGATGGCTACGGCATGAATGGAAGACATCCATAGAAGCTTCGAATCTTCTGGAACTGGTGTGGATCTACTGTCCTGGACATGCAAGGGGTACACGGTAATGAGAGAGCTGACAAACTAGTCTAAAGAGCACCCATAGTGGGTACGTTGGGTGTGGGTAAAGGAGAGATACTGAGGACAATTAAAGATTACCTGTTAGAGTACGACACTGCAATAGATGAATCAACAAGGCTAAGATTTCTTGGATGTGGCATGAAACATAAGGATAGGAGGGATGGATGTATGAGAGATGCATCCGTCGTGTATACAACTAGCTAGCAACAGGAACAGTTAGCATTCATATCCTCGACAGACCGATAACCAATATGAACAAGCTTTGCTTCCACATACTCCACCTCCATGTGGTGGTCCTGGAAACAGACTGCATCACTGCAGTCTGGCTGAGGAGTAGGGATCGAAGAGGGAAGGCAAACCCGGTCCCAAACCCATGCAGAAGTCAGATGTGTCGGCCAAAAGGCGTAAATACCGCAGCTTCGCTGTAAATGGACACAATGCAACCAACGTCCTTTTTCAGGACGAACGAGGAAGAAGAAGATATGCTGAGGGAGACTTAGCACCTATATGTTGCCCGGAGTGCAATGATATCGACCATAACATAAAATACTCATAACATTGTATGAATTATAACAGAGAGTTGTCATTTAGGTTCATTTTCTAGTTGTCATGACTTTACATATGAATGTAGATATCTTATGAATGTGGTGTAGTTGGATGTCCAAGAAAGAGTGGCTTGATGAAGCATTTTTGTAACATTCAAGAAAAAAAAATGATCATCCCGGTCACCTGACTTGAACACACCTGGATCTCTCCATGACCTATATTGGCAGTTCATGTACTGTTTATCAATCGTGTTGTTGGCTTCTTCCCATAATCAAACTGTGCATGCACACCTTCATTTGCGCACTTTTTTTCTTCTTTTTTCGCGAGAGTACATATAAGGGGAAACAATATTGTCTAACTTTCAACCACAGTTGCACCCCCTTAGCTGTGGTTGAAAGTGAATGCACTCCCTCGAAAATAGAAAAAAGTGCGCAAATGACGGTGTGCAAAATGTGACTGACCGGCCGACCAAGTACTTACGGCGGCAATTATATATTTTGATTTGATATTCTCAGACTGGTCAGTACGGCAGCTTTGAAGATTTCCAGTTAGACATGGATCTGATCAGGACCAACTGTTACCTCTACAACAGTGAGGGTACCAAAGTCCGAAGGGACTGCGATGAAGTCATGGTCTTTTATAAATCGGAACTAGCTAAACTTCAGGAGAAACATTTAAACAAGGTCAGTGCATTTTTAGTACTGTCGTCTGTTGGAAACCAGTTTTCTTGAATGGTGCTGAATGTGTTGAGTTATTGAGTGGTACCAGATGTTTTATTTTATTGAGTGGTGCAGGGTGAGTTGGGTTATTGAGTGGTGCTGGATGTGTTGGGTTATTGATTGGTGCTGGATATGTTGGGTTATTGAGTGGTGCTGGGTAAGTTGGGTTATTGAGTGGTGCTGGATGTGTTGAGTTATTGAATGGTGCAGGATATGTTGGGTTATTGAGTGGTGCTGTGTGTGTTGGGTTATTGAGTGGTGCTGGGTAAGTTGGGTTATTGAGTGGTTCTGGGTAAGTTGGGTTATGAGTAATGTTGAGTAAGTTGGGTTATTGAATGGTGCCATGTAAGGTGGGTTATTGAGTGGTGCTGGATAAGTTGGGTTATTGAGTGGTGCTGGATATGTTGGGGTATTGAGTGGTTCTGGGTAAGTTGGGTTATTGAATGGAGCCAGGTAAGTTGGGTTATTGAGTGGTATCAGGTAAGGTGGGTTATTGAGTGGGGCTGGATGTGTTGGGTTATTGAGTGGTGCTGGATGTGTTGGGTTATTGAGTGATGCTGGATGTGTTGGGTTATTGAGTGGGGCCAGATGTGTTGGGTTATTGAGTAGTGCTGGATGTGTTGGGTTATTGAGTAGTGCTGGATGTGTTGGGTTATTGAGTAGTGCTGGATGTGTTGGGTTATTGAGTGGTGCTGGGTGTGTTGGGTTATTGAGTGGGGCCAGATGTGTTGGGTTATTGAGTAGTGCTGGATGTGTTGGGTTATTGAGTGATGCTGGATGTGTTGGGTTATTGAGTGGTGCTGGATGTGTTGGGTTATTGATTGGTGCTGGATGTGTTGGGTTATTGAGTGGTGCCGGATGTGTTGGGTTATTGAGTGGTACCAAATGTGTTGGGTTATTGAGTGGTACCAAATGTGTTGGGTTATTGAGTGGTACCAAATGTGTTGGGTTATTGAGTGGTACCAAATGTGTTGGGTTATTGAGTGGTGCTGGGTAAGTTGGGTTATTGAGTGGTGCTGGGTAAGTTGGGTTATTGAATGGTGCTGGATGTGTTGGGTTATTGAGTGGTGCTGGATATGTTGAGTTATTGAGTAGTGCTGGGTAAGTTGGATTATTAAATGGTGCTGGGTAAGTTGGGTTATTTATTTATTTAAGTTGGGTTATTGAGTGGTGCTGGATGTGTTGAGTTATTAAGTGGTACCAGATGTGTTGGGTTATTGAGTGGTGCTGGGTAAGTTGGGTTATTGAGTGTTTCAGGTAAGTTGGATTATTGAGTGGTGCTGAGTAAGTTGGGATTTTGTGTAGTCCCAGATGTTTTGGGTTATTGAGTAGTACTGGGTATGTTGGGTTATTGAGTGGTCCTGGGTATATTGAGTTATTGATTGGTGCTGGGTTTGTTGAATTATTGAGTGATGCTGGGTAAGTTGGGTTATTGAGTAGTGTTGGGCAAGTCAGGTTATTGAGTGGTGCTAGGTAAGTTGGGTTATTGGGTGCTGGGTAAGTTGGGTTATTGAGTGATACCAGGTATGAGGGGTTCTTGTGGTGACAATCTGTTGTTGTTGTTGTTTAACTTGGGTTACTGAGCTTGTCACTGTTCAGCAGCCACTGCCAAGTTAAAGAATCCTTTACATTATCTGTATTATGGATGTCGGCTTTTCATTTGACTTGTCTTCCATTCCAAAACTGATTGAGTTGGGAGTCATGAGTTCCAGTTTCTTTCCCTGGTATTCCGTCCTGGCTTGGCATGCATTTAAAAGATCCTCACATCTGATTTCAAGCTAGAAAGAGGAGAGAGCAGGGGAAGCATACAGTGTATTCCCTGACATCCATTCTACATGGTGTTTTTTTTTAAATTTCTCTTGGGTCTTGTTATTTTTCTTTGCTGTAAAACATTATTTTCCTCATGTCTTCATTAAAATCATCCAAGATTTCTACCAGGAGGCCTCATGCAAAGTAGTGCACAAAGGAAAACTATCAGAGCCCTTCACAGTACACAGTGGGGTCAGGCAGGGATGTTTGCTATCACCAACAATTTTTCTCATGGTCATAAACTGGGTTATGAGACAAACAACGGAAGGAGAGAAAACAGGAATACAGTGGACATTCAACAAACAGCTGGACGATCTTGACTTTGCAGATGATTTGCGCCTTCTATCACATAGACATCAAGATATGCAGGAGAAAATGAATAGATTAGTGACAGAAGCAGCAAAGATGGGACTACACATAAATGAAAATAAAACAAAGGAAATGAGGATAAATAATATGCAGATGGAGTCTATGAAGATCAATGGTCAAGTTATTGAAGAAGTAGAAAGCTTTACATATCTGGTTAGTAACATTGACAAAGGAGGGGGAACCGATGGTGACATCTGTTCTAAGCCAGAAGCGCTTTTAATGCCCTTCAACCAATATGGAACTCCTCAGCTATATCCAGAGAGAACAAAATCAGAATCTTTAACTCAAATGTAAAGTCACTCTTGCTGTATAGCTCAGAGACATGGCATGTCTCAAAGAGTATCACCTCCAAACTACAGATATTTGTAAATAGATGTCTCTGACCGATCCTCCGTATAAGATGGCCAGATGTAATAACAAATATAGAGCTAAGGAAAAGATGCGGGCAACAGCCAATACAAATAGAAATTAAGGTAAGAAGGTGGGGATGGAAAGGACATATACACTCAGAAAAGAACAATCAATCATAGCCAGAGGTCCCCTTGACTGGAATCCACAAGGGGAAAGAAGAGTGGGGAGGCTAAGGAGAAGAACAGTGGAAGAGGAGGCTAAGGAAATTGGAATGACTTGGGCACAGCTGAAAAAAACAGCCCAGACTAGAAATTGATGGAGAGCAACTGTTTCAGCCCTATTTTCCATGGGGAACGGAAAGGAATGATGATGAGTGCATTTTTGGGTACTGTCTTCTGTTGGAAACCAGTTTTTTTGAGTGATGCTGGATGTGTTGAGTTATTGAGTGGTGCTGGATGTGTTGGGTTATTGAGTGGTGCTGGGTGTGTTGGGTTATTGAGTGGTGCTGGATAAGTTGGGTTATTGAGTGGTGCTGGATGTGTTGAGTTATTGAGTGGTGATGGATATGTTGGGTTATTGAGTGGTGCTGGGTGTGTAAGGTTATTGAGTGGTGCTGGATAAGTTGGGTTATTGAGTGGTGCTGGATGTGTTGAGTTATTGAGTGGTGATGGATCTGTTGAGTTATTGAGTGGTGCTGGGTGTGTTGAGTTATTGAGTGGTGCTGGATGTGTTGAGTTATTGAGTGGTGCTGGATGTGTTGGGTTATTGAGTGGTGCTGGGTGTGTTGGGTTATTGAGTGGTGCTGGATAAGTTGGGTTATTGAGTGGTGCTGGATGTCTTGGGTTATTGAGTGGTGCTGGATAAGTTGGGTTATTGAGTGGTGCTGGATGTCTTGGGTTATTGAGTGGTACCAAATGTCTTGGGTTATTGAGTGGTGATGGGTAAGTTGGGTTATTGAGTGGTGCTGGATGTGTTGAGTTATTGAGTGGTGCTGGATGTGTTGGGTTATTGAGTGGTGCTGGATGTGTTGAGTTATTGAGTGGTGCTGGATGTGTTGAGTTATTGAGTGGAGCTGGATGTGTTGAGTTATTGAGTGGTGCTGGATGTGTTGAGTTATTGAGTGGTGCTGGATGTGTTGAGTTATTGAGTGGTGCTGGATGTGTTGAGTTATTGAGTGGTGATGGATATGTTGGGTTATTGAGTGGTGCTGGGTGTGTAAGGTTATTGAGTGGTGCTGGATAAGTTGGGTTATTGAGTGGTGCTGGATGTGTTGAGTTATTGAGTGGTGATGGATCTGTTGAGTTATTGAGTGGTGCTGGGTGTGTTGAGTTATTGAGTGGTGCTGGATGTGTTGAGTTATTGAGTGGTGCTGGATGTGTTGAGTTATTGAGTGGTGATGGATATGTTGGGTTATTGAGTGGTGCTGGGTGTGTAAGGTTATTGAGTGGTGCTGGATAAGTTGGGTTATTGAGTGGTGCTGGATGTCTTGGGTTATTGAGTGGTACCAAATGTCTTGGGTTATTGAGTGGTGATGGGTAAGTTGGGTTATTGAGTGGTGCTGGGTGTGTTGGGTTATTGAGTGGTACCAAATGTCTTGGGTTATTGAGTGGTGATGGGTAAGTTGGGTTATTGAGTGGTGCTGGGTAAGTTGGGTTATTGAGTGGTGCTAGATGTCGTGGGTTATTGAGTGGTACCAAATGTGTTGGGTTATTGAGTGGTGCTGGATGTCTTGGGTTATTGAGTGGTGCTGGGTGTGTTGGGTTATTGAGTGGTGCTGGGTAAGTTGGGTTATTGAGTGGTGCTGGGTAAGTTGGGTTATTGAGTGGTGCTGGATGTGTTGAGTTATTGAGAGTTCCAGATGTGTTGGGTTATTGAGTGGTTCTGGATATGTTGGGTTATTGAGTGGTGCTGGATGTGTTGAGTTATTGAGTGGTGCTGGGTAAGTTGGGTTATTGAGTGATGCTGGATGTGTTGAGTTATTGAGCGGTACCAGATGTGTTCGGTTATTGAGTGGTGCTGCATATGTTGGGTTATTGAGTGGTGCTAGGTAAGCTGGGTTATTGAATGATGCTGAGTAAGTTGGGTTATTGAATGGTGCCAGGTAAGTCAGGTTATTGAGTACACCAATACCTCGCTCTTTCGACAGGTTAGGGACCAGAGCTATGACGAAAGTCGAAAATCGACGAAAGTCGAAGCATAGCCTTTATTTAGCTTACAAATGCATTAGGGCCACCAAAAAACGTAAATAACTAACTATATAACACTTGCGAATGAGTGCAACACCTAGATAAACAGAAATAAACATAAGAGTAAAGAAAATACAGTAAAAAATACGTAAATAGCATCTTACCTTAAAATCATTCTTGAGCAAGTAGACGATGAATATATACAGTATGTACAGTTTTGAATGTTGGTAATTTAGGGGGATTCTAGACTTTGAAAACCAGATGGAGAAAATTGAGGAGGCTCATCTTCAGAACTGGAGGATTTCAATCTAATTCTTTTAGGAGAAGGGCACTTTGAAGGAGATCTAACTGGGGCTGGGGCTGATGTTGATGGCTCGGAATCTGAAGGGTTAGAGGGAGGGGTGACTGAAGTTGGTTGTGGCGGTTGCGTCTTGAAAAAGGAGAGCAAAGACATTTACCTCAGTGATGTCTTCTTCCTTTCCCTAAGAAGTTCTCTGTAACAGGCTATTTGGTGTTCTAGCCCACATTTACTTTTGAACTTCTGTCGAAATTTATTCTACGTTGAAGATCTGCTGCTTTGTGTAGCCAACTTCTTCTATAATTGTTTCAAGCTTTACTTGAAAAGCTCCTGTAGCTGCGGTATCTGCACTAGCTGATTCTCCCTTCACTGCTATATTATGCAAATTTGACCTTTTCTTAAATTTCTCAAACCAGCCCCTGCTAGCTCCAAATGTCTCTTCAGCTGATGTCTCTCCTTGTTCAGCCTTCATTGCATTAAATAAAGTTTGTGCTTTAGCCTTGATAAGATCTTGGCTTAGAGGAATGTTGTGGCTGACTTGGTCTTCAATCCACACATTTAACACTTTCTCCATCTCACCAATTAAATTGTGCCTTTTAATAAACACTTTAGATCTGTGTTTAAATTGGCTAACTATTTGCTTGGTACACTGGCGTAGCGTTTTTAATTTCCTCTAACACTTTAGCTCTGTTCTTTACAATTGTGCTAACTAGCGATTGAGTGCTTGGTACACCTAGCCTGCGGCCTATTTCAGCATTTAAGATGCCTTGTTCATTAAGCTTGATTAGCTTAAGCTTTTCTTGCAAATTGAGAACCTTATGGGTTCTTTTAACTTTGTGACTACACTTAGGACCCATTATGAATATATTAAAGCACAAAAATAAGTAGTACTGTATAAGGCCTAATCACACAAAAAAGTACGGTATGAAAACTGTACACGTGTCTTATAATCACGATATGAACACTGTCATTAGACTGTTATCACTAAAATAACTATGAATTGTTTACAGTATAATCACAAAAAATAATATAGTATGAATAGTTTTGTTATTTTAATCACAAAAATAAGTAGTATTAATATGTTTAATGACAAATATAAGAGATTCAATGCGGACAACTTAAAAAAACAGTGCACACCGAACGATTTCTGTTCAAAGACTGAACGACGAAAGAATCAAGATGACGCGCAGTTGTGACCAAATGCGACGAAAGAGCGAAGCGAGCGACGAAATTTGGAAATGTGGTTAGAATTGAAAACCGACGAAAGAGCGAAGCGACGAAAGTCGAGGTATCGGTGTAGTGCCAGGTAAGTAGGGTTATTGAGTGATGCTGGGTAAGTTGGGTTATTGAGTGGTACTAGGTAAGTTGGGTTATTGGGTGCTGGGTAGGTTGGGTTATTGAGTGATACCAGGTATGGGGTGTTCTTGTGGTGACAATCTGTTGTTGTTGTTGTTTAACTTGGGGAACTGAGCTTGTCACTGTTCAGCAGCCACTGCCATGTTAAAGAATCCTTTACATTATCTGTATTATGGATGTCGGCTTTTCATTTGACTTGTCTTCCATTCCAAAACTGATTGAGTTGGGAGTCATGAGTTCCAGTTTCTTTCCCTGGTATTCCGTCCTGGCTTGGCATGCATTTAAAAGATCTTCACATCTGATTTCAAGCTAGAAAGAGGAGAGAGCAGGGGAAGCATTCCCTGACATCCATTCTACATGGTGTTTTTTTTTAAAACTTCTCTTGGGTCTTGTTATTTGTCTTTGCAATAAAACATTATTTTCCTCATGTCTTCTCTACCAACCTGACCACCTCTCACAATTACTTACTTCTATGATGATAGGAAACTCTATACAGAGCGATACAACAGGAGGCAATCTGATCATCAGAAGAAGTCCCCCCGTCGAACAAGTATTTCGTAATTGTATCTCCTGTTTTTTTTTTTAAATTTCTCTTGGGCCTTGAATTTTTGTGTATTCATTCATCACCCTTCAGCTCCCCAAGGAGCATAGGCCTTCAACACACTTATGCCACGTCTTCCTGTCTCGTGCCATCAGCTCAAGGTCTTTCCATGTCTGTCTCCAGTTCTCTTCTCCATGTGTTCCTTGGTCTCCTTCTACATTTCTTACCCTGGGGATTCTAGAACAAGGACTCCTTAATAATGCTATCAACAGGTTTCCTCAGTGTGTGTCCTGTCCATCTCCAGCATCTTCTTCTCTTCTCTTGTTCTACTGGCACTTGTTTAGTTCTTGTCTTCTCTTGTTCTACTGGCACTTGTTTAGTTCTTGTCTTCTCTTGTTCTACTGGCACTTGTTTAGTTCTTGTCTTCTCTTGTTCCACTGGCACTTGTTTAGTTCTTGTCATCTCTTGTTCCACTGGCACTTGTTTAGTTCTTGTCATCTCTTGTTCCACTGGCACTTGTTTAGTTCTTGTCATCTCTTGTTCCACTGGCACTTGTTTAGTTCATGTAATCAGTTCCATAATTGTGATCTTGTACTATCAATTCAATCATATTCTATTTGTGTGTGTTGCAGAACATTGTTTTTTTTCATGTCTTCTCTACACTTGAACACCTTTCATAATTATAATTTCATACTTGCTAATTATGTAAGCTGTTTTTTAATCCCTCCAGAACGCATCTCCGATGAAGTGGCCAAAAGTTGAAGACAAAATTTTACAGAAACCATCAAGTTAACAAAAGTATTTATCTATGTTAGTGATGGAATTTGATGAATAATTAAAAACGGTTAGGTAGCCTGTAAATATGTAAATTATTGTTTATGTAAAAGGACTTTTAAGCTCATATAAATGAGTCAAAGCCATCCAGCAATGTGTGTTAATGTTTGAGATTGCATATTTTTATGGTTAAATTGATTGTGGAGTTATGCTGTGCATTATTTATCTGTGCTTCAGTTTCAATTCTCGAGGAACAGTTGACCTGCAGTGACAATAGATATGTAGTTATGTTGTTTGTACAGTTTTTATGTTCAGATAATATGATGTTATTATGAACGGTCATCCATAGAAAATTATCAGTTTTTCATGTGTAAAAGCCCCAACTGGAAACTCAGTGCGAAAAAAAATGTAACTTAATTTTTTTTCTACCTAAAGCAGTTCTATTTTTCAACATGCACAAAATGATAGGAAATGTGCTTAATACTGTGAGTGAATTATTGTAAAGTATAAACTGTTTACAACAGCAACAGTTGTATAGCAGTTCAGTGTAGTTATTTAATAGGACCATCTTTAGGTCAGCACTTGTTTCCAAGTTTAGAATGATCCTAATAGTGATGTTAAAAGCCTGGAGACAGCATTTGGCTTGGGGAAAGTGCTTTACCTGTTTGTGCCTGTGGATAATAATAATAATAATAAATTCTTTAAGCACCAAACATGGCGCATAAGGCAGAAACCAGTGCTCTCCAGGTTGTTCATTGTGACGCCACTCCTCTTAGCTCTTGCACATTATTTAGGCCCAACGTTCTTCCTTCTCTTATTATTGTTCTTCTGAGTGTTTCTTTTGGTCTTCCTTTTTTCCTCTTACCCTCAGGAACCCAAGTGAGCGCCTGTAGTGGTATTCTGTTGTTTTGCATTCGTAGGACATGACCGATATATGACCATCGTCTTTTCCTTATATAGTCGGAGACATATTTCTGCCTAGAGTCTTCTCTTATTTGTCGATTAGTCTTGAATTCTTTCCAACTGATGTTCATGAGTTTTCTAAGACATTTGTTCTCGAATGTATTCAGCTTGTTCTCCAATGATTTTGTTATTTTCCAACTCTCACAGCCGTATGTTAACACTGAGATAACATTTGAATTAAACAGACGAAGCTTGGTATATATATTCAATGATCGTAATTTCCAAATGTTAGATAATCTATTGAAGGCGCTAGCTGCCAAAGCAATTCTGGTATGGATTTCTCTTGTTGTGTCACCATCCTGAGTCATTTTACTGCCTAAATAATTGAAACTTTCAACTTTCTGTAGTTTTTCCCCGTTCAAGATGATATCAAAGGTCTCGTTAGTAAAGTTCATAGCTTTAGTTTTAGAGTCATTTATTTGGAGACCTATTTTAACCGAGAGATGACACAAATTATTTATTGCTTCTTGGGATTGTCTGGGTGTTGAACTTAAGAATGCTAAATCATCTGCGAAATCCAGGTCCCCCAGGAATTTTCCATTTGTCCATTTTATACCTAATTGTTCATTGTGGGTGTCATGTTTACTGTCGAGCCTGGTTCTGTTTCGGTAACAATCGCTTGTTTTACGATAGTGACTTGTTAACTCTCTGATCAACCCTCCTATCCAACCGACCGATTCGAGGGTTTCGAGGTCAGTTATAGGAAAATATCTACACCACTAGATACTCTGATGTATCTTTTATTCTATAATTTAACATAACATGGTACTATCCATCGAAATATACACATTCCTGATGTTTTTCTTTCGGCGTCTAATTGAAAAGTCAAGTCCTACTTGTACATTTGTCATTTCTTCACCCCTATCCAACTAGTTTATAAGAAACAAACCTCACAATAAAGGGAATTAACTGCTGTTTTTTATAACATAGAATGCTATATCACATTAACATTACAGTTTAAAGTGAGATCTGGCCTGTTCAATAAGACTTCATAGCCGCCAGCCCTTATAACATGTTAATTGGCTATTTTTAGATTTTAAAAATAAATTGTGTTTTGTTTCTGGAAATAATAACAGTGACTCAAATGCCAGTTCTTACTCCTTGTTTTTATGTCAGTTTTCAACATATCCAATAGATATACAAGTGAGGATATAGCGAGTGACTTTTCAATAACCTTATAGATCCTTTGAGAAATGCCTCCAGTTGTTTTTCCAGAGCTTGTTTATTTATAATAAATGTTGCTGTAAGGACCAATGTCTTTTCTTTTGCAGCAATAAGAGATGTGTTCCATTGCCTACTGCGGTTTCTATCATATCTGATTTCTTAGGCTTGTTCTGATATATATATATTTGTCATGGGTAAAGATAGAAAATGGGATAAGCCTAAGTTGACCAGGATTAAAGTGCATATTAACTTTAGCCGGCTTTTCTGCATTCTGGCCAACCTCAGCTGGATAAAATGAATAAATGTTTAGGATTAAAAACATAATTTTTTATTTGTGATCACTCACAGTCAGATTACTGTCAGAAAATATAATTGCTGACATTGTAATTTTAAAATAAAAACAAAAAAACTTTACCCAGCTTTACCTGAGTAAACTTAGGTTTATCCCGCTTTGTGTCTTTACCTGTAACATTCAGACTTGGCATATATTTGTTAAAGGTCTGTGCTTCTTGTCAACTGAATGGTCTTTCCGTCTTCTTCATCCGCTTCATGTGTTCCTTCCCTCTGCCTCCCTTACCCTGGGGATTCCAGTCAAGGACTGCCCGGTAATGCTATTAGCAGGTTTCTTCAATATGTGTCCTACCCATCACCAGTCTTCTTCTTCTTATCTCTTGTTCCACTGGCACTTGTTTGGTTCTTGTCATCAGTTCTACTGGCACTTGTCTGGTTCTTGTCATCAGTTCTACTGGCACTTGTCTGGTTCTTGTCATCAGTTCTACTGGCTTTTGTCTGGTTCTTGTCATCAGTTCTACTGGCACTTGTCTGGTTCTTGTCATCAGTTCCATATTGGTGACCTTGTTATACCACTTCTATTCTGTTGTTCCACTGGCACTCGTCTGGTTCTTGTCATCAGTTCCATATTGGTGACCTTGTTATACCACTTCTATTCTGTTGTTCCACTGGCACTCGTCTGGTTCTTGTCATCAGTTCCATATTGGTAACCTTGTTATACCACTTCTATTCTGTTGTTCCACTGGCACTCGTCTGGTTCTTGTCATCAGTTCCATATTGGTGACCTTGTTATACCACTTCTATTCTGTTGTTCCACTGGCACTCGTCTGGTTCTTGTCATCAGTTCCATATTGGTGACCTTGTTATACCACTTCTATTCTGCGCAAGCATCCATTTATGAAAGTCTAGCTTTATGGTACGTGCTTATGTTTATAGCATTACCAGGCGGTCCTTGTTCTGGGGAATCCCCCAGGGTAAGAGACAGGAGGACACATGGAGAAGACAACCAGAGACGGAGGAAGACATGGAAAAACTTGAGCTGATGGCATGTGACAGGAGGACTTGGTATGTGACAGGAGGACTTGGTATGTGTTTGTTGAAGGCCTATGCTCCCTGTGGAGCTAAGTTAATACAAGAGTACTTGTGCAGTGTAGAAGGATTCAATGATATAAGGTCATTAATGTCTATCTGATGGCAAGAGCAAGATTATTGTCACTCAAACAAGACATGAGGAAAAGATGCCGGCAATAGATAGGACACACTCTGAAGAAACCATTTGATAGCATGGCAAGGCAGTCTTTTTTTCTGCAGTCCCCTATGTAAAATAGATGGGGACCGAAAAACACAGAGAAGGGAATCAGAGACTGATAAGAGATGGAAAGAGTTGCTTGGATGGCACAGGATTAGCATCAACTTAAGCTTCATAGGGAGTTGAAGGATGATGATGAGGTCCTGCATAATCTGACCTTAGATGCCAGTTATGGCATCCTTTAGAGAATCAATCAGTACCGTCTAGCTCCCCAAGGAGTATAAGCCTTCAGCAAACACATGCCAAGTCTTCCTGTCACATGCCATCAGCTCAAGTTCTTTTCCATATCTTCCTAATCATTTTCACTCCTGTATCTAGTTCTCTTCTCCGTGTGTTTTTTGGTCTACCTCTGCCTCTCTTTCCCTGGGGGTTCCAGAACAAGGACTGCCTTGTAATGCTATCAACAGGTTTCCTCAATTTTTTTTTCTTATCCAGCGTCTTCTTCTCATCTATCCTTTAGAGAACAGCGCAACTTTTATTAGTCTCCTCCGAGACCCAGCGTGGCCAAAAGGAGTGTAACCACTGTAAAACCACCATACAGGAGTCATAGCATTGTTAATTCCATTCAGGGGTGGCCACTCTTCTCCTGCTGTTCTGTGACTTCCAGTAAGTCAAAATTCAAAACATGTTATGAAAATCAATATCTGTAGTGTGTTTTGCAAATGATTCCATGTTGAATTATGCATGTTTGTTTTGTTTTAAAAGCTGTACTTAAGATTTATGAGGCACAATGGTTCTTATGCTAGGGTATTAAATGTTTGTACATAACATATATGCCTCTGTATTATGAGACTAAACATAAATATGTACATATTTGTTTCGTCTAGCAGATTCCTGTAATGATTTCATAATTTTTGACTCTCTTAGCGGTCTTGATCACTTATGCCATGAGGTTTTTTTAAAGGCCATTTAACGGTGATTACTTTTTACATATAGTGTACAAACTGTTCTTGTGAAATTTCTGTTTGTGTTGAACATTTATCAAGTCTTTTCTTGTATATTGTTCTTTTCTTTCATGTTAGAAAGATGTCAGTTTGTTAGGGGTTTGTTTTGTGATATGTGAGACAGTGCCACTTATTCAGGCCTTTGCCATGTTTTTGACCATGGAGATACTGGTATCACATAACAGGTCGCTGGAATATCTTAACAGATGTGAAAAAACATTTTTAAACTGAAAAAAAAAAATGTAAGTTGTACATGTGTGAAAGTTGTGTGAAAATCTGAAGTAAAAGTTGATCATTTGAAAGTCATCTTGGAATATTGTACTGTTTTTTTTTTTTTTTGGTTCATCATTGGAAAGTAATTTTTGGGTGGATTTAAAAAAAAAAAAAAAGATGAATCTGGCTAGTAGGACAAAGAAAATGGCCTACGTTGTGACCACAAGATCTTCATCAGGGAAAGGAAAGAAAGCAAGAGCTAAGTGAGAAACATGAGAAAATAAATATGTTTGTGCTAATCCTTTCTATCCTGTGCCATCCAAGCAGCTCTTTCCATGTCTTCTCTATCCCTTATAAGTATGTCTCTGATTCCCTTCTCTGTGTTTTTCGGTCCCCATCTATCTCTCTTACCCAGGGGACTCTAGACTAAGGACTGCCTTGCAATGCTATCAAATGGTTTCTTCAGAGTGTGTCCTATCTATGGCCAGCATCTTTTCCTCATGTCTTGTTTGACTGGCAATACTCTTGCCATCAGATAGACATTAGTGATCTTATTATCCCATTTTAATCCTTCTATACTGCACAAGTACTCATGTATTAATCAATAAATGCACTTTAGCTCCCCAGGGAGCATAGGCCTTCAACTAACACATGCCATCAGCTGAAAGTTGAAATTCTTTCCCATCACTTTTTTGTCTATCTCCAGTTCTCTTCTCCGTGTGCTCTTCTGTCTGCCTCTACTTCTCTTGCCCTCGAGATTCCAGAACAAGGACTTCCTGGTAATGCTATAAATAGGTTTCCTCAACGTGTGTCATATCCATCGCCAGCATCACCTTCTCTTGTGCTTGTCTGGGTCTTGTTATCTGTTCCACATTGGTGACCTTGTCGTGAATGCAGCTGGTCCAGGATCATGTGATGAATACACTAAATGGCTTTCATATCCGGGAATTAAGAGTAAATACCAAGCAGGAAAAAGAAACAGAACCAACCCAAAAAGAAAAACAAATTATCTGAGAGAAGAGAAAGAAAAAAAATTATAATAATTTAACTCTTACAATCCGGCAAGCCCCGTGAAGTGGCGCGGGTTTAGTACCAATTTTACGGCTCGCCCCGTGAAGTGGCGCGCATTGGTAACGCGGTAACGATAGCTAAACTAGCGCATAAAAACGCGGTTTTAGCTCCCGTATAGTAAGAGTTAATATATATACACATAATAAGATAATAGAATAAAAGAATACATAGATACACAGATAAAGGCAGACAGGAAGCTGGTGGTGAGAAGAGAAGCTAGTAGGAAAGAAAAGAAATGGTGATTAAATGAGAAATGAAACATAGGTGGAGAAGGTCATTTCAGACAAACGAATGTTGGGTGTTTAGACCATCTGGTTTAAATCAAACCATGATGTAAATGAGTTCAAGCATTCTGGTTTTTTTAAAATTTTTGTTTATTTTGTGGGTTTAATGTATGGGTTTAAATTCTAAGAAAATTGATGATCCTAAATGGGACTGCCTGTTGTTTGAAAAAGCTGAATGTAGAACCACATCTCCGCTACCTGTAATCTTTCTCTTACCATATACTGGCTTATCTGTTCGATTTAGCGGAGTGGCCATTTTGTCCAAGCAAGATTTCAAGGATGCATCACCAACTATTTCTGTTTGGTTGTATCATTTTTAAAATGTATTTAAATTAGTTCTCACTTTCGTTCTCTTATTTTTGCACTCATTTGTCCCTGATGAAGGCCTTGTGGCTGTAACACAGGCTATTCTCATTGTCCCTATCAGATGCATCATTTATTTTCTTTTACTATGACTTATCAAATTTGTAATTTCATTTAGATGAAGTTTCATTATAAGTCTCAAGGGGATTCTTAGCATAGATGATTGAGGTTTTCTCCATACTTAATCCAGGAATTTTCTTTGGCTTGTTTTATCGCTTTCTTGTTACTTAGTTTTTCTGTTCTCTATTTGATATGCCCAGCATCTGATTTCCTTTCCATCAGTTTTATTGTCCTTGTCTGATATATTGTCCATGTCTGATATGCATAAAATAATTTAGGCTGTATGTTGCACTCTCAAACTGCCTTCCTCACAGCCAATGACAGCTGTTTGTTGGTGCCAATGATATCAGAAATGAGAGAGCAGAACCTTTATCTAGAAGTGGCAGTAAAATTGAACAATTCAGCCACCCACTGCCCTATGGAGAAGCAAAAACCATCATCCACAACAAGTACAAGTGCCAGTGGAAGGAGGAAGGTGATATACAAGGTAGCTTCAAAAAGTTCCCGGAATTTGTGTATTGTATAGAAATAAGTAACAATACAATTATTTACACTACTTTTCCTTCAAAATAGTTCCCTTCGGCAACTACACACTTTTGCCAACAACCATACAGCTGTAGGAAACATTTCTGGAACCCATTCCTTGACACCTCTCTCAGCTGCTTTGCGCATTGGTGATAACGTCCTCAGCATCCTTGAATCTCTGCCCTTTCAGTGCTGATTTTAGGCGAGGGAACAAGAAAAAATCAGGCGGTGCCAGGTCGGGAGAATAAGGAGGATATTCCAGGGCAGTCACATTGTGCGTTGCGAGGTACTGCTTCACCAGTAGGGATCGATGTGCTGGCGCATTGTCATGTAGCAGAACCCAACTGTTTGTTCTCCATTTTTCTGGGCATTTCCTTCTGATTGCATCTCTTAGATGACGGAGGATATCAACGTACATTTCCTTGTTAACCGTTCGGCCTTCAGGAATGAATTCATGGTAGACAATACCCTGAGAATAAAAAAAAACTTCCAACATAACTTTTCCTTTGCTCTTGTCCAAATGAAATTTCTGTGTCGGGGGAGATGAGGGTGATTACCATTCAGAGGACTGACGTTTTGTCTGAGGATCGTACAAAAAACACCACGTCTTGTCTCCTGTGATTATGTTGTTGAGAAAATTGCTATCTTGATCAGCCATAGTGATTAGGTCTCCTGCCAGTGTCAATCTCGTTTCTTTCTGTTTAGGAGAAAACATTTTGGGAACCATATGTTGACAAACACGGTGCATGTGCAGTTCATTGTGGAGAATACTGTGGCAACTTCTAACTGATATTCCAACTTCTGAGGCTATTTTCTCTACACTAAGTCTTCTGTCAATACAAACAACGTTCGAACACGCTCAATGTTTTAATTGTTTATCGAGGTAGGCGGTCGTCCGCTACGTGGATCATCATCGAAACTAACACGACCTTCACGGAAACGCTTGTGTCACTCAAAAACTTGCGATTTCTTCATTGCGGTATCACCATATGCTTTATTAAGCAAGGTTACTGTCTCTGAGGGTGACTTCTCAAGCAAAACACAAAATTTGACATTTGTACGTAGTTCAATCAAGGACATTTTCAACTCCAACGATGCTACGTGCACACCCCACAAACAAACTTCTGTTCGAGAGTACATGTGAAGATTACATCAGCCATGTCGTTTCCTCAAGGTCACTACCAACTTATAAAACTATAATCTCCATGACATAATCACTCATTCAAACATGAGTCAACTATTCCTCTGACTTTTTGAAGCTACCTCATATATACAGTAGATATGACCCAATTCTTCTTCTTCCGTCCTTAGCCATCGGCCGACCAAGCAGTCTGTGGCCATTACGCCTTGCGGCGTCTTAGGGCAACAAGAAATTATCCGTTGTTCCGTTACGCCTAAAGGCGTTTATTGGTACAACAGAATATCAATTGTTGTTTCCGTAATCAATGTGACTAGCAAGCGGTTGATCAATCCGCTGTGCCCGAACTTGCCCTCGTGTGTACTCTCCTTCTGCCGCTATAAAACCACTACGTTACCGAGACGTCAGTCCAGCCAAAATTTTCTCGGGACCGAAGGTCAGCGAAAAAGAGCAATCTGGTACGGGCACAGCACCCTTCGCTGCCTCCACTGTGCTGGGAGGACCCGGCAACCGGGACCACACACAGCCTTGAGAGGACAAAGATCGCCTTCTTTGATATGACCCAATCCACCAGCTTAATAGACATCAGCAGACCATCATTTCCCGCCTGATAACTGGCCACTGCAGAGTACTAGGCCATCTCTATCACCTCGGGACATCTCATGAATGTCCATGTGGAACCGGAATCCAGACCCCTGAACACATTCTCCAAAACTGCCCAACCCATGATGACTCACGATGCCTGACCTGGTCAGTGGGTGCTGAGCTCAGGCAGAAGCTATTATGCTGCCACGCAGACCTGGAAAAGACTGGACTTCATGCTGGCAACAGGCCTCCAGATTTAGTATGACTACAAACTGAACTCAGAAGAAGGTGTCATTGTCAATGTCAGCTGTTTGTTGGTTCCAGTGACAGCTGTTTGTTAGTGCCAATGTCAGCTGTTTGTTGATGCCAGTGATGCTGTTTGTTGGTGTCAGTGACAGCTGTTTGTTGGTGTCAATGAAAGCTGTGTGTTAGTGCCAGTGACAGCTGTTTGTTGGTGCCAATGTCAGCTGTTTGTTAGTGCCAATGAAGGCTGTGTGTCAGTGCTAATGTCAGATGTTTGTTGGTGCCAGTGATGCTGTTTGTTGGTGTAAATGACAGCTGTGTGCCAGTGACAGCTGTTTGTTGGTGCCAGTGACAGCTGTTTGTTGGTGCCAGTGTCAGCTGTTTGTCAGTGGCAGCTGTGTGTTAGTGCCAGTAACAGCTGTTTGTTGGTGCCAATGTCAGCTGTTTGTCAGTGGCAGCTGTGTGTTAGTGCCAGTGACAGCTGTTTGTTGGTGCCAATGTCAGCTGTTGGTGCCAATGACAGCTGTGTTGGTACCAGTGACAGCTGTTTGTTGGTGCCAGTGACAGATGTGTGTTAGTGCCAGTGTCAGTTGTTTGTTGGTGTCAATGACAGCTGTTCCTGTGTAGTTGCCTGGGGCCTCTGAGGAGACAGAAAACAGTAGGACTACCGCTCATTATGTAAAAGAATGGCCACAGCCACAAGAACACATGAAAGCTTTGGTGCAGGTTTCCTACAAGGAGAAAACTGTGGCGGCATGCTCCATAAGGAGTGCAAAGGGAAATGAATGAACGACAGCTTTGAGTTGGTGTCAATGTAAACTTTTTGTTGGTGTCAATGTCAGCTTTTTGTTGGTGTCAATGACAACTTTTTGTTGGTGTCAATGTCAACTTTTTGTTGGTGTCAATGTCAGCTTTTTGTTGGTGTCAATGTCAGCTTTGAGTTGGTGTCAATGTTATTGGTGTCAATGTCAGCTTTTTGTTGGTGTCAATGTCAGCTTTAAGTTGGTGTCAGTGTCAACTTTTTTGTTGGTGTCAATGTCAGCTTTAAGTTGGTGTCAATGTCAACTTTTTGTTGGTGTCAATGACAGCTTTGAGTTGGTGTCAATGTCAACTTTTTGTCGGTGTCAATGACAGCTTTGAGTTGGTGTCAATGTCAACTTTTTGTTGGTGTCAATGTCAGCTTTTTTTTTTTTTTTTGGTGTCAATGGCAGCTTCTTTTGGGGTGACAATGACATATTTTTCTTGGTGTCAGTGTCAGCTTTTTATTGGTGTCAATGACAGCTATTTGTGGGTGATGATGACAGCTTTTTTTGGTGGGTGACAATGACAATTTTTTTTGGCAGAGAATGCTTTTATTGCTATGAAGAGCTGACTGTGCCTTTGCAATTATTGCCTTGATTTCAGTTAGACCTTTGCAGTCAGAAATTACCATAGATCCAAGTCAGTTAAACTGTTTCACTTGTCTGAATGATTGTCCCTTTACAATTATTTTCAGTTCTGGGATTATTTCTTTTCTTGATAAAACCAGTCCATGTTATTGTAATTTAAACTTCTGCATGTAGTGTTGGCTATAACCATGTCTCGTAGATGTTGGAGCTTTCTTGCGTTTTCTCCTGTTAAAATGTTATCCACATATCTAATATTATATATCCATATATCTAGTGGAAGATGAGACAGGTCTGTATTTCAGAGCTGGCATTTGCTGATGATGTTGCCCTGAATGCTAAATCAGAGGCACATCTTCAATCCAACCTGCAAGTCTGGAAGGAAGAGCTGGAGAAGAGAGGGATGATCATAAGCAGCTCTAAAACAAAAACCATGGTGATATCATAAAAGGAAAGAAGGAATCAGATTAAGCTGGGAGAACTGGTCCTGGAGCAGGTCAACCACTTTAAATACCTCGGAGCTGTCAAAGACCGGAAGGGAGGCATCAAAGAAGAGTTGGTTACCCGAAGAGCAGCAGATGGGAGACTTTTTCAGGCCATAAATCGAGGATTCCTCATCAAAAGAAAAGTTGGTAAGAAGACAAAGATGGCTGTATACCGCTCCACCTATGTCCCAGTCTTGACGTATGGATGCGAGTCATGGGCAATGACTACAACCCACAAAAGCCAGGTCCAAACCTCAGAAATGAGGTATCTGAGGAAGGTGGTTGAAGTAACAAGAAGAGACATGGTCCACAACCAGATGATATGTCAAGGCCTAAAATCCCAACCCCTGTAGACCCAAGTAGAACAGTCCCAACTAAGATGGTTTGGCCATGTCTGCAGAATGGGAGAAGATCGGCTACCACGACAAGCATGGGAAACTAAGAGCCAGGGATCCAGTCCTCCAGGATGACCCAGAGTCCGCTGGGAGGACAGCATTAGACAATCTTTGAAGGACCGACTGGCGCTCTCTCCCAAACCTTATGACTCAAGTGGGCTTGGGCCTGCCTTCCCAGAGTGTAAAAGAGATTAAATGGCCAAAACACTTGTCCGATTGGGGGGGAGGGGGGGGGGGGGGAACACCACTTCTGATGATCAGATTGCATCCTGTTGTAATGCTCCGTTATAGAGTTTCTTGTCGTGTTATTATTTTATGTCCTCAGCTTTTACTACTTTCATGTTAATAAAGGACAAAGATTACGATAATAAATACAGCAAATAATAACCAGACTACATTTGTACAGGCAATAAATAAATATTAGACAAACATAAAGGTATGTTTTCAGGCACTCGTAAGAAATAAAGAAGTAGAACACTAGACAACAGAAAAACAACAGATGTGAGTGGCTTACCCAAGACTTGAACCCAGGACCTTCCGTGCGACAACCCCGCCTAGCTATGCAAGCGAATCACACTATCCTCCCTGCCATCTAGGCATCACCAAAAAATGATGCTTCGATGACGGGTCACTTGTGCGACCCGCAACACCGGAAATTTACCATGGGCAGTCCAGCCTATTAATGACGCAATCACTTCTGTTGTTCCCCTATTATACAGTACAGGTCAGACTACACAAGACAAAGACCTTATTACTGTGTCTAGTAAATGATAGAAGACTAAGAACAGTAAGTACAGGACAGAGGGTAGGTTTAAGGTATTGTATGAACATTTATACAGCAGTGATTGCGTCATTAAAAGGGTGGACTGCCCATGGTAAATTTCTGGTGTTATGTGTTGCGGGTCGCACTAATTAAAATTCAGCTGGCGCAAATGGCACACAAGTAATAATCAAAACTCTAGAATGATAAGCTAAAACTGTATAAATAAATATTACACACATAAAGATATGTTTCAGGCACTTGTCAGAAAAAGAAGCAGAAAGCTAGACAACAACAAAAAAAAACAACAGAAGGCCCGTCCGAACAATATATGCTACGGGATACAACATTTTCGAAAACCCCTGAGTAAATGTTCAAGAATTTTTTTAGAGGCTATTTCCTGCTATGTGCTGTACAGGCATTCCCTGACTCCACACAATCACTTCAATTTACAATAACTATAAAGGCAAAATTAAACCGTGATCAGGTATCACGAAAAAATTATCCTAATTATAACCCATCAGAGGTTGAACATTATAAGCCCATCAGTTCAGCTGTCTCAAAACCCAAAATGTAGAAAACTATATAATCTTAACAACCTCTACCGTTCCTTCTGTCCAGGAGAATTATTGTATAACCGAAACCAATTTACAATCAAGTCCTGCTTCACCGTTAACATAATCAATGTGAGTCAACTATGTAAAATGATCAATTCGACCATAGGGATCTGAAGATGTGAGTATTACGTTCGTCATTCCTCAATCAAATTTTAAGCTACATCAGCCAATCAGTTCTGGAAGTGTAAGGCACTCATTTGTATGCAATGAAGACCTATTAGTTCACCAAGACAAAAGAAATATTACGTTAGGATCCTGGAAGTAAAAAATTAGGATTGAGGGACTGAAAATTGTTTACGTAAGATAACATCTCGCAACAAATGAACTCTATTGGTGTTCAAAACCAATCCATATTTTTATTACAAGGACCTTGCGCCTTTTTAGTGTTGAGTAAAATGAACACAGAATCAAATCACTATTCAATGTGACTTAAAGCAGCGACAGCACTTTATAGACCAACTCTACGATTTCTCACTCCCATACTTCATAATCAGCCTGTTTACTGAAGATTGAAAAATAGAAGTCTACATAAAATGTGTTAATACGTCATTTAATATTTGTCAGATTACGTTTGGATGTTGTCTTGTACTTCTCAAGAATTGAAATTTTGGATGTTCATCGTTATGTCTCAGTTCAGATTGAGTGATTGACAATTTAAAAACTCAAGATGAAGACATTCTGACTATTCAACTCTCAATAAGATGAGACCATTGCAGTACTATTCAGATATAGATACCTGAGGTAGATCCAGCTGTTAAAGCAACAACAAAAAATTACGGAGAGCCTGCCACACTGCCTTTGCCATCCCTAACTCAACAGCAGAGTCAAGTACCCATTTATAGCTGGGTAGCTTGAAGAGTGGTGCTACCAAGTGTCAATTTCAGAACCTGCTGACTTGACATCTAGAGGTAAGCGCTCTAACGACTTCGCCATTTGGGTATTAAAAAAAAACAGCTACCTACCTTAGGAAAAAAAATATTTGCAGCCAAGCCAAAACTACCCTCCTGCACTGTCTTGAGTTTGAACCTGGCACTTGCTGATTAAAACTGACATGGCTCTGACACACATTTAGCACAAACAAACTAAAACCCATTCCAGCTACAGAGAATCAACCAGCAGAAACTCGATGACCTCCCGTTCATTAAGTTTTGTATGCAGCATCCACCACATTTTGAATATATGAAGCCTCATCTGGCAAATGAAGTCACTTGACCAATGACTATGCAGACTTACTTTCGAAGTGAAGAAGACAACTTCCACTTGTTATCTGGCTCCATCATGGCTCTATCCTGTTCAAGAGCCACTAGAAAAATACCCTTTTCCACGTGCATGAGATACACTGTTAAAACACCCATTAGCACAAAGTATCTAAGAAGCAGAGCTAAGGAAAGGAGCTAAAGCGAAATACTATTTTTATAAAATAAAAGATAAATAAAAAAGAGAGGCTAAGACTTTACTTAAAACATAAATGGTTATGCTTAACATAGCAAATCTTTGGTCTGATACTACTGATTGCCATGGAAACTACAGCCATATTGGATTTAATGCTACATCTCAATTTCCTAAGGCTTTATTATTTTTCAAGTTATGATAATTAAAGTTGAATTCAAAACTCAAAGTATTTTAAAACTTTTATCTTATTCAATTATTCATAACTTTAGTAGATCCCTTAAAAAAAAAAAAAGTTAGCATCTAAATATGGTAACAAATTTATAAAATGTTTCATATTTTTGCCACAAATCAAAATTTTGATAAGATATAAAACATCTGATCTGAAAGAAAAAAAGTTGTATCATATAACAGAAAGTATCTGTGCAAATTTCGTACTAAGTGATGATTAAATAAGACAGTTATAAGAAAATTAGCAACCAAAAAAAAAAAAAAGGTTCTGAGAAAATCATGGTTTTCTTCATATAAAAGCAAAATTATTTATTTTCAATACAATTTTCAAAGTCACAGCACACCAACTTAGAATGTGTTATAACAATTGGTTTTGATATATTTAGATTCAGGAGATTATAATTATCAGAAAATAAACTTATCCCAATTTTTATGTTTTTTTCTAATTTGACAACATGCACTATTGACCCTCCTCAACCTACAACAATAAATGTTATGGTTTTCATGCAAATGGCAGCCATATTAGATTTCACTAAGGCTTTTTTTAATTCTTTGAGTAATGAGCACCAAATTTGAATATGAAGCTCACCATGATATTTTAAAACTTTCATCAGAACATATTTTTTATAACTTAGAAGATCCACAGCTGTGAAGCATTGATTTAGTGTCTGAACATTAGTAACAAAATTTACAACTCTATTTGCAATAAATAAACAATCTGACAAGATTATTTAAATATTGCTTTGAAAAAAAGTCTTTATAATGCAAAGGAAACTCTGTGTGCCTCGTCTCATGTTGACAGATGAATAAAATAAGCAACTTTTAAGAAAATTATTAGCTCACTTCTCTTTTTAAGACATGTTAACTCCAGAAACCAGAAGGGGCACACTTCTAATAAGCTCTTCCAAATATATTTGTTCTATTAATCGCTTCATGAGTGCTTGTTTGTTCTAACTGCATTTTTTTAAGTTATCACTACAAATGGAAAGTGGTATAACAAATCTACCATGTAATGTGTCACTAATGATGATTATAACCCCTCTTAAGCTATACAAGAACTTAATTTTGTTCCATCCGCGATAACTTCGAATGTAACCATAAACGCAAAATGCAATTTCTAGAGTAGGAACAAAGAAGCACTCATGGCATAAAATAGTTGGCATGAAAAATTTTAAACAAGGATACGAGATTACGCAGATCAGGAGGATATTTCTGGACTGAGGAAATGGGTACAGGAAGTCCCACAACACGGCAAACAAAGCAAAGCCAACTGCTATTGTGCAGATCAAGAGTCGTCCATCTATCAGCTTATTTGATTCCTTGTAACCATGAATATCTACTAGTACCTTCACATACAATTCAAAAAGAAAAAAATAAGCGTTATTTATATATTCAAAAAATTATGGCAAGAATGGTAGAAAATCTGTGTTGTATGTTCTTCTTCTTCTTCAGGTGCCTGGTCTGGAACAGACATTGGCAATCATGACCCTCCAATCTTCTCTGACTTTTGATAGTCTGATGAGGTTGTTGTTGCCCATGCTGATGTTTGATGCCCAGTTGTTTAAGCTTTCCACATACATCTTTCTCTGCCTTTCTAATTCCTCCACTCCTCTTCTTCTGTTAATATGTCCCATAAATTTCATTTGTCTTTTCCTGATGGTTTTGATGAACGATCTATTAACACCCGCAGCTGTCAATACCTCAGCATTAGTTTTCTTCTCTGTCCACGATAGTATCCTTCTCAAAAACCACATTTCTGCTGCCTCCAGTTGTTTCACCATTTGGTTACTCATTGTCCAACATTCACATCCATATAAAAGAACGGACCACACGTAGCCCCTTAGTAAGCGAATTTTTGTGCTTATGGTGATGTTTCTGTTTTTCATTACATTGCTCATCCTAGTAAAGGCTTCTTTGGACATGGCAATCCTTTTCTTTATCTCTGTGTCACATCTGCCATCTGATGTCAATGTGTAGCCTAAATATTTAAAGAGATTGACTCGTTTGATTTTTTCTCTTTTGCTGTTCAAAGAGCAAACTGGTATTTGTATTTTCTTAGAAACTACCATGCATACAGTTTTGCTGACATTCAAAGATAATCCTTTCAAGTCGCTCTCTTCCACTACTTTGTCTAGAACGATTTGTAGATTTTCCTCTGACTCAGCTATTAAAACTGTGTCATCTGCATATCTCAGATTGTTGATATTTTGTCCTCCGACTTTAATTCCCTCAAGGTGTTCAATGTTTCGAAGTATCGTCTCGCTGTATATGTTAAAAAGATCAGGTGATAACACACATTCCTGTCTAACTCCTCTTTTAATTGCCCTGAATTCACTTAGTTCTCCTTCAAATCTGATCGCGGATTCCTGCTCCCAATATATGTTCCTTATTATCCTAAGATCTTTCCCGTCTATATTTAGTTCATGTAAAATATCAAAAAGGTTTTGGTGTTTCACTTTGTCAAAAGCTTTTGAGTGGTCTATAAAGGTCTCTTTGTACCTCAATACATCTCTTCATGAGCATCGATAGTGTGAAAATTGCCTTTCTGGTACCTTTATCAGCAATGAAACCAAATTGAATTTCAGAAATTTCTGGTCGTATTCTATTTGTTGTATGTTAGTATAAAAAAATAAAGGTAAGAATGGTACAAAATTTGTGTTGTATATTAGTATTAACGAACAAACAACAATACTGGCAATGTCTGAAAGACACAGTGGTATGAATGTGGGGTGTCTTACACATGTTCACTGCTCCTCCCCCCATGTATATCATGTCTGCTTCTTCAGGAGGGTTGAGTATGGCCATGCTGTCGATTTGCTCCACTCATGGAGTTGACACTCTTGGAGGACATGTTCTACTGTTTATATGTCTCCCACACATCTGTGTGCCTGATTTTTAATTTGATGAACTGTTGGTATTTGAGTCTACTATGTGACCGCTCTTGAAAATGTTTACCATGCTTCTTCCTGGTATGGAGTAGTATGCTTCTGTGATATCTGACCATGAGTGCTCTCTATGCCATTTTTTTCTGTAAAGGATTTTTAAAAATAATGAACATTTTTTCTTCACATGTTGTCCTCTCCAGTTTGAACTTTGCTTTGTCCTTCATCAGCACATACATTTGCCATAAGGAACTACACAGGGTTTTTGTCTTCTTACTTCCCAAAAGACTCACTAAATGTGAAAAATGCTTGCTTAATCAACCAAGCTGAACAGAGCTTTTGTCTTATTACTACTTCCCCCCAAAAAATCTCACTAACTGTGAAAAATCTGTCTACACTGTCAAACGCCGTAGACAAAGAATCACTTTGGAATTTCTTCTTCGTTTGTCCTGAAAAGGTCGTTGGTTGCATTGTGTCCGTTTACAGCGAAGCTGTGATATTTGCGCCTTTCGGCCGACACATCCAACTTCAGCACGGCATTTCTGGGACCGGGTTAGCCTTCCCTCTTCAATCCCTACTCAGTCAGCCAGACTGCAGTAATGCAGCCTGTTTCCAGGACCACCACTTGGAGGTGGGGTAGGGTCTTGGTCAGCTCTGGTTCGCTGACCCTGACTGACGCAAGCAGTCTGGCTATGGGTCGCTGACTGCATTCCTCACTATTGACGCGTCTAAGGTCCCACTTTGGAAATTGACGAGGCATTATGGAGTTCCCATGAAGATCATAAACTTAATTAAGAAGACCTATGAAGACATTACATGCAGAGTTCTTCATGAAGGGCAGCTTACAGAACCGTAACTATTTAGGATTACAATAGGAGTGAGACAGGGATGCCTCTTGTCTCCATTTCTTTTCTTACTAGCAATAGATTGGGTTATGAAAACATCGACATCACACTACAGAAATGGAATCCAGTGGAATCTGACTAAACAGCTTGATGATCTGGATTTTGCAGATGACTTGGCTCTTCTGTCCCATAACCAGATGCAAGACAAAATGAAAATTCTCGATGTGAGGTCACAACAAGTGAGCCTGAAAATACACGGAAAAGACAAAGATTATGAGAATAAATGCAAGAAATGATATCAAGGCTGAACTTGAAGAAACACCACCAAAATATGTAGAATCGTACACATATCTTGGCAGTAATATAGACAAAGTTGGAGGGACAGACAGTGATATCAAAATTAAGAATACAAAAAGCAAGAGGAGCTTTCACTGCATTGGGAAACATATGGAGAACAAGAGAAATCACGTCCAACACGAAAATAAGAATTTTCAACTCAAATGTCAAGTCAGTCCTATTGTATATGGCTCTGAGACATGGAGAACAAAAAAAAACAACAACTAAAAAGCTACAAACTTTCATAAACGGGTGCTTGCGTAGAACAGAAGGACTGAAGTGGTATGACAGTCACAAATGTGGAACTGATGACAAGAACCAGACAAGTGCCAGTGGAACAAGAGTTGAGAAGAAGACGCTGGTGATGGATAGGACACGCATTGAGGAAACCTGTTGATAGCATTACAAGGCAGTCCTTGTTCTGTAATCCACAAAGAAAGAGAGACAGAGGTAGACCAAAAAACATATGGAGAAGAGAACTGGATACAGAGGTGAAAATGATGAGGAAAACATGGAAAGGAGGACTTGGCATGTATTTGTTGAAGGCCTATGCTCCTTGGGGAGCTAAGGGGTATTGATTGAATTGTGGAAAATGCTTGCTTAATCAAACAAACTAAACAGAGCTTTTGTCTTTCTACTTCCTAAAAAAACCTCACTAATTGTGAAAAATGTTTGCTTAATCAACCAAACTGAACACAGCTTTTATCTTACTACTTCCCAAAACACTCACTAATTGTGCAAAATGCTTGCTTAATCAACCAAGCTGAACACAGCTTTTGTCTTATTACTTCCCAAAAAAATAAAACAACCTCACTAAATGTGAAAAACGCTTGCTTAATCAAGGAAGTTGAGGGGAACTGCGGTAAGACGGGGGGGGGGGGGGGGGGGGGGGGGGGGGGGGGGGGTGTTTTACAATGGATGGGGGTGAAAAAAAAATTGAAAAAAGGTGATTCATCTTACTATGACAAAAGACAAAGAAAATAGCCAACGTTACGGCCACGAGGCCTTCGTCAGTGAAAGGAAAGAAAGTGAAGGCTAGATAGGACACATGAGAACCTAAATAAATATAAAAATAGGTACTTCCCTTAAGGCATCGAAGTCCTAACACTTTTGCTGCCCGCGAACGGACAATGTTCCCGGAAAAGGAAATGACTGCCACCACCGGAAGTACACAATACATACTAAGAAACTAAACAACGAAACTGAACAATAAACTACCCAAACGTAATATTAGTGGGCACTGGAAATAGAAGAGGACAGAATGAGTTGGAGATAAATAATTATAAAATAAAAAAATCAAGACATATTAAAAACAGTGTACTTGTATTATATATTCATACATATTATTGAAGGGCGGCAGAAAAAATAGAAAAATAAGATAAGAGTGGAATGAGTCAAAATAGAACACGAGAGAAAAACCCTTTCCTCTCGTGTTCTATTTTGACTCTTTCCACTCTTATCCTATTTTTCTGCTGCCCTTCAATAATATGTATGAATATATAATAAACTATTTTTAATATGTCTTGATTTTTTTATTTTATAATTATTTATCTCCAACTCATTCTGTCCTCTTCTATTTCCAGTGCCCACTAATATTACGTTTGGGTAGTTTATTGTTCAGTTTCGTTGTTTAGTTTCTTAGTATGTATTGTGTACTTCCGGTGGTGGCAGTCATTTCCTTTTCTGGGCACACTTGTCCGTTCGCAGGCAGCAAAAGTGTTAGGACTTTGATGCCTTAAGGGAAGTACCTATTTTTATTTAGGTTCTCATGTGTCCTATCTAGCCTTCACTTTCTTTCCTTTCCCTGATGAAGGCCTCGTGGCCATAACGTTGGCTATTTTCTTTCTTTTGTCCTCGTAAGACGAATCACCTTTTTTCGATTTTTTTTCACACCCATCCATTGCTTAATCAACCAAACTGAACAGAACTTTTGTCTTATTACTTCCCAAAAATAAAAATTCACTAATTGTGTGAAAATGCTTGCTTAATCACCCATACTGAACAGAGCTTGTTACTTTCCATAACACTCACTAAATGTGAAAAATGCTTGCTTAATCAACCAAACTGAACAGAGCTTTTGTCTTATTACCTCCCCCTTAAAAAAAAACCTCACTAACTATGAAAAATGCTTGCTTAATCAACCAAACTGAACAGAGCAAAATGCTTGCTTTACCAACCAAACAGAGCTTTTGCCTTGTTACTTCCCAAAAAAGCTTACTAACTGCGAAGAATGCTTGCTTAATCAAACAAACTAACAACACACCTTCAAACACAGCAATGAATTATACTAACATAAATTAAGATAACAAAAATGGATGGTTGTAAGAAATGTATGAAGAGGAAGAAAATTTATGAGCATTCACTATAAAATTATTCTATTAATACATTATTACTTGGTACCTTTTTTGCTCCATCATCCAATGCATTTTTCAAAGCACAAGAGTCCCACTTGTCAATCACCAAAGGCTTGTCATATATCTACAGGATCAAACAAATGTCTAATATAACAGTGTTAAAATGCTTGGACAGTCTGACATCATGGCAGAGGAATAATTCAACAACAGACTCGGTCAATAGCACTGATGACAGGGAGCTGTGGAGATATGTGATCACCTGAGCCAGCTAGAATGGTTCCTAGATGAAGAAGTGATACAACATGACAAAGATAACAACAAGACTGAAGCTGTAGTATCAGAAACTAAGAACAGCAACTGTTTGGGCCATCAGCTCTTGTAGGAAAACACTCACTCAAACAATTCTCTAACAGTGAGAAGAGCTAAACACACAGCAGTCTTCACTTATTGATCACCCACAGTCTTCACTTATTGATCACCCACAGTCTTCACTTATTGATCACCAACAGTCTTCACTTATTGATCACCCACAGTCTTCACTTATTGATCACCCACAGTCTTCACTTATTGATCACCCACAGTCTTCACTTATTGATCACCCACAGTCTTCACTTATTGATCACCCACAGTCTTCACTTATTGATCACCCACAGTCTTCACTTATTGATCACCCACAGTCTTCACTTATTGATCACCCACAGTCTTCACTTATTGATCACCCAGTCTTCACTTATTCATCACCCATTAGCTGCCCAAGGAGCATAGGCCTTCAACAGACATACATCATGTCCTCCTGTTGTGTGCCATCAGCTCAAGGTCATCTGATGTCTACCTCATCAGTCATTTCTGTCCCCAGCTGTCCATGTGTTTTTAGTCTATCTTACTCTGGGGATTCCAGAACAAGGTCTGCCTTGTACGGCTATGAAAAGGTTTCCTCATGTGTGACCAATTCATCACTATCGCCATTTTTCTCCATCTCTTATTCCACTAGCACTTGTTTCGTTTTTGTCATCAATTGCACATTAGTGATCTTGTACCATTTCAATCTGTGTATCCTTGGCAATCACCCATTTATTAAAGTCTATAGCTATCTGGGTTTTTTTTCCCTTCTTAATATTTCAAAGCCACGCAATTTCTCATTCTTTCTTCATGTGCAAACATATCCTTCAGTGGTTCAAGTTGGAGACAGCAGACTGCAGGTTGCCATGTTGGCCAAAAATGCAGTGTTTCATTTCCATTTGGAAATTTTTTTTTTTTTGGGTGTGTGTGTGGGATTTTTATTTTAAAATGGCCGCAGTGTTTGTTGGGCGTTATTAATTTTGACAAAGCTCGAAACAGACTTCTTCTCTGGTCCTTAGCCACCAGCTGTCAAAGTAGTCAGTGGCCATCACGCATGGTGGCGTCTTGTAGGCAGCAACAAACTACTTCACTTTGTTTTTCTCGGTGGCCATCCTTCGTGCAGTGTCCCAGCTCTTGTTCATTCTTTGCATCTCAGCCTTCACAGTTCTCCACCTATTTGTTTTTGGTCAGCCTCTCTTTACTTCAGGGGTCCATAGCATAGCTGTTCTTGTGATGATATCCGGTCTCTTCTGAGGACGTGGCCAACCCAACTCCAGAGTCTGCCAGCTATGATAGTGTGCAAGTCCTCTTGGTTGCTTCAAGTAAGCAGTTCTTGGTTGGTGATGGTATTCGGCCAACAGATTCAGAGAATTTTCCTTAGGCAGATTGTGTGGAAAGAGGACAATTTCCACATTTCATTCTGTTACTCTCCAGCATTCCACACCATAGAGAAGCAAAGAAAGTACACAGCTCTCAAATAATCTTAATTTGGTGTTTGTGCTGTACTGGGAAGACTTCCAGCTGTTGTTTAGATGAGCAAAGGCTTTTTTGCTTTATTTATTGTGTTGTTGTCTTTGCTTGTTCCACCATCTGGTGTTACTATGCATCCTAGGTATGTGAATGTGTCTGTCTGTTCTAGGTTCTGGTTCCTTATTGTTATTGGCTCAGGACTGCTCACATTGAGTGCCATTACTTCTGTCTTCTTTAGATTGATGTTAGACCTACCTGCTGGCTATTCTTGTTCAGTCTATTTGTTTTTTCTTGGATGTGTTGGTGTGAATGTGCAAGGTCATCTGCATATTCCAGTGCAGAGAACATTGTCCATCTTATCCCTCTTGGACTGTCCTCTGTTGTACCACCCAGTCTATGGCTGTCAAAATTAAAGTGGTTGATAAAGGGCATCCATGTCATACAGTAAAGTTAGCATAGAGGCTTTTGATGATGAAAACAATGCAGCTGGGAATTCCATATGCCCTAGGTATTTTTCATAGGCTATCCTTGTGTATGCTGTCAAAAGCCTTTTCAAAATCAACAAAGTTAATGAGATGTCTCTGACATTCTGAGTAGGCCTACTGCTCTATTTTTCTGTGGGTGAATATATGATCTGCACATCTTCCGTTCTTTCTTAATCCGGCTTGTTCCTTCCTCAATTTAAGGTCTACTGCTTTCGAAATTCTCTGGATAATAATCCTGCCTAGTATTTTACTGGGAACTGACAGGAGAGTAGGCTAATTCCTCTCCAGTTGTTGCAGTCTGCACTCTAAAATTGCTTCCTTTGTGTAACATGAGTACCGTACACTTCCTAATACCAATAGCACGTTTCTTATTTGAAACTTTAGAGTTGCTGCTGTTTTCCGAAAGGGTAATTTCCTATCTTTCGTACCTTTTTGCTCCGCAGTGAATATGTACAGTTAGGTGTTGTTTCGTAGCGCTTAGGGTTTGTGTTAGGGTTATGGACCATAATACTAACCCTTCTTCTTCTTCTGCGTTCAGTTTGTAGTCATTCTAAATCTGCAGGCCTGTTGCCAGGACGAAGTCCACAGTCTTTACCAGGTCGGCGCGGCAGCCCCATAGCTTCTGCTGGAGTCAGCACCCCTTGGCCAGGTCGCACGTCGCGGTTCATCATGGGTTGGACAGGTCTGGAGAATGTGTTCTGGGGTCTGGATTCCTGTTCCACATGGGCATTCATTTGTGTGGGATATCTTGAGGCGATAGAGATGTCCTAGTAATCTGCAGTGGCCGGTTCTCAGGCGGAACATTGTGGTCTGTTGGTATCTGTTTAGATGGTGTATTGGGTCATCTCTGCTGTATGTATCCCCTTCCTCCTTCCACTGGTTTTTGTACTTGTTGTGGATGATGGTTTTTGCTTCCCGATACGGCAATGGATGGCTGTATTGTTCCATTTTACTGCCACTTCTTGATAGAGCATCTGCTTTCTCATTACCAGCAATTCCACAATGGGAGGGTAACCACTGAAGGGCAATGGTTGATGACCTTTGGATGATGTTAAGCTCTGATCTGATCTCATTCATCATGTTATCATTTCTGGTGTTTTGTATTGACTCCAGTAATGATCTGCAGTCAGTGAAGATTACTATCTTATCTGGTGGTTGTTGTTCGGGTCTGGTGAAGATTTTCAGGGCTTGCAGTAGTGCCATAGCTTCTGCCCTGAAGTTGGAGGAGATCTTTCCAGTTGGGAAGGCCTTTCGGATGATCTTTCCATTTAGGAATCTTATAAAAATTCCCCCACCACCGTTCTTTACTGCCCCCTCAGCGGATCCATCTGTGTATGCGTGTGTCCACTCCTTCGGGTTGTACTTTTCTTCAATCATTTCTTGAGCCAAAGTTTTTAGTTGTTGAGGGGTCTGGTGGCCTTTCTTTTTTATTTCAGGGACTTCTGTGAAGATAGATATATTTCCATGGCAGTCGTCTGGCTCCTCATAATCAATTAACATTTCAATCTCAGTAGGTTGTTTTGGGAGGAGGTCTTCATGGCATCGATGCAGATGTTTGGAGATGTTTATGAAGCTGGTTCTTTTCAGCCTGTTCTTTGTCAAACTATGGAGTTTGGCATGCATTGGATGACTTGGCATTCGTAGAAGCTTCTCACTGTGAGTGAATACCTTTTCCTCACGTCTGTCATTCAGAGAGCGGATGTTGGCGTATCTCTCCATTGTCTGGATTGGAGAAGTCTTCATCCCTCCAGTGATTAATCTAAGGCCTGAATTTTGTACTTTCCCTAGACGTTCTGTGTTTGTTTTAGATGCCGTGGCCCAGGCTGACATGCCATATTCAAGTACAGGCCTGACTGTGCCTGTATAGACTTTTTTAAGTATGTTGGTATTTGCCCCCCAACTTGTGCCAGCCAGTTTCTTCATAATAGAGAGCTTTCTTATTGCTCTCTGTTCTGCTGCTTTTATGTGCGGCTTCCAGGTGAGTCTCTTATCCAACTTGACTCCCAGGTATGTTGGATTTTCCTCGATTGGAAGCTCACTTCCATTTAATTGCAGTTTGATCGTTTCTTGGTGATTTGACAGAGAAAAGCAGGTTGCTACTGTCTTGGAGAGGTTTATCTGTACTCCCCACTCTGATGCCCATTTACCGATGGTATTTAGCGCTGCTTGCATCCTGGACTTTGCAGTAGGCAAATATTCAGCAGCACACCAGGCAGCAAAATCGTCAGCATGAAGAGCCCTGGAGATATGCCCGGACAGTTTCTCTGCAATATCATTTATATATATGATAAAAAGTGTGGGGGAGATAACTCCTCCTTGTGGCACATCTTGTTGAAGAGTGACGCGATGGCTCAGATTCCCGTCAAGTTTTACTCTTGCTGTGCGGCATCGGAGAAAGTCCCGTATCCAGCTGAACATTCTCCCTTCAATTTTGTTGTTGAGCATCTTAAGGAGGAGTCCTTCTTTCCACACCTTATCAAAGGCTTTTGTCAAGTCTACAAAAACAGCCAGAACTTTCTTTTTCTCCTGAAAGGCATTTTCTATTTCCTGTGCTAGATATACCAGGTGGTCTTCGGTGCTGCGGTTTTTCCTGAATGCTGACTGTGTGTTATCAAGCATATGGTTTTTTTCCAGATGTTTCATTAATCTTGAGTTCACCATTCTTTCCATTACCTTACCCAGACAGCTCAGAAGGCTAACTGGTCGGTAGCTGGACTTGCTTGTTTTCTCCTTTTGTTTCTTTCTGATGGGAACAATGATTGCTTCTCGCCATCGATCTGGGAATTTTCCAGTACTCCATGATTGATTGAAGATTAGGAGGAGCTTGTGCCTGGCTACAGGTCCAAGGTTCTTGATCATATAATTTGTGATACCATCTTTTCCTGGAGCTTTCATGTTCTTTAGTTTTGTTATGGCAGCATTGAGTTCTCTCATAGTAAGGGATGACTTCATGCAGGTATCTTGGTTTTGGTGCTTCAGTTTTTCTTTTACTTCCTTACGTACTTCTTGGATACGTGCAAGTGGAAGTGATGTGGTGCTTTCTTCCTTGTAGAAATCTGCCAGGATGTTTGCTGCCATCTTTCCTGTGTGGTATTTTTCGTTTTCCTTGATGACAGGATTGCAGTAGCTGGTTGTTGTTTCTTCATTTAGCACTCTTGTCAGATTCCACAGCTTGCTCGAGTCCTTTTCCATGTTGAGACTGCTGGTCTTCTGGTGCCAGCTCCTTTGGATTTCAGCTTTCTTTTGTTCATTAAAAGCTTGTTTTATGCTGTTGTGTCTCTGGGTGTTCTCTAATGTGGGACTTTGCTCCATACTAACCCTAATCCTAACTGCTACGAAACAACACCTAACTACATATATTCACTGCAGACTAAAAAGGTACGAAAGATAAGAAATTACCTCCGAAAGTTTCATAAATATATGAATTATCGTTCTTTTTTGTTTTTAAACTATTAAATGCAAATATAATTCACACAGTAACCTAACCTCATTGGAGGCCGCCATCATGACAGGAAGTAAACGTATCATTTACGTACAGTGTTGCCACTATGGATTTTTTTTAAACCTAGATGATACCTAAAAAAAAACTCTAGAAAAACCTAGATGTTGAATTAGCACTTCCTCTTGAAACAAGTGTATTCTATGATTTATGGGTATGTAATATGGTATTTGTTTTCAAAGTAAGCAATGTAAATAAGAGTACCCTTAAGTATTAAAGAAAACATAGGAATCATAATAATAACTATTATTATTATTTTAATTATCATTCCTATGTTTTATGTGACATCTTTATTAGTTTTCTTATCTTTCATCAGGCAAGATGTCCGGATGACCAAGTCCACGTGTGGTGCCGAATGCTGGACTGATCATCGCTTCATTGTATCTAAACTTAAAATTCGTATCCAACCAGCCAGGCGCCCTCAGGGGAAGAAAACTCAAAAGAGGCTGGATGTCACCAAACTAAAGAAGACAAAAATCAAACAGTCATTTACTGACACCTTAGAAGACCGTCTCAAATATACCTAGACGGCCAAAGTGTGGAAACAAATTGGGCAGCCCTAAGTGAACAGATCTACAACACTGCTACAGAGGTCCTGGGTCCTTCCATCAAGAAACAAAATGACTGGTTTGATGAGAACTCAGATGATATAAAGCAGATGTTGGCTGAGAAACACCATCTCCATAAAGCATATTTAAATGATCCAAAATCTACATCCAAGTAAGACGCTTTCAACAACATGCGTAGAATCGTCCAACATAAACTACGCCAGATGCGGGATTCATGGCTGAGTAATAAAGCAGATGAGCTCCAAGGCTTTGCTGGCAGCCATGACTTGAAATTTTTTTACCTTGCACTCAAAGCGGTCTATGGTCCAACATCATCAGGATCATTCCCCCTCCTTAATGCAGATGGAAAAACACTAATTACAGACAAGGAAAAAATGCTCCAACGCTGGGCTGAACATTTTAATAATATCTTGAACCAGCCATCATCTATTAACGACGAAGCCATCATCCGCCTGCCCCAAATTCCTATAAATGAAGCATTAGATGATGTACCAACTCTGGAGGAAACTAAAAAAGCGATTCGTCAACTGTCTAGTGGAAAGGCCCCTGGCTCCGATTCAATTCCTGTTGAGGTTTATAAAGATGGCGGTACAGTTCTGATAGAGAAACTTCATATGATCTTCCAGCAAATGTGGCAGAGTGAAACCATCCCACACGATCTCAAAGATGCCTCAATTATACATCTATATAAACGTAAAGGTAATCGCCAAGACTGCAACAATCATCGAGGCATCTCTCTTTTATCAATCGCTGGGAAGATATTCGCCAGAATCCTTTTGAATCGCCTTACGGCTCATTTTGACAAAGGTCTTTTACCTGAAAGTCAGTGTGGATTCCGGAAAGAACGTGGAACCACAGATATGGTGTTCGCTGCAAGACAGCTACAAGAAAAATGCCAAGAACAGCACTGTGACCTGTACACAGCTTTCATCGACTTGACAAAGGCGTTCGACACGGTCAGTAGAGAGGGTCTATGGAAGATCATGGCAAAATACGGCTGCCCAAAGAAATTTATCACAATAGTGCAGCAACTGCATGATGGAATGCAGGCTAGAGTTCAGGAAAACGGTGAGCTATCAGAGCCTTTCCCCGTCTCAAATATAGTTAAACAAGGGTGCGTACTTGCACCGACTCTGTTCAGTATCATGTTTTCTGCTATGCTGACTGATGCTTTTAGAGACGGGGACACAGGAATCGACATTAGTTATCGTATTGATGGAAAATTGTTTAACCTTAGGAGGCTTCAAGCAAAAACAAAGGTCAAATCACACACCATCAGAGATCTTCTGTTTGCTGATGATTGTGCCCTCAATACTGGCTCAGAGGCTGATCTGCAGCATAGTGTGGATAGATTCTCCGAAGCCTGCGCCAACTTTGGGCTTACCATCAACACGAAGAAAACAGAAATCATGTACCAACCAGCTCCTGGCACAGTTTATACTGAGCCAGTCATCAAGGTTAATGGTGAGAAACTGAATGTTGTGAACAGATTCACATACCTTGGTAGCACACTATCCCAGAACATTGTCATTGATGATAAGGTGAACACCAGGATCTCCAAAGCCAGCAGCACATTTGGCAGACTATACACCAACGTTTGGCATCGAAGTGACATTAGTCTACAGACAGAGCTGAAGGTGTACAGAGCTGCGGTGCTTCCAGTGCTGCTATATGCATGTGAAACATGGACTGTATACAGGCGCCACGTAAAGAAGCTAAACCACTTCCATACAGTCTGTCTCAGGAAGATAATGAACATCAAATGGCAAGACAAGATCCCGGATACCGCCGTTCTTGACAGAGCTGGTATCCCTAGTATTGATACTATTCTGATGCAGTCACAGATTCGCTGGGCAGGTCATGTAGTCCGCATGCCAGACCATCGACTGCCAAAGATACTCTTTTATGGTGAGATGCAGAAGGGTAAACGCTCCCATGGTGGCCAAAAGAAGCGCTTCAAAGACACGTTAAAGACGTCATTGAAAACCTTTGACATAAACCCAGACACATGGGAAGCTGCTGCGCAAGACCGAACTGCTTGGCGCACATCTCTTCGTAAAGGTGCAGCGGCATGCGAATCATCCAGAAGAGCAGCAGCGGAACAGCGGAGACAAGCTAGAAAGGACCGTGAAATAAAACCTTCACATGAAGCAAACATTCCCTGCCCACACTGTCCAAGATCTTTCCAGGCCCGCATCGGGCTCATCAGTCACCTTCGTACCCATAGACTAACCTAACATATTCTTAAATAATTGGATGAACAGAGTGGTCTTCATCACCCGTGATGGACGAACAACAACCATCTTTCAATGAGATGCGCCCCATTTTTTTTATATATCCACCTCTCGACAGCCTCAATTATTTCACGTAACTGCTACTTCATTGTCCATGTTTCTACTGCACATAGTAATGAAAAAAAAAAAAATTATATATATATATATATATTATTAACCCTTCAGTGCCGTAGATAGAACTTAATAAAGTAGATTTAGTACAAACATTTTTTTAATGCACTATTTTGGTACCGGTACAGTATAATTTCACCCCCCTCCCTATCTACGGCACTGTAACCTTTGATGATTCTTAGTTTTAATTGGGGAGTTAATTGTATACATGTCAGTATTTGTCTCAGTTGGTGATTGTAGCTTTGGCTATTACTTTTCTCTTCTTGATTTCTGTTTCACATTTGCCACTTTTTATTAGTACAGCACCAAGATTTGAGAAACTCTGAACTTGTTCCAGAATTTTCCCATTTATTCGTATCGTTAATGTTGGTTTATCGTCCTTGTGCGCCACATTTTAATTGTGTGACTCACCAGGTTGATTGTTCTAAAGTCTCAATAATCTATTACATTAGGTTTTTTGTGCAGCATTATAAAGACTGGTGTCTTCAGGTTATGTGGTATATATCATGTATTGTATATGTCGTTGCACAGATCTGTGATTGTATCTATACCAAAAAACTCTTCAGGGTTTCCATCCTTTATATTTTATATCGTCCATGCCTGCCGAATTTCCTTATTGTATCTTTTTCATTACCTTGTCTACATCTGATATGAGAGTGTTTCTCGCATTTCACTCACACCTATCGATAATCAATAGAATCCTTTTAAATGTCGATAACTTGTCTCGTTTTAAAATTTGGAAGTCCAGAAGTAGGATTTCGGTAATTCGCAATCGAAAATAAAATTTAAAAAAGTCAGTAGATTAAAAAAAAAAAAAAAAAAAAATTTAAGTTTACAAATTCTTGAATTTTTTGGATAGAGAAAAAAAAACTTAGACTTTCAAGAAGGAACACCCTAGCCACCTAGATGGCTTTAAAAAAAAAAAAAGAAAAGAAATAGAAACCTTGATCAAGGCGGCAAAACACACGAGTGGTAAAGCTGATTTCGTATCCATAGACTCGTCTGTCGTGAAGTAGGTGTATCAACTTTTTAGTGCAACAGTTCTGCAATGTTGTCAACTGAACTACTTTGAAGCTAGATCTACCGACTTACGACTCATTTGACTAGAACTTTTTACTGTCACCTACCATCAACAAATCTAGCTACTGAGGTCACCCAATATGATGCCACGCAATCTGTGCCATTAAAACAATCCTCTCCTTTCCCCATTGTCACATTTCGTAAAAAAAAAAAAAAAAAAAAAAAAAACCTGGACCCTCTTGTGTTACGTCACAAATCTATTAACCCCTTCCCCAACTTTTTGTAACACTTCAATGATAGAACAATCTTTTAAGTAAAACAATATTTAATTAATCAGGCTTTTACAAACTCTTCAATTTTATATACCGTGTCCCAGCATGAGACAGGGCCAAACTTTTGCCCTGCCCAACTAAATTTAGTTGTATTTTTCCCTAACGACAAAAACAATTTAAACATTCAAACCATCCAAATTCAACTTTATAAACTTGTGTGTCTTTGATCTCTTTAGACTGCTGTCTGGATGGTGATAACGTGTTATTGTTTTATTTTGTTTAATCTAATTGCTATTGATATTGTTGAACAGAATCGACATCATTGCACTCCGGGCAAACCTATAGGTACTTGGTCTCCCTCAGTGTATGTTGAAGAGTGTGAATGCATACTGTTCCTGTAGCTCGCTGGTTGTATACACGACGAATGCATCCTCTCATATGTCCATCTCTGCTAGCCTTACGTTTGATGCCTAATTCCAACAGCCTTAACCTTGATGATTGTGACGTACGTCTAGTTTGACTAGTGAATTTTCCCTGATATGATGGATGATTTAAAGGGACCTTTAGCTTTTCATAACATTAGAACCCCTGAACATTTGTTGTAACTTTTCGTTTGCCAGAACGCATTCCACCGGGACTCATGTAGGATACAGCGACGAGATCAAGAGACAGACCGAGGGATCTTAAGGGAGACTATCGGCGCTATCAAAGACAGTAGTTTTCCCTGATACGAGACGCACTTGCTTGCCGCTAATTTCGCGTCTCGGTGTCAATCGAGGAACCGAGCGAACGGGGGAAAGCGAAACGGGCAGCAGCGAGCGGATACGAAGACCAGGGGGCGGCTTCTTCTCTTGATTTGGCGGTCAGATCCCCAAAAGTTCGTGAGATCAAATAAGTTGTCAAGTTTATCATGTCCCACTCAACTTACATTCCATTTTAGCTAAATAGACCATGTAGAACTAGACACGTTATCACTCGCTGGCCAGATCTTTACAGAAGCACTAGCTTTATTGAAATCTTGTTATAGATTTTCCCCTGGATTTTATATATATTTGCAGTGATTTCTATTTCTGTGCAAAGCGGTAATATATATTGTGTAAAGTGATCAGTGGTCTAGCTCAGTCATTCTATTTAAAGGGATTCTGTGTTAATTTAAATCTATTTAATTAAACCATCTCAAGAGTTCCAGTTTTAAATATAATGATCTATCTATTATATTATTTCAAAAGATAATAGATGCTTAAATTAACTTTTAAAGTCGCGAAGGAATTTATAATTAATAAATTCAGTTAAGTCTTAGTTTTATAGATGTGTGTTTTTAACCACTAGAACTCGCGCAGTGTTTATTAAATACATAATTAAATACTCGAGTGTATTATAGGCTTAACGGGAAATTCATCGCGCTTTAGAAGGTTATTTGTTTTCGGTATATTACATGTCTTTTTTTCTTTCATACAGAGTGATCGTAACCTGTGCGATCCCAGCATTAAGAAAGCAATAAAGAAATCAATCTAAGCAAAGCAAAGCATAAACAGTGTGTAGAGTTCCCCTGACGCAGAACTTGTTGAGACTGTGTAAATTTTTAATCTTTGAGGCGATTCTATGTTTGGAATTCCGCTATCTAACTTATAGCAAAGAAAGCACACCCAAAGACAAATTTAACGCACCATCAAACAACTTAAGTCGTAACGGGAAGAAGAACACTGGCCCGAGCTTTGTTAGTTTACTGACACAGAGAGATAATTCATAATTTCCTGAACAGTGATGTGACTAGTTTTCTCACTGGACTTAAACCATACCTCACGGATAAAGTGTACCAGCACGCGTAAGAATTTTATTATCCGCGGCATAGTCAAATAGACCACACCATCCTCACCCCGGTATCAGAGACCGTGCCCTCCCATAGAAACTGTTATTAAGAAAAGAGACACAACTACAGATTCATTTTCCAGCGATTACGGGACCCTTTTATGTGCTGACCGCCTACCCGATAATCTGGGGCTAGAACTTGAACAAACACTCATACATTTAGTTGAGGTGTAACTGCTGTTGTGTTATTCTATGGAGTGCAAGATTTTTTCACAATCGGTAAGTGAGAGCAAGATGAGTGAAGGCCTTTGCTAGCGCGTGTATGAATGACAGGAAATTAATTCTTTTGTGTGACCATTTTGTTAACTTGCTTACCTGGTAACATATATCTTTTCTGTATACCCTACATTGTTCCTTTAAGTGGGATAGTTGATAATTTGTTAACTCTGTTTAAAACCACCTCCTTTCCATTTGCTTAGTAAAGGGAAGAACAGCTGGGAAGAACAGGTTTTTTTTTTTTCTATCACTTATACCTAACTTGGTAACACCTCTTTCAGAGTAATTAACTTTACGGTTAGGTTAACGTACCCGTGTTCCTGATATTATCTATCTCTGGACTGGGTTTGTCTTTGTCTAATGAGCGGGAAGGGCTTAGTCGATACCAATCTTCTTCACCCCCTCCCAAATTTGTTATTTGCATTTGTGTACTTATGATAATTTATGTAATATCTGATATTTTTAGTAATTGATGTTTAAAGTGAATAAAATCACCTAAACTCATTTAGTTCTGTGTGTTGGATATACCCAAAGCCCAACATTTCCCCTATTCGTTTAATATAGTTTGTATCAACGTCGTGTGTGTGTTTGAAAACACCAAATCGGTGTGCGCGCAGATGCGAGTCTGGAAAACTGGCAAATAATTGTTTGACCAGGAGAGTGAAAGAGAAGATTGAGAGACACGATTTGTCGTAAATAAGTCTGTCTTTACTCTCCTCCAGCACGCTGTGAAGTAACTATTAAATCTCTACATTTTCTATCACTGAGCTTTCCATCATCATTTTTCACTCTAAACCGGACCACTATTTCTACGACTCTTTTCTCTCAAAATAAATTTACGACAATATTTGGCCGGCTCGTCTGGGATAATTTTGAGATACATTTGATGCACACATATTTGTGGGCTGGTTCTGGGATCTTGAGCTACATTTGAGGCAATCGCATAGCCGGGTTAAAGATATTTTGAGTCTGATTTAGTTTGGGTCTAACTAGGTAGAGTGTGAATGATTTGTCTTTGTGAATTAGGGAAATAAATAAATAATTACACCCCTAGACAAACGTTCTTTAAGTATTTGGGTTGTCCACACAGCATATTTACAGGTTGTTTTCTCTCCACAGCAGTAGAAAGTACAGATAAACAAATATATTGGCTATTTTATTATCCTCTGGCGGAGATAATTCAATTGCTTTCTTTATAAGAGTTGCTGGGATTGCGTGATTGTTTTACAGTCACAAAGGTTTTTGAAGTCAAAAAGAGTTGAGCTTAGCTAAAGACGGATTGTTCTGATTTTGAAAAATTAAGTTAACAACGTCTCATCTCAATAATTGACTTTAGGGACGGAGTTTGTTGTCAGAGATTAAAAATATAGGGAAAATTTTTTTTTCCTTTTAAATTGTTTTAATATAAATTTTTCTCTACTGTTAGTAAAAGTAGATTCTTTTCCAGTGTAACTTACCATTTAGTGGCATAGTCGCTTGCGTTTAGAGCCTTAATTGCCAGATAATAGCAGCGATAAGTTTGCACAGTACAGGTAGGAGGTAACACAGGTAAATTTATACTTGTGTTTTTTTCTCGTAGCGGTTCAGAGTTCCTCCCTTTCGCGTTGCTTCTTACTAGTTCTCTAGGCATACTTCATCTTATTCTTTAACAATGGCAGAGAGGATAAAGATGAGGTCCATCTTGAGGCTGGAAGCGAAAGAGGCAGGATTAGATGCAGAAGCTGCAAACGCGTTTATTAACCAGGAATTGGAAATATATGACGCGGAGCAACAGAGAGCCGAAGCTGAGAGGAAGGAAGAGAAAGAAAGAACAGAGAGGAGAGAAGCCCAGGAGAGGGCAGATAAGAAAGAAGCGGAAGAACGTCTTTTGGAACAGAAGAAAATTGAAGCAGAGATGGAAACTCGCAGAGAGAGAGAGAGAGACAAGGAAAGACAGCATCAACTGGCGCTTAAGGCTCTAGAGAGTCGGGGCGCCTCTACTTCGACTAACGGAGAGCCGTCTTCGCCCCAGTCTCAATCAATGGACCTCTCCAGTACTCAATCTGCCCAATTAACTGCTATGTCGTTTTCTTTAGAATCTTTTCCTAGCCCTAACGAAAAAATTGACAGCTACCTAGAAAAATTCGAGAGACTCGCGAATCTTTATGGGTTAGAGAGTACCCGCTGGGCGCTCAAACTTTCAACGTCACTGAAAGGCAATGCTTATGACGTGTACACAAAGCTGGGACCGAATCAACATGATTACGACATGTTGAAAAAGGCCTTACTACAGCAGTTTGAGATGACTGCCCGAAAGTTTCTGCAGTTGTTCAGAAACAGCCGAAAAGAGAGCACGGAAACATTTCCCCAGTTCTCTTCACGTCTCACGGGTTATCTGACAAAGTGCATTGAATTATCTGACCTACCTCTTTCATATGAGGGACTCCTCGAACTTGTTCTCGTGGAGCAGATAAAATCCACTTTGTCGAATGAAACACGTAGATTTTTGGCGGAACAGGGCGCAGTCAGGCTTGAAGACATACTCAATAAAGCCGAACGCTATAGCAATGCAATGGCCGAACTTCCCAGCACTAAACGTAAACCCACCGATGAGCCATCTCGAAAACAGAATCTAGAGCAGGCATCCTATTCTTCCACTTCCTCTCAACATTATAACCAACGAGATAACAATACCCAGAAACCTCCCCAGGAAAAATCGAAATTCTACAAAACCCGATACCCCCCCAACAAAAATTCTGATCAACCCAACAAGCCTACGTGGCAGCGCGGCCACCAAGGTCAAGGAAAAGGGAAGACCCCTACACCAGGAACGTCTGATCAGGGCAAACAAACCGGTGCAAACCGCATGGGATGTTTGCATACAGCCTCGAAAGGTAGAGTCAATGTCAGTGATTCTCAACCTGAGGGGGACCGACCCTCAACTCGAGGAACTGTAATTTTGAACGGTACCTCTACTACTTGTCTTTTTGACACTGGATTAAGTTTTGATTGTATGGTCGCTAGGCACCTAGTCAAACCCGGTCAGGAGACAGAGGAAACCGTCAAACTTAGTGGAGTTTTCAGGAGTGATGCACCCAGGACGCTTCCTATCGCACTGGTAGAAATAAACTCTGACTTTGTCAGAGGAGTTATTAAAGCGGCCATAATGGATGATCCGATCTACCCAGTTATCCTGGGATGTAGATATGTGTTCATTGGGAGACCTAAGGAGCCGATTGTGGCAGCGGTAACCACAAGAGGGCAAGCCAAGAAGGAGAGGGAGCCTGCGCCAAACTTGTTGCCGAATGAACTGAAGGAGGCGCAACAAAAGGACCCTACTCTGGCGCCCTGCTTTAAAAAACTGCCCAGGGCTAAGGACCCCAGACACAACGGAGACATCTTTTCTAAGGATGGTGTATTGTATCGTAGAACGGGCAACCCGGACACGGGGAATAACCAGCTCCTAGTACCGACGCAGTACAGAAACCAGATCTTAGAAATGGGGCACTCTCTTCCCTTTAGCGGACACATGGGACAAAACGCCACTATTCAGCGAATAAAAAACCACTATTGGTGGCCAGGAATGAACTCTGACATTGTCAGGTACGTGAAATCCTGCGCCCAGTGCCAACGGGTAGCACCCAAGCACTTGACACCCCCAGTACCTATGGGGCAAATGCCAATAGTAGGGACTCCATTTGAACGGGTTGCTGTCGACATTATTGGTCCTCTGGAAAAGACCAAAAGAAGGAACAGGTTCATCCTGACCTTAGTTGACACTTGCACTATGTGGGCCGAAGCCGTACCGCTACCATGCACTAATTCCAAGCATGTCGCAGAAGCCCTTGTGCAAATTTTTACACGGTTGGGATTCCCTCAACAAGTTTTGACGGACAATGGATCCCAATTCCGTAGCCTGTTAATGGAGGAGATCTTTAAGATCTTGAGGGCCAAACATATCCACACAAGTCCCTACCATCCGGCCGGAAATGGGCTCGTGGAACGTTTTAACGGTACCCTCACCATGATGTTACGTAAGCTGGGTCAGGAGAAACCGGAAGACTGGGACCAATATATATCGGCTGCCTTATTCGCCTACCGAGAGGTACCCCAAGCGTCTACGGGTTTTGCGCCAGCTACACTTTTATTTGGCAGACCTATTAAGGGGCCACTAGAAGCCTTACTTCGGTCCCTGACAGACCAGAAGGCTGACGAGACAGTCGTCTCTGCAAGCAAGTATGTATCTGAGCTTAAGGAAAGGCTAAAGCTAGGATGGGATCTAGCTACTACCAACCTTAAGAAAGCCCGCGCTAAAATTACTAAAAGATACAACAAAGCTGCAAAAGAGAGAGAACTACAACCAGGGGAGAAAGTCCTATTGCTACTTCCAACCGGAAGCAATAAACTTCGCATCGGATGGCAAGGACCGTTTACCGTCCTTAAAAAGATCTCACGTACCAACTACAAGATCTCCATCAAAGGAAAGGAGAAGGTCTTCCACATAAATCTGCTAAAGAAATATTTGGAAAGACCGGTGCCATCCTCCGAGCATCTCCTGGCTGTCGCCATAGCAACGGAAGACGGGGAAGATGATGATGGTTGCATGGAGTATCCATTGCAACCCACAGAATCCTTTAAAGATGTCAAGTTCGGCGACAATCTCTCACCAGAACAACAAACAGAAACCAGGGCTCTACTAAAACAGTACAGTGCAGTCTTAACGGATGTACCTGGTCGAACAAATCTCATTGAATTTGATATGAAATTAACAAATGAGACCCCTGTTCAAACCAGAGTTTACCCCATCCCGTACGCTAAAGCTGATGCACTTCGCGGAGAAATAGACAAGCTGCGTCAGGCAGGAATTATCAGTGAGTCTACATCTCCTTACAGCTCGAGCGTAGTGCTGTTGCAGAAGCCCAATAAGGAAGTTCGGCTGTGCATTGATTACAGGTTGCTAAACGCTGTAACGGAATTCCAGCCCGAACCTCTCCAAACTGTTTCTGAGTTGTTCACCAAGCTCAGCAAAGCAAAGATCTTCTCCAAGATTGACCTCAGCAAAGGTTATTATCAAATACCAGTCAAGGAGGAAATTAAACCTTTGTTAGCTTTCAGCACTAGTGAAGGACATTACACATTTAACGTGATGCCGTTCGGTTTGCATAACGCACCAGGAGTGTTCACCAGGATGATGAGGAAGCTTCTAGAACCTTTGCAAAGTCCCCATATCCATAATTTCATGGATGACATCTTAATTGCATCGGAAACCTATGAAGAACATATTGCTACGGTTGCTATGCTCCTCAGGAGACTACAGGAAACGGGTCTCACAGCCAGACCTAGCAAATGTCTCATCGGGTTTGAACAGTTAGACTTCCTGGGGCACACTATTTCTCACGGATGCAGTTGGCCTATTAAGAAGAACGTGGAGAAAATAGTGGCAGCAAAAAGACCCCGAACGAAGAAAGACGTACGTTCCTTCATATCGCTATGTGCATACTATCAGAAGTACATCCAGAACTTCAACGGACTGACGGCACCTCTGACTGACCTCACAAAGAAAGGTTGTCCTGATAAGGTCATATGGGATCAAAAGTGCGAACACGCGTATAGCACTTTGAAAGGACAGTTGTCTGCATACCCCATTTTGAGGTTGCCTGACCTCAAGAAACCTTTTGTACTGAGAGTCGACGCGTCAGGTCAGGGCATCGGGTCAACACTGCTTCAAGCCGATGACAGTGACCTGAACATGCTATTTCCAGTTGCCTATGGCAGTCGGAAATTAATAAAAGCGGAACGGAACTACAGCGTAGTTGAAAGGGAATGTCTTGCTCTGATTGACGGTATCAGACGCCATCATGAGTTTCTTTATGGTACATCGTTCACGGTGCAAACAGACCACGCTCCGTTAGCATTTCTTGGTGCCAATAAAGAATTTAACGCTAGGATCATGCGTTGGGCCCTCCTTCTAAGCGTCTATTCTTTCAAAGTGGAATATATTCCGGGAAGACAGAATGTCGGGGCTGATTTTCTGAGTAGAAACTGGTCTACAGAGGAAGAAGAGCAAACTGAAGATACCACTCATCCTAAAATCACCAATCAGGTCACCTCCATTGTCAAAAATGAAAACATGAAAAATGGTTTCATGTCTAAAAGTGGGGACGATTGTGACGTACGTCTAGTTTGACTAGTGAATTTTCCCTGATATGATGGATGATTTAAAGGGACCTTTAGCTTTTCATAACATTAGAACCCCTGAACATTTGTTGTAACTTTTCGTTTGCCAGAACGCATTCCACCGGGACTCATGTAGGATACAGCGACGAGATCAAGAGACAGACCGAGGGATCTTAAGGGAGACTATCGGCGCTATCAAAGACAGTAGTTTTCCCTGATACGAGACGCACTTGCTTGCCGCTAATTTCGCGTCTCGGTGTCAATCGAGGAACCGAGCGAACGGGGGAAAGCGAAACGGGCAGCAGCGAGCGGATACGAAGACCAGGGGGCGGCTTCTTCTCTTGATTTGGCGGTCAGATCCCCAAAAGTTCGTGAGATCAAATAAGTTGTCAAGTTTATCATGTCCCACTCAACTTACATTCCATTTTAGCTAAATAGACCATGTAGAACTAGACACGTTATCACTCGCTGGCCAGATCTTTACAGAAGCACTAGCTTTATTGAAATCTTGTTATAGATTTTCCCCTGGATTTTATATATATTTGCAGTGATTTCTATTTCTGTGCAAAGCGGTAATATATATTGTGTAAAGTGATCAGTGGTCTAGCTCAGTCATTCTATTTAAAGGGATTCTGTGTTAATTTAAATCTATTTAATTAAACCATCTCAAGAGTTCCAGTTTTAAATATAATGATCTATCTATTATATTATTTCAAAAGATAATAGATGCTTAAATTAACTTTTAAAGTCGCGAAGGAATTTATAATTAATAAATTCAGTTAAGTCTTAGTTTTATAGATGTGTGTTTTTAACCACTAGAACTCGCGCAGTGTTTATTAAATACATAATTAAATACTCGAGTGTATTATAGGCTTAACGGGAAATTCATCGCGCTTTAGAAGGTTATTTGTTTTCGGTATATTACATGTCTTTTTTTCTTTCATACAGAGTGATCGTAACCTGTGCGATCCCAGCATTAAGAAAGCAATAAAGAAATCAATCTAAGCAAAGCAAAGCATAAACAGTGTGTAGAGTTCCCCTGACGCAGAACTTGTTGAGACTGTGTAAATTTTTAATCTTTGAGGCGATTCTATGTTTGGAATTCCGCTATCTAACTTATAGCAAAGAAAGCACACCCAAAGACAAATTTAACGCACCATCAAACAACTTAAGTCGTAACGGGAAGAAGAACACTGGCCCGAGCTTTGTTAGTTTACTGACACAGAGAGATAATTCATAATTTCCTGAACAGTGATGTGACTAGTTTTCTCACTGGACTTAAACCATACCTCACGGATAAAGTGTACCAGCACGCGTAAGAATTTTATTATCCGCGGCATAGTCAAATAGACCACACCATCCTCACCCCGGTATCAGAGACCGTGCCCTCCCATAGAAACTGTTATTAAGAAAAGAGACACAACTACAGATTCATTTTCCAGCGATTACGGGACCCTTTTATGTGCTGACCGCCTACCCGATAATCTGGGGCTAGAACTTGAACAAACACTCATACATTTAGTTGAGGTGTAACTGCTGTTGTGTTATTCTATGGAGTGCAAGATTTTTTCACAATCGGTAAGTGAGAGCAAGATGAGTGAAGGCCTTTGCTAGCTCGTGTATGAATGACAGGAAATTAATTCTTTTGTGTGACCATTTTGTTAACTTGCTTACCTGGTAACATATATCTTTTCTGTATACCCTACATTGTTCCTTTAAGTGGGATAGTTGATAATTTGTTAACTCTGTTTAAAACCACCTCCTTTCCATTTGCTTAGTAAAGGGAATAACAGCTGGGAAGAACAGGTTTTTTTTTCTATCACTTATACCTAACTTGGTAACACCTCTTTCAGAGTAATTAACTTTACGGTTAGGTTAACGTACCCGTGTTCCTGATATTATCTATCTCTGGACTGGGTTTGTCTTTGTCTAATGAGCGGGAAGGGCTTAGTCGATACCAATCTTCTTCACCCCTCCCAAATTTGTTATTTGCATTTGTGTACTTATGATAATTTATGTAATATCTGATATTTTTAGTAATTGATGTTTAAAGTGAATAAAATCACCTAAACTCATTTAGTTCTGTGTGTTGGATATACCCAAAGCCCAACATTTCCCCTATTCGTTTAATATAGTTTGTATCAACGTCGTGTGTGTGTTTGAAAACACCAAATCGGTGTGCGCGCAGATGCGAGTCTGGAAAACTGGCAAATAATTGTTTGACCAGGAGAGTGAAAGAGAAGATTGAGAGACACGATTTGTCGTAAATAAGTCTGTCTTTACTCTCCTCCAGCACGCTGTGAAGTAACTATTAAATCTCTACATTTTCTATCACTGAGCTTTCCATCATCATTTTTCACTCTAAACCGGACCACTATTTCTACGACTCTTTTCTCTCAAAATAAATTTACGACAATGATTCATCTATTGCAGTGTCATTCTCTAACAGCTGATCATTAATTGTTCGCAGTATCTCTCCCTTATCCTTATCCAGTGTCCTCACTTTGAGTCCTCTTGATGCTAAGCTGTCAACTCTTTCATTACCGCATACCCCTGCATGACCTGGACAGTAGATCCACACTAGCTCCTGCAGACTCCAAGCTTCCATGAGTGTTTTCCATTGTGACGTGGAATGGAAACATTGATACAGTAATCTGACAGCCTTTGCTTTCCCATTTAGTGTCTACCATTGGCTAAGCCAAACCACGCAATTTTATGTTTGTATGACTCACCCTTGAATCCACGCCCTTTTTCTGGGAACATAACAACAGATCTGTTTACCAACTTTGTGCACCTGGCAGCCTTAACAAGGGAGCGAATAACGTTTGTTTACCTGAGTTTCTCACGCGAGCTGATTTGCCAATTATCGGTCATTAGACAGATGTGCGTATAAATAACGGATTGTTTGAAGAGAGACAAGGGGCGATAATATTTCCCCGACCACCTTTGATGTTCGTACGTTTCAGGGGTGGAGGGGGTAAACGATTGATCTGCGGAAAAGGGACGTAATCTAAGAGAGGCTCGTGCACGGCCAGTCTTCTGATGTCGGTCAGCATCGCTGAGTAGAATGAACGAGAAATCTTTGATCCGGGGAAAACGTAGTTCCCTGATTTCTCTGCTATACAGAAGGTGCGAATTGTAACATCTTCTAGTGATAATAACACCACGATCTGTATATATAAAGCGCTCTCTCAAATTCAGTTATCAGAGTCGCTCATAAATTCTTGGAGAATCTAATCACGCCGGACTAGAACCATTCTTTGCAAAATGTGTTAAATTGTCCCGTTGGGATTTTATTTTCTGAATTTGTGCACCTGATCAACACCAGCGGCCAGCGGTTTAACATTACCAGTACCATTATTATTATTTTGGGTATTCGATTTTTGGACTAGTTAGGTCCTCTGTCTTCATTCAGTGAAGAATTAATGGTGTTTTCTTCGTGGCTACCAGTCCCAAGTTCTTTCGTGAAACGGTTGAGCCCAAGAGACTAATAAACATTGAGATTAAAATCGTAACTGGACTGTACATTACCCAGAATTATTTATCCAATTTTTCCAGCCCACTGGGCATACGAAAGAACATATATTACTGACGTTTGACAGCCGTAGCAACGGAGTGATTCAGAAAACTACGCTCTTTCAAAATCGGCACTCACCATAAGAGCCAGCCGATAGGATTTACCATCATTATCAGTTTTACATATTGTAACATTTGTCTTAGCAACCAGATGCTTCACAATACAGGAAGGACTTTACTCATTTTGCAACTGTAAACGTCCCGAGCACGTCTTGCTTCCGTAACTATTTGCGGTGACACATGATTCATCCACTGCCATCAATGGTACCTATACCTTGTAGCGGTATGGCAGCTTGCGTACCCTGACAATCCCCAGAGCTATGCCAGTGGGAGTTTTACTCCTGGTAGGTTCAACCAAGCTGGACTGGTCTGTGTGGGTAGGGGTCAGACAAAAGCTGGTACCCTGGTCCTCCAGGTTGGGGGTTTTAGCACAGGGCTGATACCCCTGTCTGTGTAAAAAAAAAATGAAGTTACGGAAACAATAATAAATGAACAAACTATGCTGCGGGATGGACATTCAGAGTCTGTGGCTCGTATGACTGTCAGTGGTGAAAGCCGAAAGGAAGCTATTGGCATGAAAACGGATGTCCTGACCGCAAAACAGGATACAAGAATAGGTTTTTGGAATGTCAGGACAATGTACTGTGGAGGCTGATATGCAAAGAATGAACCAGAGTTAGGCACTGTACGAAGGATGGCCACCGACCGAGCAAAGGGGAATCAATTTGTTGTTGCCCTACAAGACGCCACTAGGCGTGATGGCCACTGACTGCTTTGACGGTCGGCGGCTAAGGATCAAAGAAGAAGAAGAAGATGATTCATCCAGGAAAAATTAAACCACCAAATTTGGCGTCCACCTTGTAATTATTATTCGATATAAAAGCTGGACTGGGGCCATATTTGGGCAACCCACCTGACAGTATAGGTTCAGACTATTGTAATTTTTCAAGGGATACCAACACCCGATTAGGTAAGCAAGAGTGTTTGTGGCCGCATATGACAGAGCGAGAGATAGAAAGAGTGAATATTTTCCTTTGTTACAATCATTGTACTAACCTCTTTTTTATTTTATTTCGCTAAACTGAGTACTTTACTGAGTAGTAATTTAGTGGGGAACTTGTTCTTCATATTCTATTCTGTAACGTAGTGCTTATCTTTGACCTTCGAGTTATTCTTTTGGGATCCTTTCTCAACAAGGGGAGTGCACTTATTCGGTTATTTTCATATATCCGTAAACTTGATTTATTTGATTTCTCTATATGTTTGATGTTGTAAAAAGTTTAATGGTAATAAACAACATAAAGAACTTAAATGTGTGTGTTGGTCAGACCCATACCCAATTAACCATAGTTTTTCACGTTTTGTGTGTCTTGTTGTCACATACTTGTGTGTGGGTGTGTTTAGTTAAACTTATCTTTATAGAGATAAGGGGTTGGAAGGGCGTCTTTCACTACAATATAGTCGTATAGATAGACTGGACTAGAGAAACTATTCAGTCCAGAGACAACTTTTTCTCCTTAACTATTCACGCGTGAAATCTATTCTTACACCTTTATTCTCACCTATTTACCACTATCACCTCTGCTCAGACGGGACCATAAATATCTTTTAACCTATCTAAAAATATACGACATCCATTCAAGCCGCAGCCAACCATTTTGAACCTTTCGAAGCATGGACTAAAAGTCTGACACAATGACTGCCTGTGTTAATGAAGTTTCAGAATTTAGATAACGTCTTTTAAAATTTCTTCACAGGTGATGGTCTGATATGACAAAAAATGTTTTATGGTTTGAAAAGAGAGTGCTCACTTGGCAGTTGTGAAAGTGTACGTAGCTGCCAGTAAAATGTCGGTAGTCTTCTGCTCCAACCGATGCTTGTTCTTTGCAGGTTATAGACTGATTCACTTTCGTCGCTGGTAAAATTTCGTGGCTGCAACACGTTCCTCGTAGTCTTCTTCTTCTTTTTCGATCCTTAACCACCGACCGTCAAAGCAGTCAGTGGCCATCATGCCTAGTGGCGTCTTGTAGGGCAACAACAAATTGATTCCACTTTGCACGGTCGGTGGCCATCCTTCGTACAGTGCCCCAACTCTGGTTCATTCTTTGCATCTCAGCCTCCACAGTCCTCCGCCAAGTTGTTTTTGGTCGGCCTCTCTTTCGCTTTCCTTCAGGGGTCCAAAGCATAGCTGTTCTTGTGATGGCATCGGGGTCTCTTCTGAGGACATGACCAACCCAGCTCCAGCGTCTGCCAGCTATGATGGTGTGCATGTCCTCTTGCTTGCTACGAGTAAGCAGATCTTGGTTGGTGATGGTATTCGGCCAAAAGATGCGGTGAATTTTTCTTAGGCATGTTGTGTGAAAAGAGGACAATTTTGACATTTCCTTCTCTGTGACTCTCCAGCATTCCGCACCATAGAGAAGCACAGAAAGCACGCAACTCTGGTATAATCTTAATTTTGTGCTTGTGCTGTATTGGGAGGACTTCCAGATGTTATTTAGGCTAAAGAAGGCTGTTCTTGCCTTATTCGTTCTGATGTTGATGTCTTTGCCTACCCCACCGTCTGGTGTTACTATGCTTCCTAGGTATGTGAAGGTATCTGTCTGTACCAATTGCTGATTCCTTACTGATATGGGCTCAGGGTTGCTCACATTGAGCGTCATGACCTCAGACTTCTTTAAATTGATGTTCAAGCCCACCTGCTGGCTAAATTTATTAAGTCTATCCGTTTTTTCCTGGATGTGTTGATGTGAATGTGCCAGCAGTGTAATGTCATCTGCATATTCCAGATCTTCCAATGTAGAAAATGTAGTCCATCTTATTCCTCTTGGACTGCCCTCTGTTGTCTGGCGCATCACCCAGTCTATGACTGTTAAAAAAAGAGTGGTTGATAAGGGGCATCCCTGTCGTACTCCTGTCTTCACCTCGAAGGTTAGGTTGCTCTGCCCAACACTACACGTAAAGTTGGCATAAAGGCTTTTTATGATTGACACTATGCAGCTTGGAATTCCATAAGCCCTCAGTATTTTCCATAAACTGTCCCTATGTATGCTGTCAAAAGCCTTTTCAAAATCAACAAAATTTATGTAAAGCTGTCTTTGCCATTCTGAGCACTGCTCTATAATGTTCCTGAGAGTGAATATATGGTCTACACATCTTCTGTTCTTTCTAAATCCTGCTTGTTCTTTCCTCAGTTTGTAGTCTACTGCCTTTGAAATTCTCTGTATAATTATCCTGCCTAGTATTTTGCTGGGAACTGAGAGAAGAGTGATTCCTCTCCAATTATTGCAGTCTGCAAGATCTCCCTTTTTGGGCAATTTGACAATTATTCCTTTGTTCCACTCTGATGGTGTTGTCCCCGTTTTCCACACTTGTGCAAATAGTGGTTCTAATAGTTCTGCTGCTAGCTCAGGGTCTGTCTTAAATAGCTCTGCATTTAAGTTATCATGGCCCGGAGCTGTACCGTTCTTTAACCCTTTGATTGCTGTGATGATTTCTTCTTTTCGTGGAATGTCTGTATTTACATCTAGATCGTTTTCAGCCTCAGGAACATTCAATTGTGTCTCTGGTATTTCCTTGTTCAGAGTTTCTCTGAAGTGCTCTGCCCATCTTGTTTCCTGTCCCTCTGCTGTCTTGATGAGATTTCCTTGCTTATCTCTTACTAATGTAATATTGTTTGCATCTTGTTTTCCGGTGATGAATTTAGTTATTTTGTATACTGTGCTTTGTTCATTTCTCAGTGCTGCCTCTTCTGCCTGTTTTGCAAGATCGTCTAGGAAATTCCTTTTGTTGGCTCGGGTTTGGCGTTTAACTTCCCTGTCCAGCTGGCTGTACTGTTCGCTATATAGTTGCTTTAACCTGGGGGACTTCGCTTCTGTTTTCTTTCTTTTCATTTCCTTTCTCATCTTTATGGTGTTTAGTGTTTCTGGTGTTATCCAGTCTTGCTTCTTCCTTTCCTGGAATCCTAAGCATGATTTGCTACTTTCCTTATATACTGTTGAAATGGTGTTGAAATTCTGGTCTATATCATCAGTCAATGTCTTTTCCTGGCTTTTGCAAATTGATATCGTTTCTTAATGTCGGCCGCAAAAGCTTTTCTGGTAAGGGGGTCCTTCAATTTGCTGATGTCAAACCTTTTCTGTGTAGTTACAGTTGGTCCAGCCCTTCTTAGTTTCACTTTCAGTTTTGCTACTACTAAATGGTGATCACTTCCCACATCTGCACCTCTTCTTACCTTCACATCTTGTAATGCATGTCTCCATCTACCGTTAACCATGATGTGGTCTATCTGGTTTCTGTCCCGACCATTTGGTGATTCCCATGTTAACTTGTGAATTTCCTTATGTGGGAAAAGTGTTCCTCCAATGACCAGGTTGTTAATGCTACAGAAACTTATTAGCTTATCCCCATTTTCGTTTGCTGTTCCGCTGCCGCATTTCCCCATTGTTCTTTCATTATATGTATTGTGTGTACCAACTTTCGCATTGAGGTCTCCCATTACTATAACAAGATCATATCTAGGTGTGTCTTCCATTTCTTTCTGCAGTTGTTGATAGAATTCATCCTTGACCTCCTCATCGCTATCATTCGTTGGTGCGTAGCATTGTATTATTGTAGTGTTGGTGAATCTCCCTCTCAATCTCAATCGTATCAGTCTGTTGTTGATGGGTTTCCATTCCAGTAATGTCCTTTCTATCCCTTTCTGTAGAATAATGGCTACGCCTTCACTGTGCTGTCCATCCTCTCTTCCAGAGTAAAGTACTGTTTCTCCTGTTGCTGTTTTAACTTTTCCTGCCCCTGTCCATCTGCTCTCACTTATCCCCAGGATGTGTAACCTATAGTTTCTCATTTCTGCCGTGACCTGTCTTAGTTTACCTGTCTTGTACATTGTCCTGACATTCCAAAATCCTATTCTTGTATCCTGTTTTGCGGTCAGGACATCCGTTTTCATGTCAGTGGCTTCCTTTCGGCTTTCACCACTGACAGTCATACGAGCCACAGACTCCGAATGTCCATCCCGCAGCAAAGTTTGTTCATTTGATGTTGTTTCCGTAACTTCATTATTTTTTTTTACATAGACAGGGGTGTCAGCCCTATGTTCCTCGTAGTATCATGGGGTAAATGCGAAAATGATCTAGCGTCTGTTACGACCCGTCTGATGTTGGTGTCTAGCATTGACTGAAGGCCACTTATACCACACACTTGTTCCACACACTATTACTACAAATTGGTGAAAGCACTGCATTCTTTCGAATAATTACTACTAACTGAGTAAAGAGCTCTCCCTGCATGTGACAGAATAACATCGAACGTCACATTTATCTGTGCCATCCTATAATTAATTTGGTGCTCTTCGCTTTACTTTTCCCCACCTCTGACAGTATTTGGTATTTTCGATCTTTCGATTCATTGTTTACATTCCCTTCCCTCAATTCTTGTTATGTCAGGACTTCAGCGACCATCTTTTGTTGATTACGGTAATCAATCCCTTTTGTTTGAACCCATATTGGCACTAGGGATCGGTTGAGAGAAGTGTGGTTTACTAATGTGTAATACATTTTCCTGCCAGACCGTGCATGGGTGCGGCCGATTAATAAGTAAACAAATATATAAATAAAAAATAATAATATGGTATGAAATCAGTTTTATAAGTAAACGGTACACATGAAACAAGGGACGTTTCGGGTTTTACCCTTCGTCAGCCACAGTTACGAACAGGTGACAAGGACAAGAACTACATATAGGTGCTACAAAAATCAACGATGATGAGGAAATCGCCAAATAAGCGATACAAGCAGATGAAATGACGGTGATGAGCGAAACGATAACGGTAATAACGCAAGAAAATCGTAAAACCAGAAAGACATGTCGAAACAGGAAAGAAAATAATCGACGAAGCGAAGACAGAAATGAACAACACTATGAAAACAAGTAAAAAATCACTTAGCTGGATCCCAGAAAGAAACATTCAAGATGGCTGAAAAAATCAGAATTAATAAGTAAACAACCTTGGGATGACCACAGTCCATTATCTTATCGCTGGAAATTTCTCTGTCGGACCAAGTTGTTGTCATTGTTTGCTGGGCCAGGTGAATGTTATAATAGTTTCCGGACAAGAATTGTCGAAAGAATAATTATCCATCTTGAAAGAGATTACCTATGATAAGAATTAAAATAAGTTCTTAAAACTGTGAAACTATTTAACAAACGATGGAATGGAGTGCAGATGAAGTTGAAATGAATAGTCTAGTTGAAGCATAAACAACAAATGTTATCTGTCTCGTTTATTGACGTGCTCAAAGTCAAGGAAACATCTTTTATCGATCTTATTATCGCCACGATTTTGAGGGCTGCGAAGACATAACGGAACACGCGCTTTGAGATTTTTATTGTTTTCACATCTCTATATGTATTGTTGGTTTATTGTTAATTGTTGTTGATAAGGCAGACGATGGCGTAAAGGTTAATAAATGCTCTTTTTGCGCGGTAATGCTTAGTGTAAATGAAAATATTTGATGAGAATTCAAGTGAGTGGGTTTGAAAATACACAAGGAGAAGAAAAAAAAATATAGAATATTAATGCAGGAAACTATAACAACAAAAGCACCTCAAGAAACATCACTACAAGATATAAAATAATGCACAAATCTTCGCAGCAATCTAGGCAAAGTTGGGGGACAGACAATAATATCACAATATGAATGCAAAAGGCAAGGACAACATTAATTTCATTGGGAAATATGTGGAGATTAAAAGTATTGAAGTCCAACACAAAAAGCAGAATCTTCATTTCAAATAAATCAATCCAATTGTATGGATCTGAAAAGCGGAGAACCAAAAAAAAAAAAATACAACCAAGGAGTTAGACTTTCATAAATGTCTACGTGCATAGAACAAGATCACTGAGTGGCATGACAAGATCACTTAGTGATATGACAAGATCACTTAGTGGTATGACAAGATCATTTAGTGGTGTGACTAGATCACTTAGTGTTATGACAAGATCCCTTAGTGGTATGCCAAGATCACTTAGTGGTGTGCCAAGATCACTTAGTGGTATGACAAGATCACTTAGTGATATGACAATATCACTTTGGGGTATGACAAGATCACTTAGTGGTATGACAAGATCACTTAGTGGTATGACAAGATCACTTAGTGATATGACAAGATCCCTTAGTGGTATGACAAGATCACTTATGTAGAACGCTATACACTAGCCAAACAAGTGGCAGTGAAAAAATGAGATAAGAAAACGCTTTCTATCGACACGATATACACACACTGAGGAAACATGTTAATAGTAGTACAAGGTAGTACTTATTCTGGAAACTTCGGGTAAGAGAGGTAGAGGGGACCCAAAGGTGATGATGATTGTCACTGATATTGAGCATGATCGTTTGTGTGGTTACGGGTGAAGAATGGAGAGGTCTCTGGTGTGAAAAATATATTGTTTGTTTTGTATGGTTGAATAGGGACCCAAAGATGCAGCAATAGAGAATGCAGTCAGCGGACCCATAGCTTGACTGCTTGCGTCAGGGTCAGCGAACCAGAGCTGACCAAGACCATACTCCACCTCCACATGGTGGTCCTGGAAACAGGCTGCATCACTGCAGTCTGGCTGAGAGAGTAGGGATCGAAGAGGGAAGGCAAACCCGGTCCCAAAAAATGCCATGCTGAAGTCGGATGTGTCAGTCGAAAGGCGCAGATATCGCAGCTCCGGTGTAAACAGACACAACGCAACCAACGTCCTTTTCAGGACGAACCAGGAAGAAGAAGAAGAAGTATGGTTGAATGAATACTGTTCAGATCAAACAATTCATGGTACGGTAATTATCTCTATTATCAGTACCTGGAAAATTATTATGTTGCATGATGTTAGAAAGACTTAAATTGCATGCTGACGAAAAGATCAGAGAAGAACAAGCGGGTTTCAGGCCGAAACGATCATGTATTGATCAATATTCACACTAAGAACAATTATAGAAGAATCAGTGGAAAGGCAATCGCCACTTATTATCACCTTCGTCGATTTTCAAAAAGCCTTTGAGTCTACACCGCCCATCATTGTGGAAGATACTTACAATCTATGGTTTTCCAACAAAATATGTGAATATAATCAAAGCGCTATATGACAATGCAAGATGTTGTGTTAGAACAAATAAAGGGAATACAGAATGGTTTACAGTAGAAACAGGGGTGAAACAAGGCTGTATTATGTCACCACTACTTTTTGGAATAGCTATGATTGGGTTATGAGAAACTATACCCACAATGAACAATTGGGTATAAAATGGACAAATGGAAAATTCCTGGGGGACCTGGATTTCGCAGATGATGTAGCATTCTTAAGTTCAACACCAAGACAATCCCAAGAAGCAATAAATAATTTGTGTCATCTCTCGGTTTAAATTGGTCTCCAAATAAATGCCTCTAAAACTAAAGCTATGAACTTTTCTAACGAGACCTTTGATATCATCTTGAACGGGGAAAAACTACAGAAAGTTGAAAGTTTCAATTATTTAGGCAGTAAAATGACTCAGGATGGTGACAAGAGAAATCCATACTAGAATTGCTTTGGCAGCTAGCGCCTTCAATAGATTATCTAACATTTGGAAATTACGATCATTGAATATACATACCAAGCTTCGTCTGTTTAATTCAAATGTTATCTCAGTGTTAACATACGGCTGTGAGAGTTGGATAAAAACAAAATCATTGGAGAACAAGCTGAATACATTCGAGAACAAATGTCTTAGAAAACTCATGAACATCAGTTGGAAAGAATTCAAGACTAATCGACAAATAAGAGAAGACTCTAGGCACAAATATGTCTCCGACTATATAAGGAAAAGACGATGGTCATATATCGGTCATGTCCTACGAATGCAAAACAACAGAATACCACTACAGGCGCTCACTTGGGTTCCTGAGGGTAAGCGAAAAAAGGAAGACCAAAAGAAACACTCAGAAGAACAATAATAAGAGAATGAATAACGTTGGGCCTAAATAATGTGCAAGAGCTAAGAGGAGTGGCGTCACAACGAACAACCTGGAGAGCACTGGTTTCTGCCTTATGCGCCGTGTTTGGCGCTTAAAGAATTTATTATTATTATTATTAATTATCTAGGTTGTGAGTTAGCTTCTGGAGTATACACGATGTCAGTGAAACTCTCGTGAGAATGAAGAAGTTTTTCGTGATTGCATTTTCAGTGGAGAATATGAATTAAGGGAGTTGCTAGTTGAGATTTTTCGAGCTGGCTGTGTTCTCATGTTGTGAATGGATAAGGAATATTTGATAATTATACTACGAATTTAGTAATTATTTTGTTACATAGTGATAGCCTCAGTAGTTCAAAAGCTTGATAATATGTTATTAGCTAATGATTATAAGGCGTGATGCTGACCACATCACCCCTAGTGTGCCGATGGTCAGGAAAATATGGGCCTAACACCATATTCCCAATATGCCTCAATGGGCGGGTAACGGGATCCTTTACCTTTTAATGATTATAAAGTATTTGATCAGCTCTCCACGGCATCAGTATGGTGTGTTCAGTGGAACATTCCTTTACCTGCATTCATATGACAATTTCAATGTTAAAAATACATTTCATTACAATGTTTCTTGAGATGTTGATTGGTTTACGATTGACTGCAGGTGTCAGCACACATATTGTACTTTTCTCACACATCCAATATTGAAACAGAATAACACACACTAACACGAAACTGCCTCACCGGAGAAGGAACACCCTGTATTTATGATGATAATAATATCGTGTCAGATGCTTATGGCAGAAATTCACATGACTGATCTACGATGACAGCGTAACAATGGTTTAACTTCTCTGATCACCAGAAGCAGTAACCTCACCCGTGTCGTGAAACATTCTAAATCCACATATATAAATTAAAAGGTAAATGTAAAGCCTAACACATAAATTCAATAAAAGGAAAGAGAAATGGTAAAAGTACAGTGCTGTCACAATGGCGTACAAAAATCCCCCTTGTTTTTCTACTTCGTCTGCAAATTGTAACGTTTCCACGTTGATAGTAAAGCCTATAGCAGCATACACGCGTTTCCACAAAACAATAAAACGTGTAATGCATTTCTAAGAAAACCTTGAGATACGCAAGCTGATTAATGACCTAGATTAATACTAGCATTAATTTCATTTTATACACGGCGTGATGAAAAGACAGATGAACTTAGGATAGAGAGAGGGAGGGCTGAAAGCAGGAACGCCGGCAACACTAACACGCGTCTCGCGATATACAATTAATGCCACCCCAAGCGCAAGGCATGAAGCACTAACTTTTTTTCAAATCGACAGTGATAAAAAACACTACCCATACGAGAGTTAGGTTTAAAAACCTGTAAAATTCTTATTAGGAAACATGACATTATACTGGTTTACGTTTGAAAGCCTGACAGTACAGCAGACACCCTAAAGTTTGGAAGTGAGGAGGTGGCAACAGCACGACTATCCTAGAAGAAAATACATATTTTGAACGCAGCCACTTAGCTTCCTTAAAACTTATATATTTGGGTGCCTTAGGACTTGCTGACAAAGAATATGTTAGGTGCTAAGCAATTAGTCTAAAATTTAACAAATTATAGCCAAAAGAAAATAGTGAGGGTGTCAGACAACACCAAATAATAATCGCACAGCGGCATGTTTTGAAACCACCATTTTACGGGAAATAGGTCACCATATTAAATCCTATTTGATTGGCGGGAATGATATGTAAGGCTAAACACGATTAGTCGGACTACAAATACTAATTTTGGTTGTTAGGGGAAACGTGAGAAGGGTAAAAATTTTTGAAAAGCTGTGTAAACATGGCCCGATTGGTTAGACCCGCCAATATAGTCAATTAGGAGCGTCAGTTCAGTGCCACATTTTAAAATAAACTTACTAAGAAACAGTGCGTTGAGAACCAGATCATATTTTTTCTAAATAAAAGTCTGGGACAGAGGCAGATCGGAATTTGTGCCATTATTCATCGCCAGTCAACGTATTTGTTATTATTTCCATGAATTGTGGTAAGCTTGACATATTTGATATCTTTTTAATGAAAATTGAATGTAAATTGATAATTTATGTCTGTATATGTGTGTGGTTCAGTAGCAAACATGAGGCAAAGCCTAGATATGGCTCCAACCTGAACAAAACTTGTCGGAGAGAAGTATATCTGCATGGGATCGCCAAATAGTACACTGACACCTATCTTATTGACTAGAAAGAACTAATGCTGGAATTGCAGAGGCGTAGTAACCATTAGGGAGGAGTATACTGGTGTAAATTGTTTCAGATGAAGCTAGCAGTTGGTCTACCGCTCTGAACTCAGTGTTTGTTATGTATTGTGTTCAGTGTGGAAATAGATTATAAATTAGTTCTGAAATAGGAGGTACAACCTTCTTGTTTCAGGGACCGTGGTCCTAAGTTATTGAAGCAGCACCTGGTCTGAGTTTTGCTGAATCCAGAGGCTGACAGCATACTCCTTGGTCCAGATAGCGACCAGTGAGGTGTCTCCAGAACACAGGAAGCAATCGAGCAGAGGAGTCTTTTCCTGCCGCCATCACGAAAGATAAGCTTCTGTGGCCAGAGTAGCTCAACATTATGTGCCCCCCTCTAGAATTGACATTATATTAAACACCGACGGACAATAAATTGTTTCAAATGACAGGAACTGTGAACTTTTCCCAATACTATTTCCACGATAATCAAACACTTGAAGTCATGATGACAAACACCAATCTAGCTTGAAAAACAAAACCAGTGTTACCTCATATTACTACTTCACAACTTACACACATAGGATAAGAATAATAAAATATGTCAATACAAAGATTATATTTATAAACTGTGTACATACTACTTGTAATTACATTTGATTGTGATTCCTGGTTCACTGTGTAGTTGAATCAGGATATCCATTATTGAAGGAATTATTACATATATATTTGAAACTTTACACTTGACTCAGTTAAGATAGTCTTATAGAGTGTTATATGTGTGTGAGTGTCACAGTGTTGTAAAGTGTTGTGGAATAAATTAAATTGTTTATCTGTCTGTTGTTGTTGTGACTTACACTTCATCATTATCATAACCCTAGACATTCAACGTAGTCATCACAATATTCCAGAATAGGTCTGACTGAGGTATAAATGTGGTAGCAAGTAAGGTCATCTGTAATACACCACACTATTAGATACAGATACCTTCACAGCTGATCTCAGTCAGTACACTAAGTCCCCTATAAATATTTATATCATCCCACTTTACCACATATATTGGGGTCTCGCTCCCGGGATATTGAACTTTCTCCTATTATATATATTGGGAATAATAAAAATTTAAAAGGTATCCTTGGGTGGAATTAAATAAGGTTGAGCTCTCAGTGCCTGTGGTTGTCCTTGGATAATTAATTACAGATTGTATTGTTTAGTTAGACATTATATACATTTACCTGTTAGAAAATGGCGGACCTGGCCAAATTTCGATCTGCTGCTATGCAGGCTGCAAAAGAGTTAGGATTGGACGGGCAAGTTATGATTGCCTATGTCACTACGGAATGTGACAAATATATTGAACGGGAAGAAAGAAAATTTGAAGCCGAAAGAAAGTTAGAGGCTGAAAAAGAAATTAAGAGGTTGCAGATTGAGGCTGAGGCTAAGAAATTGGAAGCAGAAGAAAGAAGATTGACTGCAGAAAGAGAAGAGAAGAAATTGGCTGCAGAAAGGGAAGACAAGCGATTGGCTGCAGAGAGGGAAGCAGAAAAGGAGGAGAAGAGATTACAAAGGGAACATGAGTTACGACTAAGGGAGTTTGAGTTTCAAGGCCATGCTCCTGAAAATGGTGCCAGTCCCTTTACCTCCGATGCTAATGCTAGTCAGGGAGCCGCAACCTCAGCTATGAACTTTCATTTAGATCATTTTGTTGAGAAAGACGATGATATTGAGAGCTATCTAAATAGATATGAACTATTAGCTACCACGTATGGGTTAGAGAGAGAAAGGTGGAGCTTAAAGTTATCTCAAGGACTTCGTGGGGCAGCTTATGAAGTTTTTGCCAAAATGAGCAGAGGTGATCAAGAAAATTATGACATGTTAAAGCAGGCTCTTTTGTTAAGATATGAAAAGAATGGAGAATTTTATAGAAAAAAATTTAGGAATGCTAAACTACTGTCAGGTGAAACCTATCACCAGTTCTCTGCACGGTTAGAGACATACTTGGAGAAATGGACTTCTCTGGGGAAAACCCAAGATCTTAAGGAAATGATCCTTATAGAACAACTAAGAGAGTCCATGGCTCCAGACCTGAGAAAGTTTCTCATGGAACAAGGTGCAGAGAGACTGGGTGAGCTACTGAATGTTGCTGAAAGGTATCAAGCAGCCCAGGCAGAGGTATCAGGTAATAAGAAGAGGCAGGTAGACAATTATCAGGCACCACAAAACTTTAATGAATTTGATCATAGAGATCAAAACAAAGGTAAGCATCCGTTTGATAGGCCACGAAATGACTATAAAAATAAAACCCCACAATTCAATGAAAGGAAATATGATAACAGGAAACCCTTCAGACAGGAAGGAAAATATTGTCAAATATGCAGGATGCATAATCATAATACTAGTGAATGTGGTAGGAAAGTTCCTCCATATCCCTTGGCATGCATGATAACAGTGGACAAGAGGAAGAAGAAACTGACAGAGAATCATATAAATCTTCAACATCCCCCCATCTGTGAAGAAGTGACATGTAATGGTGCCAAGGTTAGGTGCCTTTACGATTCAGGTTTAGAATATGACTCAGTTGTGAGTGCAACCCTAGTGCACCCTGAACAGTATACCACAGAGAAAGTGGAGATACAAGGGGCCGTAAAGGGAATATCCACCATGACACTTCCCGTAGCCGAGATCAATGTAGAGACAAGGTACGTGGAAGGAGTGATTAGAGCAGCCGTGTGTGACGACCCTAATTACCCGCTGGTGTTAGGAAGTGTCGTGGAATATTCTAATCCACATATATAAATTATTAGGTAAATATGAAGCCTAACAAATAAAATTAATAAAGAGAAGAGCAATGGTAAAATAACAGTGCTGTCACAAAGAATGTACTAGAAATCCCCCTTGTTTTCTGCTTCGTCTGCAAATTGTAACGCTTTCACGGTGATAGTAAAAGCTTACTGTATTATTACCCGCTTTCTTCAATGAAACGTGTGCTGCATTTCTAAGAAAAACATTGAGAGGCCCTGCGTAATGACCTAAATTAATCCTAACATTAATTATATTACGTTACCAAAACGAACGAACAGATGGACTCAAGTACAAAAGGATAAAGAGAGAGGGGAGGGCTGAAAATCAGGAACGCATGCAACACGCGTCGCGCGATACACAAATGCTGCCATCACGCGTGTAAGTCTACATGCACTAATTTTTTTTTCAGACGGACAGTGATAAAATACACTACCCTTTCCCAGAGTTAGGTTTATAAATCATAAAAAACGCTTATTAGGAAAGATAACAATAGATGGGCTTACGGTTGAAAACATAACAGTACCCAGACAGCACATCTTCGAAACAGGAGGTAGAAGAAATTGCATATTTTGAACGCAGCCACGTAGCTCCTTTAAATTTGGATATTTGGGTTCCTTAGGGTTTGCTGACAAAGAATATGTAAAACGTTACGCAAATAGTCTAGGAATTAACAAGTTATAACCAAAATAAAATATTGGGGATGCCTGACAGCATAAAATCATTTCTGCTCATAAGATTTTTTTATAACGTGTTTGAAAAAAAATTTACGCTACAGAAATAGCCTACCATGTAAACTTCAAATTGATTGGAGCGCAACAAATGAAAGCCTAACCACGATTGGTCGGGCTATAAATACTATCTTTCGTTGTTGGGGGAGACGGGAAAAGGTAACTTTTTTTTCAAACACTTGTCGAAACGGGGCTCATTGGTCAGACTCGCTGATATACACACTTGGGAGCGTTAGTTCGAAACCACTTGTTTAAATAAGCTTGATAAAGCATCAGTGCGTTGAAGCCAGCTTATATTTTGCTAAATAAAAGCCTGGAAGATAAGCAGATGGGAATTTGTGCCAGTTTGTGCCAGAATTCATTGCTAATCAACGTATCTGTGTTTATTCGTATAAATTGTGGTAAGCTTGAACCATTTAGTATCTTTTAATGAAAATTGAATGTGAATTGTTGATTTATGCCTGTATATATATGTGTAGTTCAGTGGCAAACATGATGTAAAGCCTGTAATGCTCCAGCCTGAACAGAGGGTGTCGGAGAGAAGTAAAACGGCATGGAATGGCCAAACAGTACACTGACACCTGGATGATTGAATAGAAAGAAATAATGCTGGAATTGCAGAGGCGTAGTAACCATTAAGAAGGGTAATACTGGAATAAAGTATTTCAAATGAAGCTGACAGTTGGCCTAATGCTCTGAACTCAATGTTTGTGCTGTGTTGTGATCAGTGTAACAAGAGAGTTTAAGTTAGTTATGAAGTAGAAGGTACATCCTTCTTGATTTCAGGGACCGTGGTCTTGATGGTAGTGAGCAGCACCTGGTCAGAGCTTTGCTGAATCCAGAGTCGGACAGCATACTCCTTGGTCTTTTTAGCTATCAGTGAGGTGTCTCCTGAGCCCAGAGGAGAATTCGAGCAGAGGAGTCCTTTCCTGCCGCCATCACGCCAGATAAGCGAATTGGCCAGCTGAGCTCAACATTATGTCCCCTCATCTTGAAATAACTTTGTAAAAATAACATTCAGAGGGGAATTTAATTGTCTTAATATCAGGAACTGAGAACATCTCCAATACTAGTCCCTAAGACAAACTATTGAAGTCATGATGACAAATACCAACAGAGCTTGAACAAAACAAAACCAGTATTACCTCATATTACTACTACACAACTGACACACATAGGATATTTTTAATAATATATGTCACTACAATATTCATATTGATAAAGTCTGTACATATACTTGTAATTAAAATTGATTGTGATTCCTGGTTCCTTTGTATTTGAATCAGGACACAAATACATTATTAACAGCACTGAATACATATTGTTATTTGAAACGTTACGAGTGACTTCTTTAAGATATTCTCATAGAGTGTTATATGTATGTGAGTGTCACAGTGTTGTTAAGAGTAGTTGATTAAATTAAATTGTTTATCTGTCTGTTGTTGTGACTTACACTTCATCATACACATACCCTAGACACATAACGTAGTCATCACACTATTCCAGAATAATTCTGACTGAGATATATAGATATGTGGTAGCAAGTAAGGTTATATATAATACACTACTCTTATTAGATATATATACCTTCACAGCTGATCTCAGTCAGTACACTAAGTCCCCTATAAATATTTATAACATCCCACTTCACCACAGGAAGCAAATATGTTTTTCTAGGAAGCCCTGTAAAACCTGTGGTAATGGCCACGCTTCAGGTCAGGTCGACCCCTAGTAGAAAGGAGGAGGAACCACCACTAGTTTATTCTCATAAGCAGATGAGAAAGGCCCAGGCAAAAGATAAAACATTAAAACCTTGCTTTGGTAAATTGCCAACAAGCCATGCACACCCTAAGAAAGGACAATTTTACTTGAGGGATGGACTGCTCCACAGGAAGGCGGGAGCAGGACCCAAAGGATATGGACAGTTGGTACTCCCAACTCCCTACAGAGAAGAAGTGATGGCACAATCACATGTTGTACCAGACGGTGGACACCAGAGAAATGGGACTACCCGTCAAAGGACATCAGAAAAATTCTACTGGCCCTAAGTAGCTGCTGATATTGCACAATTTGTGGGGGCCTGTGAAAAATGTAGCAAGGTACAGTCCCCAAGTTGGGAAAATCATAATCAGATGCCAGCCAAGCATTCTGAAACATATGGGCCTAACAATAACAAGGAAAATAACAATAATAAGGTTGACATAGAGGATAGGTATCCACCTTCCCCCCAACAGTGTTCACCAAAAATATTTAGATTCGCAACTCTGAGAAAGGCATCCAGAGAAAATAGAAACTCAGACCAGTCAACCCAGGAACAGTTTGAAGCCGCTGTTAGGGAGCTGGCTGACATTGACATTAAAGATGATCCGCCTAAGTTAAAACCGAAACAAATTGTTAACATAAGAACGGTGGGCAGTGGACGAGTGAGCAATTCGGAAAATGCTCACAGCGCTTCACAATATGGCTATTAACTTAGCCTTATAAGGGCACCGGTGACATTGGTAGTCACCCGACCCTACACCGTCCAAGGGGAAGTAGTGTTCGGACCCTGGCTGGAGATAACCCACACATCTTATAGCAATGCTAAGGGCGAATTGATTTCTGATGCAGAAACTCATTTCCCCACATATTATCTTAATTCACCAGATTGTCGGTAGGCGGAATTATAGTTGGTGAATATGGCCTCCATTTGAGTGGCACATTATAGAACATTATAAATATATTATTAGAAGGGTGTTTCCACATTCAATCACGTCTGAGATCAGACCAATTGTTGGCTGTGAACATTTCGGAGGAGCAGAGTGTCTCCATTGTTGCCTTTTTGAATTGAGGATAGTCCGAGTGTTTATTAAGGCTGATCAGGAACTTATTGGATCCCTTACACAACTCAGCTATCACCATATAGATTAACTCCTCATAACATACAAATTGAGGAACATCTAATATTCTCGGGACATGTCGTTGAGCAGACTCAGAGAAGAGAAATGGTGAATACTGATTGCTGAGCAGCAATCAGACAAGCAGTAACACTTGCCGCTGTTCAGTAATATAACTGAAATGGATTCTTGGATTGCAGAGGTCTGCGGCAACCTTCGTCAGTAGTGCTTACTTTGAATTGACCCACCTGCATTAATCCATGATCAAAATAAAATCAGAGAAACGTTGATGCAGATTTTCTAAGCCGCCATCCGTGCGATGAAAATCAAAGAAATCACCAGGCATAGACATAAATTTCTATATGTGTATATAGAATTATAGACTGACATATAACGTCTGTTTTAAGAGGGGAGAATTTGTCGTGAAACATTCTAAATCCACATATATAAATTAAAAGGTAAATGTAAAGCCTAACACATAAATTCAATAAAAGGAAAGAGAAATGGTAAAAGTACAGTGCTGTCACAATGGCGTACAAAAATCTCCCTTGTTTTTCTACTTCGTCTGCAAATTGTAACGTTTCCACGTTGATAGTAAAGCCTATAGCATCATACACGCGTTTCCACAAAACAATAAAACGTGTACTGCATTTCTAAGAAAACCTTGAGATACGCAAGCTGATTAATGACCTAGATTAATACTAGCATTAATTTCATTTTATACACGGCGTGATGAAAAGACAGATGAACTTAGGATAGAGAGAGGGAGGGCTGAAAGCAGGAACGCCGGCAACACTAACACGCGTCTCGCGATATACAATTAATGCCACCCCAAGCGCAAGGCATGAAGCACTAACTTTTTTTCAAATCGACAGTGATAAAAAACACTACCCATACGAGAGTTAGGTTTAAAAACCTGTAAAATTCTTATTAGGAAACATGACATTATACTGGTTTACGTTTGAAAGCCTGACAGTACAGCAGACACCCTAAAGTTTGGAAGTGAGGAGGTGGCAACAGCACGACTATCCTAGAAGAAAATACATATTTTGAACGCAGCCACTTAGCTCCCTTAAAACTTATATATTTGGGTGCCTTAGGACTTGCTGACAAAGAATATGTTAGGTGCTAAGCAATTAGTCTAAAATTTAACAAATTATAGCCAAAAGAAAATAGTGAGGGTGTCAGACAACACCAAATAATAATCGCGCAGTGGCACTTTTTGAAACCACCATTTTACGGGAAATAGGTCACCATATTAAATCCTATTTGATTGGCGGGAATGATATGTAAGGCTAAACACGATTAGTCGGACTACAAATACTAATTTTGGTTGTTAGGGGAAACGTGAGAAGGGTAAAAATTTTTGAAAAGCTGTGTAAACATGGCCCGATTGGTTAGACCCGCCAACATAGTCAATTAGGAGCGTCAGTTCAGTGCCACATTTTAAAATAAACTTACTAAGAAACAGTGCGTTGAGAACCAGATCATATTTTTCTAAATAAAAGTCTGGGACAGAGGCAGATCGGAATTTGTGCCATTATTCATCGCCAGTCAACGTATTTGTTATTATTTCCATGAATTGTGGTAAGCTTGACATATTTGATATATTTTTAATGAAAATTGAATGTAAATTGATAATTTATGTCTGTATATGTGTGTGGTTCAGTAGCAAACATGAGGCAAAGCCTAGATATGGCTCCAACCTGAACAAAACTTGTCGGAGAGAAGTATATCTGCATGGGATCGCCAAATAGTACACTGACACCTATCTTATTGACTAGAAAGAACTAATGCTGGAATTGCAGAGGCGTAGTAACCATTAGGGAGGAGTATACTGGTGTAAATTGTTTCAGATGAAGCTAGCAGTTGGTCTACCGCTCTGAACTCAGTGTTTGTTATGTATTGTGTTCAGTGTGGAAATAGATTATAAATTAGTTCTTAAATAGGAGGTACAACCTTCTTGTTTCAGGGACCGTGGTCCTAAGTTATTGAAGCAGCACCTGGTCTGAGTTTTGCTGAATCCAGAGGCTGACAGCATACTCCTTGGTCCAGATAGCGACCAGTGAGGTGTCTCCAGAACACAGGAAGCAATCGAGCAGAGGAGTCTTTTCCTGCCGCCATCACGAAAGATAAGCTTCTGTGGCCAGAGTAGCTCAACATTATGTGCCCCCCTCTAGAATTGACATTATATTAAACACCGAGGGACAATAAATTGTTTCAAATGACAGGAACTGTGAACTTTTCCCAATACTATTTCCACGATAATCAAACACTTGAAGTCATGATGACAAACACCAATCTAGCTTGAAAAACAAAACCAGTATTACCTCATATTACTACTTCACAACTTACACACATAGGATAAGAATAATAAAATATGTCAATACAAAGATTATATTTATAAAATGTGTACATACTACTTGTAATTACATTTGATTGTGATTCCTGGTTCACTGTGTAGTTGAATCAGGATATCCATTATTGAAGGAATTATTACATATATATTTGAAACTTTACACTTGACTCAGTTAAGATAGTCTTATAGAGTGTTATATGTGTGTGAGTGTCACAGTGTTGTAAAGTGTTGTGGAATAAATTAAATTGTTTATCTGTCTGTTGTTGTTGTGACTTACACTTCATCATTATCATAACCCTAGACATTCAACGTAGTCATCACAATATTCCAGAATAGGTCTGACTGAGGTATAAATGTGGTAGCAAGTAAGGTCATCTGTAATACACCACACTATTAGATACAGACACCTTCACAGCTGATCTCAGTCAGTACACTAAGTCCCCTATAAATATTTATATCATCCCACTTTACCACAACCCGTCAGGTGAGTATTTCAGTGTTCAAGTAGTGTTTGCGTGTCGTGAGTAAGTTGAATATTATTTCTCTTTAGTGAGCCCTACATTTTTTCCCATTCTCTTCATTTTTATGTGGAAACTGTTTTTCATTGCTGATAATGCTATTATTATTGTCCATGATGAGTTTATAATTATTTTCCTTTTTATCATGAAACAGTTCCTTCGATTACCCTTATCCCAGTCTAATATATCCATCATTATCATAACTAGCCAAACTTGTCGGAGTCATTTATTTTAATAAACGAAGGGCAGGAATCTTAATTTATCTTCGTCTGCCGTCTTTTTCGCTCTCATATAACCACATCTATGTCTCTCATATAGTTGGCGGCCTGTCTCAGGCTTCTTGTCATACTTTTTATATATCACAGGAGTTAGTGAAGTTCATGCTATAAATCTATTCTTCTTGTGAAACCGACAGTCTTTGAGGACATGTTCTACTATTTACTGTTTGTTCTCCCCATATGGGCACTGTTGAAAGCAGCACACGGTGATTGAAAGATTTGGGTTTACCCGACGGGGTGTTGCTTCAATTATCGTTGTGCGGTTCTACGTAAGCAGTAGAGTTGTTAAGGGAAGTACACCAGAGAATATCAATTAATCAATTAATTTTTTTTTTTTTTTACCAGCGGCACTCGAGCTTTCCAGCTCTTTCGGCCCAATGACATGTCATTGCGAGGCTGGGGGGTCAGTGGACTTTCCTTCCAACCCGGTCAGGAGCTTCGCTCCTTCCCATCCACACGGGATTTATGTGCAGGAGCCGTTCAGGTTATTCAGTCAAATTTCCGGTCGTAAACATTTCTTCAAACGCCGACGGCCGGGTTTGAACCATGAACACCTGGTCGCCAGTACAACGTTGTAGCCATTACACCAGCGCGGCTCCCAATCAATTAATAACAGTTGTGAATACAAGCCAGTGGTTCCACCCTGAGAGATCACCATCTAGCAGAAATACTTGAGAAAACAAATAATTTAGAAAAATATTAAAAACACAGCCAAGAAATATATACAACAACTATCAAAAGACAGCATTACTGTATACAAAGATGGATCCAAGGGAGAGGATGGCAAATTGGGGATAGGAATATATATTCCAATATGGAAAATGGCAAAAGAGTATAGTATCACTGAAAATACATCCATTTTCACCGCAGAGATGGTGGCAATACTAAAAGCACTAGAAATATTCTCTAATAACCCTACCAAGAAACTAACAATTTTAACTGACTCTCTTTCAACAATTCAAGCACTTAGAAACTTACGAGAATGTAGTAGACCTGATATAGCAGAGGAGATATTTCTGGCTACTACATACTAATATTCCAGAGGATGTTCAGTCTTAATCGCTTGGATACCTTCACATGTTGGCATAGAGGGAAATGAAAAGGCAGATAAAGAAGCCAAAAAAGGTAGATCAGATAAAAATATAATAAATGTAGGGATGAGTAAATCAGAGATTAAAAGCTTAATTAAAGATTTAATAACAGAGGAATGGAAAGCAGAGTGGGATTAAAATCCGAAAGGAAGACATGCATATAAGATGTTCAAGGCTCCAAAAAGAAAATGTCAGATATCTAGGGAATTGAAAATTCCAAGTAATAAGAAACTTCTCAGACTACAGGATGTCTTCAAGACAGTATTATAGAATGTTTCTTGTTAAAATGTAAGAGGTATGAACAAATGAGAATACCAATTTTAGATTATTTGCAGGCATCAAATTTACCAATAAATATAGAAGAAATGTTAAGAATAGACAGACCTAGAGAACTACATAATATAATCAAACAATATTAAACAAGAACAAAGGTCAATATATAGTAATTGGTAATGTGAAGACCTGATGCTGTTCTTACAATGCATGTGACTTCTGACAGGTGAAGGACAATTAAATATCTGTTAAAGTCAGTTATATAACTGGAACCACCAGGCCTTTACACCCCTCCCCCTTAATATTATTCTTGTTTGGAGTTTCTCCTTGATTTTGTTCGGTTTTCTCTCGTTTTTGTTTGTTGGATTTGCTTTTTTTTTCTTCTAAATATACAAGCATACTTGGTAATCGTGATTTGCCCTATTTACAATGATTTGACAGGTGTGATGCCACTTTCCTATATCGGCAGTTGTTCATATTATTTGGAATTGAAAACAATATATATCCTAATTATAACCCATCAGAGGTAGAACGGGATATTTTCATCATTAATATTTAAAAAAAATCGAGAGAATATATAGGAAGATAGTCGGGCTGGTGAAAAGACTGATGGGTCTTCTGTGTATTGTCCAAGAAGGTATCAATCGTTAAATGTTTATCTGTTCGTTGAGCTGACGGTATTTGAGTCTGCTGTGCATGGTTCTCAATCTGAAAGTCACCATTTGATCTCGTCTTGAGAAGGAGTGGTATGATCACAATTTTCTTTTGTGCTCCTCATGGAGCATGGGGACGTAACTGTAGCTGGTCTCCTTGCAGGACGTCTGCACTACGCATTCACATGTTATTGTAGCAATGGTTTCTGTGGCACTTTGTTTTACATGATCAGGTTGCCAGCCACATGCACAATCTCATAATTGCTGCCTTGTACGACATGCATGAGGGTGCAGTAGTTCTATTAAGGCTTTGTCTCTTCAGAAACCCCCGGGAACTTCATGGGGCGAACGAGAAGTACGGTATACTTCTGTTGTATCAGACTCTGTTGTTCTGTACGGTTGAAATGAAGAAAAGTGGGATGTCTTCTCCGACGCCATCCAAAAAAGTCATCCACGCCGTTAGAGTTAGGATTAAGGTTAGGTTTAGAGGGCTCGAAAACAAGGACTGCCTTGTAATGCTATCAACAGGTTTCCTCAATGTGTTGAGCTTGCTATACATTTCTATATTTCTTCGCGCCTCAGTATTCACAACCCTTCAGCTCTCTGACAACCATAAGCCTTCAACAAACTTACTCCTGGTCCTCCTGTCCTGTGCCATCTGCTCAACATCTTTCCGTCTGTTCTTTTATCCATTTAGTTTATGTCCCTAAGTTCTCTTTTCTATGTGTGTTATTTTGTCTCTCTCTGCCTCTCTTGCTCTAGTGATTCAAGCACAAGGATTGCTCTGTAACGTTATCAGTAAGTTTTCTCTGTGTGTGTCCTATCCATCGCCAACGTCATCTTCTCATCTATTTTCCCCCGGAGATTCGTTTGGTTGTTATCATCAGTTGCACAATAATGATCTTGTCATACAATTTCAGTACATCTGTTCCACGCAATCATCCATTTAAGAAATTCTGTAATGTCTTGTCGGTTCAATCTATTTTCTCCAATACACTCATTTTCATCACCTTAACACTGCAACATGTCTACTGAACATGCTCTCGGATAGACCATATATTAAACATAAAGAGCTAGCGTTTAAATTCCAGTTTTGTTCAGCTATTAGCATACACTGGCTATCTGGTTCATACAAACCTATAAGGGTCAGTACCTCGGAATTGTTTGTGATGCGTTAAGAACAACCGTCAAGACAATTCTCTCCCCTTAATGCGGTCATATCTAGATAGTGATCTGTTTACCAAATCTAAAGTGATTGTCTACTAAATCTAAACTGACTGTCTGCCCTGTCACATCTAAAAGTTTGTACTTTTGCAAGGCGTGCTCTTATAGCTCATGTATTTCCACATATCTGGAAAATTGTTTATCCACCTTTGTCTCTGCCTGTTTCTTGTTGCTGTTGACGACTTGTGTAGGTCGCGTATTTGGCTGCATCAGGACAAAGTTTTCATCAATTTTATTATCCCTTGCTTATGGTGTTGATGTTAAGTATTGACCTAATTATCCTACTCAGTTTTAATTATCCTTCCTTTTCGTGCGGTTATTGGTCTCTTCATTTCGTTTGTTTTACATAGTAACAATGTTTAACGCTGGCATCAACGAATTTCATTCTTAAGCCCGACATTGCTGACATCAACCTTGCCAGTCAGCAGCACTAACACACAGCACCACAGTACATCAGTAACAGAAGTGGTGATCCAGTTATATGGGGAACGAACTTTTTTTTCGTGTACACAAAGTCAAGAGATACAATGTCCCCAGTTCAGGATTTCGTTAGCAAGTTTCAAGACTAGATGTCAACTATTGCGTTTGAAAGACCTTGGAAACTAGGGAATCCTGTACCTATCAACATTGGACTACTTTCAGGACTGCTACGTACCGTGTCACACCCGATGCCCATCGTTGTCGCGAAGGCCAGGAGTTCTTTTTGAAGATAAGTGGGTTTTTATATGTGCACTGTGCCACTGTGATATGTTGACGAGCCTTTCTTTATAATGTGTACCGTTTTTTTTAGTGTTCTATGTTCCATGTTTTATGCGGGTTTGGTTGGGAGGTGACTTACGTTAGGAAACATCCCAGTTTCACCCCAGGGCCTACGTAAGCGTTCTGTAGGGACTTTTGCAGATTTCCCGCAGTGGAAATTCCAGCATATTTTTGCTGAAAGATTCACAGTCCACTGTGCTTGGTGATCTGTGACACCATTTGTTTAGGCGTTACGTACTGTTTTTTTTAATCGTTGTTATTGTAATATTTTTTTCTCTGTGCCTTAGTTTCATGATTGATTTGTTTGTGATTGTCATTCTCAACCTCACTATCATTAATTTCTATACACATTTTTTGTTTATACACTGTGCTGTTGCTTGTCTTGTCACTCCTCTCGCAGTATCATTGCATTCTTTGCAATATTTTTTCTTTAGTTCTGCTTTCTTGTTTATTTGATTCTGCGAACGTTATCATTTGTTCTTGGGTATTTCGTCTTTGTTTCAGTTATTCTCCGTACCTTCATCCTGTATTTCTTGTCTTAATTTTATGCACGACTTAATGATTGATTTATAATTATATGCTATATTAAATATTACCATTCCTGACATTGATAGGAATTTGTATACAAGTTCTATGAACAAGTTTTGCCACCCGCTAATGAGGGATAAGGTTAACCTCTTAGGAAATATCTGACTAGATAAGTTAACTACTTATAAAATTAGACAGAATGTCTAGTTTGGACTATTTCATCAAGCAAGGGAAGGCACTTGGTATGGAGCCTGAGGAGTTAAAGCTATTCGCAACCGTTGAGTATGCGAAAGTACAGGAAGCTGAAAAACAAAAACTTCAAATGGAAGCTGAAGATAAAAAAAACTTCAAATGGAAGCTCAGAAACTTCAAATAGAAGCTGACAAACATAAACTTCAAATGAAAGCTACTGAGAACGAAAACCGTAGACTTCACGAGCAAAAGTTGTTCTCTGTGTAACTTGAAAAAATGAAGGTAATGAATGGAAATAATACACACAATGCTCCTGACACTCAAACAACTTCACATAAGAACAATTCTAGTTTTTATAAGATCAGGTTGCCTCCTTTTAGACCTACCTCCGATGACGTCTTATTCTATCTGAATAGGTTTGAACTCACATGTGATTTTCATAAAATAGATAAGTCAGAATACTGTGCGCGACTAATGGAACTACTTTCAGGCAAAGCTATGACAGCTGTAAGTATGTTGGAAGGACCTGACAAGAATAACTACGATATTGTCAGAGCTGTTTTATTAAAAAAAATACCAACTCGATGAAGACGGCTATCGTCTCCGCTTTAAATCTCTATTGCTGGAGACTGGAAAAGATTTTTCAGAATTTATAGCAAATATACATCTTACGTTCTCACGATGGGTTGAGCTCTCAAAAACTGAGCACACTTATGAAGCCCTCATGGACTTATTGCTTCGTGATAAAGTCATGTCGTCAGTTAACGCTTCTTTTCTTTCCTTTCTACATGAGCGAAAGCCTACAAACTTGAATGATACGGAACAATATTGTCGCCAATACGTAACTGCACACCCAAATATAATTGTTAGCCACTCTCAAGTCAGAGAGGGTTTACCCGTGACTTCGGCAATACCATATGGTTCTAATTTTCGCCGTAGATCACAAGGTGTTGATCGCAATTTTGGTAAGGGAGATTATCGTGATTTTAGACATTACCAAGGGAGTCCATTACGTAGTAATTCTCCTTCTCCAAGAAACTGGAGACAATTTAATGGGCCTCAACATTTTGGTTCCAATAATTCAGGAAATTATAGAAGGGATAACTACACTAGGGATAGGCACCTTTACAGTAATTTTTCTCGAAATCAACAAAATTCATCTAATAGACATTTTGATCCAAGAAGAAATAGTTATCACAACAATTCTCACTGGGGTTCAAATCAAAACAATGGTCCAATAGAGAAAATAACAATGGTCCCAATAGAGATAATAGTCATGATCGATCTCGATATAGTGGTAGATCTTCAAATGATAGATCGCATCGCCATGCTAACTCAGCTTAGCATGAGCCTCCAATGAATGTAAATCAAAGCAATAGTAGTAATGTTAATAATGCTACTGCTTGTTCTGCTTTCGATTTCAATCGTGCATCTCAGTGCCCTGAATGCACAACTTTATCTCAGCCTGCAGCGGTAACTACCTTGAGTTGTAGTCATCCTCTACCGACTCTTCCAGCCTTGTCTGCACATGATGGAACGGGTTTCTTACCTTACACAAGGGATTTGTAAATAATAATCCCGTCTCAGTGCTCTTTGATTCGGGATGCACGACTGCTGGAATTAGGCAGTCTCTGGTACACCCTTCATGTGCCACAGGTAATGTGGTGAAATGTGTGACATTCGGAGGTACAGTTGAGACTTTTCCAACTGCCATCGTGCATATTGCCACTCCCTTTTTTATGGGATATATTCACGCATGCATGCTCCCAAATCTGATCGCCGACCTTGTTGTCGGGCGTATACATGGGGTTAGAGATTGTACTCCACAACAGATTGCTGCCTGGGAACATAAACATATTCATGCTGCTTATGCAGTTACGACTAGAGCACAAACTCAAAATATTTCGCAGGTCCCACCTGCTACAACTCATGAGGTACATGATTATGATGCTCACTCTGTTATGTCACGGGAGTCTTTTATTGAACTCCAACAAAAATGATACATCATTACGTAAATTTTTTCTGTTAATTAAACAGGATAACTCAAATTACGAGACAAACCTTAAACATTGGTTCTTAATTAAAAACAGTGCTAGTTCGGATGGTACGTGATTCTACTTCATCCATACGATCACAAATTTTGGTACCTACTGACATGAGAGTTCGTATCTTACAACATGCCCACGACTCTCAGTGTGCAGGACATATGGGTTTCTCCCGCACTAAATCTATGGTGCTTTCTTCCTTCTTTTGGCCGGGCGTAAATAGGGACGTGACTATTTATTGTCACTCCTGTACGATATGTCTGGAGGTTAAGTCACGAGGTCCACGCTATGCAGCTCCCATCCAAGCTGCAGACGTTCCTATCCGTTCTTTTGAAAAAATGGCAATCGACATTATCGGCCCTTTATCAGTCATGTCTGCCAGGGGACACCGATACATTCTTACATGCATTGACATGTGTACTCGGTGGCTAGAGGCTATACCTCTTAAGAGCATTTCTTCTTCTGATGTTGCAGATGCTCTTTGGCAAATTTTTTCTCGTTTGGGTTTTCCCAAGAAAATTTTGTCTGATCATGGTACACAGTTTGTGTCCGACTCTATGTCTAAAGTAATGGCCATGCTCCACATTGACAGGTCTCTAAGTAGTGTGTTTCACGCGATGTCAAATGGTTTAGTTGAGCGTCAAAACAGGACATTTAAGCAGTTACTTGGGAAGAACTGGTGACTATCCTCAGGATTGGGACAGGGTTTTACCAGCTGTGCTTTTCGCCTATCGAGAAGTGCAAAATGAGCATACAGGTTTTTCACCATTCGAGCTCGTGTTCGGTGCACAACCTCGTGACCCCATGTCTTTACTTCACGACCTACTCACTGCCGATGACATTAATGATGACACTCAGTCCTGTTACAAGTATGTCATCGCGTTGAGACAGAAAATTATTAATGCATGCAGGTTGGCTACCGCTGCGTCGGAATCCGCCAAAGAAAGGCAAAACTCTTCTGTAATAGATACAGACATCTGCGTCAACTCTCGCCTGGTGACGAAGCATATGTTCTACTTCCTCGTAAGGACAATCGTCTTCTTATTGCCTGGAAAGGCCCTTTTACAATTGTGTCGAGAATCTGTGACGTGGACTTTGTTGTAGACATTGACGGAAAACATAAAACCTTTCACATTAACATGTTGAAGGAATTTCACACCCGTCCAGACTATCGTCAGTCTGTCTTTCAGGCGACAGACGACCCTCCTTGCCGTCTTAATCCTTATGCCTCTTTGTCAGTTATTCAAGAGGAATCAACTTTCTCTGACGTGTCTTTTCCTCTTCCTGTTGTCCCGTTACATTCAACAGATTCCTGGAAAAATGTAACTATTTCTCCTGAACTCTCTACAGAAAGACAATAGCTAGTCTCCTCTTTATTACAGTCTTTTCAAGATGTCCTTACTGACATCCCTGGTCGGACATCGATCATTACACATGACATTATACTTACTGATTACAATTCTATTAGAGTCCGCCGTTATCCAATTCCGCTCCATTTTCAAACTCAAGTGGAAAAAGAATTGGATTAAATGCTACGGTTAAACATAATTGAACCATCTACTTCGGCATACTCCTCCTCTATAGTTATTGTTAGGAAAAAGGACAATAACATACGTCTTTGTGATGATTATCGCAAATTAAATCAAGTTTCTAAATTTGATGCGGAACTAATGCCTTTGTTAGAGGATTTGCTTATCAAGCTCTCTAACTCAATTTTCTTCACAAAACTCGACTTATCAAAGGGATATTGGCAAGTTCCACTTACTGAATGCGCCAAACCTCTTACAGCCTTTTCTACGCCTCGAGGTCTGTTCCAATGGAACTTCATGCCTTTTGGTCTCGTCAACGCTCGTGCTACTTTCGCACGCATGATGCGTCGTATTCTCTCTCATCGCTCTGATATTATTGCTTATCTCGATGATATTTGCCTTTTTAGTAACTCTTGGGATGATCACTTTAGTGGTCTCTGTTCACTTTTGTCTACACTTCGGTCTCACAACTTGACGGCTAAACCGTCTAAAGCCCATGTTGGTTTCAGTGAGATCTCTTTTTTGGGCCATCGTGTTGGTCACGGTCTCTTGCAAACTGAGGACCATAATACTTCTAAGATCCTCAATATCACTGCTCCTAAGACTAAAAAACAGGTCCGTAGTCTTCTAGGTTTTATTCAATTCTATGGACGATTTATATCACACCTATCCTCTATCACTGCGCCTCTTTCTAGCCTATTAAAGAAAGGGTCGCCTAACATAGTACAGTGGTCTCCAGAGTGCCGGACCACTTTAGATAAGATTAAATTGTTATTTCCATCTGCTCCTATCTTACGATTACCCAATGCAGATATGCCTTTTATTCTTCGCAGCGACGCCTCCTCGATGGCGATCGGGGCCTCATTGATGCAAGATTATTCTGGAACTTTGCACCCTGTGATGTATGTTTCAAGAAAGTTGACTGCAGCAGAACGGAACTATTCTGTCCTAGACCTTGAACTGTTGGCTATGGTTTGTGCAGTACTGAAACTTCAGAGGTTCCTCCTCGGCGCACATTTTATAGTAGAGACCGACCAGAAAGCTCTTACGGCTATACAGAACAACGATTTATAGAGCTCAAGATCCACTCGTTATGCCATTTCCTTGCAGCCATTTCACTTTTCAATACGAGCAATTCGAGGTTCTAACAATGTTATGGCTGATATACTGTCCAGATGCCCAAAGGATTCTCCCGGGCCGCTGGAGCTTTGATATTGATGACGCCACGTATACTTTCGACTTGCAGCACTACCCTCACAAGTGGATATTGGAGTTATTTGTTGTAATTCACTTATGTGCGCATGTTTGATTGATGACATTATTTTCTTTAACTTTCATGTGATACGTTAATAACATTTTATTCGTACACAACAGTTAGTTGATGAACATTTAACAAGTGACAGTATTATTTAAAGTTAACGTATCATTTCGATACATTTCGGTAGTGAACATTTAGCAAGTGTGTTTTTTCTGACACTGTTATTTATTCTCATTGTGCAACACTTAGTTGTGCAACAGTAACAGCTGTTTATACGCGGTATTAGTTTCTGATGCCAGTGATAAGCGCCTTATTAGTGCTTAATAAGTTAATTTAAATTAACTTGTTTTTTTTTCTCTTGCCTATTATGCTCTATTTGGATTGTAGCTTTCTGTTTCTGTTTTATATTAGTATTACTTTTTGTTCCATTCTGTTTTACCACACTTGTTTTTTTACACACCATCCACTTTTTAAATTTAAATTGTTACCATGTTGTATCATTGTTTTCTTTCACTACACACATTTCATTGGTGGTCATTCTCCATTTCATTTCATCTGCTCATTTCACTTTCCACTTATTGGTTTATATTTAGTCCATATTTGATATATTTCATCTTTGTTTGAATTTGATGTTTGATTCTCTTTGCATACTTCATCTTCATACTCTCTACATACTTCCATTTCTCTATTGTTGGTTTCTTTACAATGATTTAACATATATTATAATTTACTGTTGTATATAACAGAAATTGATCGACCTCACATTTTTGTTCGGTGTAATTTTCGATAGCAATAATAAAATAAAATAAAAATGATTTCATTTTTTCCCCGGGGGTCGGTGTAATCTGTTAAGTCATGTTTTCGGGTGGGAGTTAAGTGTTTGGGATTTTCACGTGCGGGTCTAGTTTTTTATAGACACAAGGAGTGAATCACGAAGTTGGGGAGACAAACAGGTGAGCTGAGACAAATAGGTGAGCTGAGACAAATAGGTAAGCTGATCTCACATGTCAATCTTTTTGTTTGCGCTTGAGTGAAAATGTACTGAGTTGAAGCGAGAGAAACTATAATTTCGGGTCATTGAGTATCTGGCAGGTCTTCGGCACAGTTTGTTATGGCGTGCCGCTAGTGTGAATAGGGTTTTTTTGGTATGAAGAATAACACATCGTACCTTCATGGAAGACATTCGATATTATTCAAAGTCTTGATAATGAAGAAACTAGGAATATAAGAACCCGTCACGATAGAGCTTCCACCGTCATTGAGATGACGGCGGTTAGTGAGTCCAATCAAATTCAATATGGATTATTTGTATCAACGTGCATATATCTGCCATTATGACCTTTTGATAGTTTGCTGTTTATGACGTCAAATTCAATATGGATTGTTTGTACAAACGTGCATATATCTGCTATTATAACCTGTGATGATTTGTTGTCTATGATGTCGATGTTCTTGTCGTCAATAAACTGTGAATGATGTGGAAACTTATTCATCTTACCCATTGATTCATTTCATGACCCTAACGTTACTGTTGTGTAGGTTGCATCACATTTAAACAAACCTAAGGGACCCACGACATTCACTCAAATAGTAAACACCTGTAGGCCACTATCAGTAAGCCCGACGTTGCTGACATCAACCTTGCCAGTCAGCAGCACTAACACACAGCACTTCAGTACATCAGTTGCAATACTCGTGTCTATATCAGGGGCGTACTGACAGTATTTGGCACCCGGGTTTGAGCCTACCTTTGGTATCCCCCCTCAAATAAAGAAAAACACTTGCAAGTACATTTTAAGCAGTAAGTACTAGTGTCCGATGTCAACCCCTCCTGGCTGTCACCCGGATCGGGCCGCAATCTCGTATCCACTCTTTTTTTACGTCACTGATCTATATTCATTGATTACATATCATCTCCACGCGGAGAACTAGTCTTAAATTAAAAGAAAACCCTTGTGGTCCTGTGCCATCCTTTCAAAGTCTTATTTATCCCATTTTCTCCGCGTCTTGTTTAGTCTCCTATTTCTTCTACCACGGAGTTTCCAGAACACGAACTGCCTTGCAATTTGATCTGTTAGTTTTCTCAACGTCTACATTGCATGCTGGGCAATAAGTAAAAGTAGCCGATGCCAAACTAAGCCAAACTAAGAGCATGTTCTTGTTAGATCGCCAACGTGTTGGAGTTTTCTCACTGGTAGATATTTTCAGTCGGAAACAAAAGGCACAGTAATTAGTTTAATGCTGTTAATATGAATATTCCAGTGTTACATACAATGTATTTCACAACTCAGTCACCATTAAAAAACACAATTTATGATCAAAGTAAAACAATATTGACGTTGTCGTGTTAAATATCAGTAGGCACGTGCATAAACATACGTCATCATCATCATGTGACGTATTCTTTCCAGAACGTTGTCTCCATTACAGCTGCTCTGAACGCATCACGATTCTGGGCAAGTCGACCTGCATCAGCCAAAGACAAGTTCAGACTCTCTGTGATGTCCTGGGTCCACCGTCGTCTAGGTCGACCCCTTCCCCTTTTCCCAGGGATCATGCCTATAAACATACGTGCGCATCTTTAATTAGACTCAGCTCCGGCGTTTGGGCAGTGTAAATGGTGTGGACGCACCTGGTGCCGACTTGGGAAAGGCACCGTAATTAATTTTAAAAACGAGAAAAATGAAAGAGAAAATGTTTGTTAAAAAAAGAAAACAAACTATATGCTTATACGAAACTGGTCGTGTTCCTATATGTCATTAATATTACTTTGTTTCAAAAACTGCACACTCAGCGCCCATCTGTAACTGAACATGAATAAATAAAAAAAATGTACCAGCAATAAGATTTGAGAAACATAAATGTATTATGTATCTGTAGAATAGTGCAGTAAATATTACTTGCGGAAATTGCAGCATGATCCAACTCAACAATAAGAAACTGAGTCTCGTACGAGTACATACGGTACTGCAAGGTTGATGGGTGGGAGTGGGGAGCGGCATCACGAGATCTCGCACCATTTTGAAAAATCCCAAGGACCACCTCTAACCCAACACAAAATGTTATCGACGCAGCAGCAATTATTACGTGCTCAGTGTGGCACCCGGATGTCTGTGATAGATACAGATAGAATATGACCACAGCTCGCACCAAGCAAGAATCGACTACAATATGACTGCGCACGTGCTGGTAACTTCAACATGTAAAACAAAATTTTACAGAAACCACCACTCCCAGACCACAAACTATGCCTTGTTGCAGGCTTACTGCTTAATGGCTACTGCTCTGGTTACCTTATACTCCGAAATGAGCAAAACAATGAAAGGAAGAAGTTACTGTAAATGAGCAATTAGTGAAAGCTGTTGGTATCTCTTGTGGTTTCCAGATAGCGACAGAAGCCACCACTTCAAGAGCACACGAAGTGTTCTGACACAGGCCACTGTCAGGAAAACTACTTATACTGTGGATTTCAATACATAAACACTTTCATACTTTTCTCGTACCACTAGAGGACGACCACAGCATACAGTAGCTGACAATAATTAATCATAACACCTTTAACAGGTAAGTTCCCTTTTATTAATCACTGCACACACGGAAGCCTCACACGGCTAGGAATACATATGAACTACAATGCAACAGAAATGCCAATATAACTTGCAATAGCCAACAACTCAATCTATCAGTATCATACCCACTGGTATGTTCCTACCGGGTGAACATCACAATGACTTTCGCTCACCGGCTAAGTCATGTACTAAGACCAGGCAAAACTAAATCACAAATGACTCAACATCACCGGCCTAAGGAAATGCCACTAGATAATACATTATCACTCTAGAATTATGCAATTTAATCCAAACCGCATGAAGAAAAGGCAAGCACTAAATCTGAACAATAATGGCAAACACTTCCTAGCAAAAAACGCTGACAGGGAACATAAAGTCGACCTATCCGGACGCTAGCCAGAACTCTACTGCTTTTTGCGCCAGAATTTTAGTCCACTTCCCTTCCGGTCAGCTGACCAAACGGGTTTTTAACATTATATCAATGTTGTCACTCTCAGCGTGACCAACCTGATATTTCGGCGAACAAATCGCTGTGACATCCCCCCTCCCCCCTAAGAAAGAAAACGAAGTTTTCTTCCACCGGAGGAGTCACGCCCAACCCCCTTCGGAGTATGGACGAACAAAATGCTGAGACAGCACCTCCTCATCTACCTAGAGAGTGCCAAAGTTGTCCAACACCATTGTCGTTCATGCCTTCTCACCCTATGCACTAAACGCAATATGAGCATGAACTAATTCACCCCAGGTACTGGTAGTCGTGAAAAATAACAACGACTGTCCAAACCTGGTCTATCAACGACAACATATGTTACATTTTAGTTATTCCCATCTAAGCATCAACTTCTTCTTCTTCTTCTTCTTCTTCCGTCCTTAGCCGAAGACCGACCAAGCAGTCTGTGGCCATTACGCCTTGCGGCGTCTTAGGGCAACAAGAAATTATCCGTTGTTCCGTTACGCCTAAAGGCGTTTATTGGTACAACAGAATATTAATTGTTGTTTCCGTAATCAATGTGACAAGCAAGCGGTTGATCAATCCGATGACCATATGATAAGCATCAACAATAGGAAATAATCTCATAGTATAAACAATCATTTCTACACGCTATAAATGTACATTATATTATAACATGGTTTAAATATACGTTCCATATAATTTTATAACAAATTGCCTTTATGGCATTCCGATACAAAGATTGTAGAGCATAACGTATTATATCATAAACATGCATTGCAAGGCATAACATGATATTTACAAGTTACAAAACACTTGTATTCATATCAAAATGGTACTGGGGGCGTGGGTCAGACTCCAAGGTTCGGTTCCCGTCAACCGAAACATCTTACTGAACACGAACCAGAAACATAACCCTAGCTATTGCAGAACTATCAGCAGGTGGTTATGAAGCAACGACATGTGCTTCCACCTGACTGCATCATGCGCACCCACCTATTCGCAAAAGTCACCCATGCCATTTTGGTATTATCGCGCAATGACAATACCTCCACAAATCTAACCGGCACGACCTCATCAAACACTCATCTGAGTGTGCGCCAACTAGTACTCAGGGGAACCTTACGCACCCAAACTGTGCGATCACTAGCTTTCAGACCCTCGTATAAGTTCCTACTGCTCTAATCATGTCATTTGGTACTTGCCGCGAACCGCGTCTACGATGTACCTTCTGGTCATCCCCTTGGGAGTTTGGTGATGCTGAGCCTCTGCTCTAGCCGCACCCATGGCCTTGTGCACACCCCGTACATTGCCGACGATTAAATCGGCAATTGGATCCTCAAGGACGAACGCGTTCACTCTACCCGAGAGGAACGGAGTGTCCACATTAATACTCGCCTGGGGGTAAGACTCCACTTTGCCCCCGAACGTGGTGCACTTTACAGTTTTGCCTGTAAGACAGGAGTCGTCGATACACGACAGACGCACCCCAATTGTGGTGCATCCAGTGTCCCTCAACACCCGGACTGGTCTATTCTCCACCTTGCCTTCGTGGAGAATCACCTTGCCAGTCTCATGGACTGCTGACAGACATGGTGCCGCATGCCCGCATTAAAGCACTAACCTCTCGTTCGCGTGGAACAGAGGGCGAAACCCCGCACAGTCCTCACTATTGACTGTGTTCAACACAAACGCGAAATTTGCGTGTTCTATTGGGGTGGGACACCTGTCAGCGCAATGATTATTGCCACCACAATTGGAACACATGCGCTCCTTCGACTCATCGCGTGAACTCTTGCTGGAGCTTTTCGATGAGGAAGACCGTGCATCAGAGTCGGAAGATCGACTCTCTGAGGAACCACTCCTCTGCCTGGGATGTTTGGTTTTATACCAAAACCGGTCTTCGCCCTGAGAGTCCTCAAAGCGTACCTGTTTACGCGCTTGGCGCTCTCCTTCATCGCTATTACTTTTACATTGTTGGTTCTGCCAACTCGGCCGACCATTCCGATGAGATCGGAAGTTCCCATAATTCCCTCTACGTGGCTGATAGGGACTGGAAGGCTTCTCATACTTCTGCTCTTGACCCCTGTCTGCACCGTCTGACTGATTTAGCCAAGGCTGGCGCTGAACTTTGCCAACACTGGCAACTATGTCATCTGAGAGACCTGACTTGTGGATGGGTTTGCCCGGGTGGGCAAGGACATAATGATGCCCCAATTGGGCCATGGACTCAGTGTCTTTTGGCTGGCGCTCTTTGAAAAACGCCACCAACTCAGTTGAGAAGGACGACAACACTTTGTCTCGTAGCATCAAGTCTAACAAGCCATTATAGTCCTTAGGAATTCCCTCCATTTCAATCCATCTATTCAGCAGGAGCTTTATCTTTGAGATAAAGTCCTCGAAGTCTTGGTCCGAGCTTGGCATCGCGTTTCTGAAACGCGTCCGGTAGCCGTCAGCAGTCAGACGGAACTTCCGGAGCAACCTTTCCTTTACTTTGTCGTAATCGGCCCTTCCATCTAGCGGGAGGCTATAAAAAGTCTCCATCGCAGGCCCCACTAGCAACGTCGATAGCAGAGATGGCCACTGATCACTGTCAGCCTTCCAGGCCACGCATTCGGCCTCGAACCTCTCGAGGAAAAAATATAAACTATCGATTTTGTCATTAAAATTCGGCAGACGCAGCCTAAAGGGACGATGAAACCCCCCAGGAGTCAAGTTCTGACCACTCGCACCCACTTCCAATTTCTTTAATTGTATTTCTTTATCAATCATCTTCTTTTCCAGAGCTATTCTCATTCTCTCGTTCTCTAATTCTTACTCTATCTTCTCTCATCTTCTTTTCTTTCAATTCTCTATCTTCTCTCAACTTCTTTTCTTCCAATTCGAACTCACTCTGTTTCCACTCGTTTTCTTCTTTCATCTTCTTTTCTTGTAACTCGAATTCTTTCCTTTTCAGCTCTAGCTCTTCAGCTCGAGCATCTCTTAGAGCATTCTGTTTCTCAATCCTTTCCTTCTCTTCCTTCTCCTTCTTTTTCTGCTCTAAAGCTTTTTGATTCTCCGCTGAGTAGTATTCTGCCTCGGCATAGTCATTTAGTTCTTTGCCAATGTACCCACATTCTTTACCAATCTGAATGAAAGCCTGTAGGTCCATGGTGTACACTCAGAATACTCACTATTATCTCTTGCTATAGATAATTACTATGCAACTACTCAAACGTATGTACTCCACCTATATCACCAGATATAAGATAACTCTCTGCTTACCAAAATATGCAGTAATAATAGTAAATATTAATATTACTTCTCCAATATACACATATATATGCATGTAAGTATATATCACCACACCTCTCACTGTATACACATCATCAACCTTTACCTCTTATAATATAAATATAGTCTTACTTTGCCACTTGGCTACTGTCTCATCACTATGAAAATTTGGTCTTTCTGACCATTTAGTCTGTGATACACTCAAAGACCCTTACAATAGTCGACAGTTGTATAACAACAGCTGATGAAACTTTCTGGTGCTATGACACGACTATACCAACTTGACCATAAATCAGCTTTTACTCCAAAGTCTGTTACTGGCACCCACACTGGTGCTATACTCAGATAACACTTCACTTATAACTAATCTTAATACTCTGTGTTATACAAGTGTTTCCCTTGGCAAAATGAGCACTACACAGATGAAAGAAAAACACATACACCACACTGCGAAAACAAAATCCCAGTCACGAGGAATAAGATGATAGACCAAGAAGAACAGAGGTAGATTAATATATACAATGCGTGACTGCGCACGAACGAAAACAAGGGATATCTGTAAACGTATTTACAGCATAGAAAGATGGAACAAGAGAACACACCACTTAAACACAACAAAAGAATTACTGAATGTACACCACAATATAAATACAAACTACACGAATACGCCTAACACCAACAGGGCTTGGAATGTTAAGTAGGGCAGTCGCAGGAAAACACTCTGCCTTACTCCACCACTAAACATACACAGCCACACCCTATAAAGAAATCAGTCTAATTCAATCTTTTCCCACAAGTAGGCCAAGACTGAATTAAACTCACCACCCGTCCTCCCTTGAACACACAAATATAATATAATACAATAGACTAAACAACAACTACAGTCAACAATGAGGTGCTGAAAGCTATCTCTTTCACTAGGCACTAACAAATCACTCCAGTAAAAATAAGCTAAATAACCTATAGGCAAAATTAACCCTATAACATATCAAAATATATAATATAAATACTTCCAATTACTAAAAAATACAGTGAAAGATCCGATCTAACTAATTAGCCACCTACATACATACAGACTAAGTTCTACCTAGAAAGTAAGAAAAAGGAACAAAACAAAAGGAAAGAAAAAACAATAACAAACCAAGAAGCAAGCTTCAAGAAGCAAATGAAAAAATAAACCTATCCTCCTACACTAAAAGATCAGACTGTACGATAGATAGTATCAGAAAGATAGACAGAAAAGGAAATTTAGAATTTAGAGGAAAACAGAAGAAAAATCAATATAACATATTATACAAAAATTACAAACTAACTTAACTGAAGGTCCAACGACGCTTGATAAAGAAGCTTCCTCAGCACTGGGGATGAATATATGAGTACACCACGAACAAAACACCACAAAGTTCCCAAAATCCAGCCTACTGTAATGTTCCAGAAAATCCAACACTACGGAAGTCTGTGTGTCAGCATACCATCCTAATATCCTCTGGCACAGTACTGCAACTAATCCAAGCGAAGACACTGTCCTGCACGGAGCTATGAGAGCACAGTCTACACTAGAACCATCATGTCAGGTAACCAGGCTTACACTCGTCTACGTGCCGGAAGAATAAATGTATGTCACTTGGCACTCTGCTATGCTAGTGTCCACACAAAGTACGCTTAATCGTTGATATTCACCCCTGGCCGGGCACATCAGTGTGGTAAGGTAACGTTACAGGCGTTGATCTTCACCTCTGGCCGGGCACATCAGTGTGGTAAGGTAACGTCACAGGCGTTGATCTTTACCCCTGGCCGGGCACATCAGTCAGTCACTCGGGCTAACTTATCAACCACAACAAGACCAACCGATCCCTCCTGACGAAACACACAGTCAGTCACTCTGGCCAACCTATCAACCACAACAATAGACCAACCGATCCCTCCTGACGACACATGCAGTCAGTCACTCGGGCCAACCTATCAACAACAACAGTAGACCAACCGATCCCTCCTGACGACACACACAGTCAGTCACTCGGGCCAACCTATCACCAACCACCGCTGCTCCGACTGGATCGCCAACTTCCTAGCATTAAGCTACAAAGTATGCCTTGTACTATCTCAAAATGACACGCTCGAAGCAAGCTATAACTTGAATTTATTACCTACACACAAAAATTATCCTCGCAACTGCCACTAAATTACCACAGTACCCTTGCAACCCGTTGTCACACACTGTCCAACAATCTCTGAAACTGGAAAATTACAACTGTTGCCTAACTAGGTCACTGCATTATCGAGGGCACTCGATCGTAAACAGTTCACGATTACAGACTGACCAACATACTGACTTCACACTGGACGACCGAAAATAACTCACTACCGTGGCTTAAAAATAGCTATCAAGGCGCCAAAACACTACCGCTACAACCTTCAAACACTCTGTGTGCATAGTTCGTTCTGGCATCAATATAGAAAATATAGGCACTACGGCCTATTTGATACAGCTCTTAGCTGTCCACAATCCACTATAGATTACTGTAAACACCACTTACAGTTGTCAGGGCGCTGTATAGACGCAGCCCCCAGCTATCAGGAAAACTACTTATACTGTGGATTTCAATACATAAACACTTTCATACTTGGCTCGTACCACTAGAGGACGACCACAGCATACAGTAGCTGACAATAATTAATCATAACACCTTTAACAGGTAAGTTCCCTTTTATTAATCACTGCACACACGGAAGCCTCACACGGCTAGCAATACATATGAACTACAATGCAACAGAAATGCCAATATAACTGGCAATAGCCAACAACTCAATCTATCAGTATCAGACCCACTGGTATGTTCCTACCGGGTGAACATCACAATGACTTTCGCTCACCGGCTAAATCATGTTATAAGATCAGGCAAAACTAAATCACAAATGACTCAACATCACCGGCCTAAGGAAATGCCACTAGATAATACATTATCACTCTAGAATTATGCAATTTAATCCAAACCGCATGAAGAAAAGGCAAGCACTAAATCTGAACAATAATGGCAAACACTTCCCAGCAAAAACGCTGACAGGGAACATAAAGTCGACCTATCCGGACGCTAGCCAGAACTCTACTGCTTTGTGCGCCAGAATTTTAGTCCACTTCCCTTCCGGTCAGCTGACCAAACGGGTTTTTACATTATATCAATGTTGTCACTCTCAGCGTGACCAACCTGATATTTCGGCGAAAAAATCGCTGTGACATGCAGTGACAACCGTAACGTGTCTTAAAGATTGTAAAGTGATGTTTATGACGATGGATGATGATGATGATAAACGTTGATGGTAAAATATTTGCAAGAAATCCTTCAATTGAAGATGTTACAGTACAAACTACAGTGTAAAAGTTCACGAAGTTCAAAGTTTACACATCAGTGTGTGAGTTCACAAAGTCCGTTGTAAAAATGTCAGTGTCAGAGTTCACAAAGCCCATAGTTGAAGAAGCAGAGTCAAAGTTCACGACTGAAAAGTCAAAATCATCATACACTCGGTGAAGAGAAGGGAGAAAAAAATAATAAAAGGTAATACGTCTTACTAGGACAAAAGACGAGGACAAAACCTACTTTGCGGCCACAAGGCCTTCGTCAGGGACAGACGAACTAAAATAGAAAGGAATGAAAATGTGAACTAAGTAAAAAACATGAAAAGTAAAAGCGAGTACAACCTGATTAGAATCACATGGCTGACCACAAATTGACAATATGTCTGATTAACTAATAAATTAAGAAAGTGCCTGATTGACTAATAAATTGACAATGTGTAAGATTTACTAATAGATTAACAATGTGTCTGACTGACTAATAGATTAACAATGTGTCTGATTGGCTAATAAACTGACAATGTGTCAGATTTACTAATAGTTCGACAATGTGTCTGACTGACTAATAGTTCTACAATGTGTCTGACTGACTAATATATTAGCAATGTGCTTGAGTAATAAACTGGCAATGTGTCATATTGACTAATAATACGACAGTGTGTCTGACTGACTAATGGAGTGACAACGTGTTTGGCCGACAACTCGAATGACAGTATGTCGGATTAACTACAACATTGGCGATGTGTCGGATTGACTAATAGACTTACAATAAGTCGGATTGACAAATAGATTGATAATGTGCCAAATTGACGAATAGATCGTCAATGTGTCTGTCTGACTCACAGACTGACAATGTTTCTGACTATAGGTATAAACCACAACAAGCCAAGTTAATAACTAATGTACAGCAAGCAAAGTTCAAAGGTCGCGACTTGTAGTTTGTTTTCCTGGTAAATAAGACAAACGTTCAGACAGTGGTACTTGTCTTGTTGGAAACTAAAACATCGCTTCCAGATTTCTCAGATACGGGGCTGGATCCCACCGAGCTAGGGGAGGTTGCGACAATCGTAGGAATCACACCCAATGACGGTGGAGCGCGGTTAGTTGGTGTTCTTGGCGCGAGTCGAGCAGAAGTCGAACTAACAATGCTTCTATTGTCGTCTTCGTCATCTCCTGTTACTTCTTCAGTGATGGGCCCGTCAATGCTACGTGGCCTTGGGAGAGTGGCGCTCGTGTAAGGAGGATACGAGGTAGCTGGCTGGGGCACGTAGTCTACGTTGATCATCATCTTCTCTGTTGTCATTTTGTTGTCGTTGTCATTAATTTCATCGTCTCTGGAAGACCTCTGAATATCGCTAGATTCCAAAATTATGCGCTGGTCGGATAGTCTTACTCCTTCTATAATACCCATCGTCTTGATGTCAATGACATAGTTTTCCGTCTGCAAGTCGCTGGGGGCTGTTCCAACTTTGACATGCGTTGTAAAGCGGTCAAATATTGTGTCTAGTCTTTTTATTGTGCAAGTGAAAAAGATCTCGCCATCTTTCTTTCTAGTAACAGACACTGGTGCAGCGCCAATCGGCATGCTCATCCGGCACCAAACTGCAAAGTCATAGGACACTTTTGTTTCGGCAAGAACTACTTTGGCCACGTATTTAGACCGTTCCTTGACCTTAATATCACTCGTTGTTTCCAAGACAACCGTTTCTTCCACGCTTTCCCCTTCCTGTTTTGTAACATTAATTGTCATACATGTTTCAGCGCTGATCTGAGAGCCAGACACCAATTTTGGAAGCTCCACTGAAAAACGAGCTTTTCCACCCACTGTGAACCCTTTTTGAAAGTTTACAGTAAGGACTGCCTTTCGAGTCTTCTCTAGTCGAAATTTGTAAGTTTGCTCTCGATCTGTATCGTTTACAAATTCGGTTGCGATTTCAATAATGTTTGAGTTGTTTGCCGACCCTTTGCCTGTCTTTCTTTTGGCTAGATCTAACTTGTCATTTGCCGTACTATTTCCATCTCGGTTCTTTTGGTCAAATATGTGACCATCTGAACCCGTTTCGGGTCCAAATCTGGGAGTAACTCTCTGGCGGATTGTCTCGAAGTGGAAATAGTTCATTGGAACGTTGATGTTGAAGTCGGTACGTCGCAGACAGAGACGCTGGATTTTATTTTGTGTTTGGATAAAAATATCCCACGTGTGATCTTTAAGGATCCGTTCAACGTCCAAGATTGGGGGTATCTCATCCACATTAAGACCTCGTCTACCGCACAAGCAGGACATGCTGAGTAGTGACGTTCAAGTTGTAACGATTGGTCCTGGAATTTAAAAAAAAAAAAGATTATAATTTAAAAAAATATGTGCAAGTAGAAAATCATGGCTTAAAACGTTAAATAGCCGAAACAAAACTTTAATTCTGCCTTTTGTTCTTTCTTCTATTTGTTCGTTTCCTTCTATGTTTATTAGTGCATTTTTCGTTAGTTCTTTCCAGTTTAGTTATTTTGGCCTTTATATTTTCGTTTAGTCTTTATTGCATTACTTTCACCTGTCTTCTTTCGATCTACGAACATGTTTTTTCTTCATGTTACTACCATTTGTCCCCAGATGTCTTTTTCTTTCTGCTTGTCTGTCTATCTATCGGTCTTTCTGTCTGCCTGTCTACCTTTCTTTCTTCTTGACCTACTTTCATTCTCTTTTAATATTCTTTAGATTTCAGAGTCGATAGACAGAGTGTTTAGACCACTCGCTTCCCTAGGTTTAAAACCTGGTAACTTTATGTTACAGTCTACCTAAGGTACCTGACTCTGCTTTGGTGTTAAGGAAGGCAAAATCAGCAAGAAAAGGGAACCGGTCGCTGCACCTCATGAAGTTGAAATGCAATATAGGTGAAGTCTCTAACACTTCACTCCATTACGACATTATCAGCTATGCGACTAGCTTTCGTATGAGACCATTAAGGAGGTTTAAGCATGAAGCCAGATACTCCATCAGGTAAAAACTTTAAGAAAAAAAAAAAGTCGACCAAGAAGTTACGGGCTTTCGTGTATTGATGATTGCATAGCAAAAAATCGAGGTAGTCATCATCAAATATCATGCCTCGTGGCGTAGGTGAACATGTATCTCCTCAACTTCCTGTCCACAGTACTGTTGATCAACTCTGTTGGTGATTTCGTTTTAATGCTATGGTGTCAACCTGTCCAGAACCTTCTCTCTTTGTCGTCCTCTCTCTTTTTCCTTCTATCTGTCCTGCTGTCACGATATGCTCCAGCTTCTATCTGTCATGTTGTCACGATATGCTCCAGCTTCTATCTGTCCTGTTGTCACGATATGCTCCAGCTTCTATCTGTCATGTTGTCACGATATGCTCCAGCTTCTATTTGTCCTGTTATCACGATATGCTCCAGCTTCTATCTGTCCTGTTGTCACGATATGCTCCAGCTTCTATCTGTCATGTTGTCACGATATGCTCCAGCTTCTATCTGTCATGTTGTCACGATATGCTCCAGCTTCTATCTGTCCTGTTATCACGATATGCTCCAGCTTCTATCTGTCATGTTGTCACGATATGCTCCAGCTTCTATCTGTCCTGTTGTCACGATATGCTCCAGCTTCTATCTGTCCTGTTGTCACGATATGCTCCAGCTTCTTTCTATTGAGGTAGTATTACGGGAAATCTACTGATGACAAGAACCAGGCGGGTGTCAGCGGAGCAGGAGGTGGGAAAAAATTACACTGACTTTGCGTGGAACAGTGGGAAACCCCAGGGTAACAGACCAAGAGGGGGAAAAAAACACAAGTAGGTGGAAACTTGACGACAGACGTGAAAGCAATGAAGATGTTGAAAGAATATGCACGGATGGCACAGGGCAGGAAGGCGTGGCATGATTTATGGAAGGCCTATGCTCCTTGGACCACAAACTGAGGAAAGAACAAGCAGGATTTAGAAAGAACAGAAGATGTGTAGATCATATATTTACCCTCAGGAACATTATAGAGCAGTGCTCAGAATGGCAAAGACAGCTGTACATTAATTTCGTTGATTTTGAATAGGCTTTTGACAGTATACATAGGGACAGTTTATGGAAAATACTGAGGGCTTATGGAATTCCAAGCTACATAGTGTCAATCATAAAAAGCCTCTATGCCAACTTTACGTGTAGTGTTGGACAGAGCAACCTAACCTTTGAGGTGAAGACAGGAGTATGACAGGGATGGCCCTTATCAACCACTCTATTTTTAACAGTCATAGACTGGGTGATGCGCCAGACAACAGAGGGCAGTCCAAGAGGAATAAGATGGACTACATTTTCTACATTGGAAGATCTGGAATATGCAGATGACATTGCACTAAGTTTCAATTATTTAGGCAGTAAAATGACTCTGGATGGTGACACAACAAGAGAAATTCATACTAGAATTGCTTTGGCAGCTACCGCCTTCAATAGATTATCTAACATTTGGAAATTAATAAGAATAATAATAATAATAAATTCTTTAAGCACCAAACACGGCGCATAAGGCAGAAACCAGTGCTCTCCAGGTTGTACGTTGTGACGCCACTCCTCTTAGCTCTTGCATATTGTTTAATCCCAACGTTCTTCCTTCTCTTATTATTGTTCTTCTGAGTGTTTCTTTTGGTCTTCCTTTTTTCCTCTTACCCTCAGGAACCCAAGTGAGCGCCTGCAATGGTATTCTGTTGTTTTGCATTCGTAGGACATGACCGATATATGACCATCGTCTTTTCCTTATATAGTTGGAGACATATTTCTGCCTAGAGTCTTCTCTTATTTGTCGATTAGTCTTGAATTCTTTCCAACTGATGTTCATGAGTTTTCTAAGACATTTGTTCTCGAATGTATTCAGCTTGTTCTCCAATGATTTTGTTATTTTCCAATTCTCACAGCCGTATGTTAACACTGAGATAACATTTGAATTAAACAGACGAAGCTTGGTATGTATATTCAATGATCGTAATTTCCAAATGTTAGATAATCTATTGAAGGCGCTAGCTGCCAAAGCAATTCTAGTATGAATGTCTCTTGTTGTGTCACCATCCTGAGTCATTTTACTGCCTAAATAATTGAAACTTTCAACTTTCTGTAGTTTTTCCCCGTTCAGGATGATATTAAAGGTCTCGTTAGAAAAGTTCATAACTTTAGTTTTAGAGGCATTTATTTGGAGACCTATTTTAACCGAAATTACCTTTGGAAATTACGATCACTGAATATGCATACCAAGCTTCGTCTGTTTAATTCGAATGTTATCTCAGTGTTAACATACGGCTGTGAAAGTTGGAAAATAACAAAATCATTGGAGAACAAGCTGAATACATTCGAGAACAAATGTCTTAGAAAACTCATGAACATCAGTTGGAAAGAATTCAAGACTAATCGACAAATAAGAGAAGACTCTAAGCAGAAACATGTCTCCGACTATATAAGGAAAAGACGATGGTCATATATCGGTCATGTCCTACGAATGCAAAACAACAGAATACCACTACAGGCGCTCACTTGGGTTCCTGAGGGTAAGAGGAAAAAAGGAAGACCAAAAGAAACACTTAGAAGAACAATAATAAGAGAAGGAAGAACGTTGGGCCTAAATAATGTGCAAGACTTAACAGGAGTGGCGTCACAACGAACAACCTGGAGAGCACTGGTTTCTGCCTTATGCGCCGTGTTTGGTGCTTAAAGAATTTATTATTATTGCACTACTAGCACATTCACATCAACACATCCAGGAAAAAACGGATAGACTTAAAAAGTATAGCCAGCAGGTGGGCTTGAACATCAATCTAAAGAAGTCAGAGGTCATGACGCTCAGTGTGAGCAACCCTGAGCCCATATCAGTAATGAATCAGCAACTGGTACAGACAGACACCTTCACATACCTAGAATGCATAGTAACACCAGACGGCGGAGCAAGCAAAGACATCAACAACAGAATGAACAAAGCAAGAACAGCCTTTTTTTAGCCTAAACAACATCTGGAAGTCCTCCAATACAGCACGAGCACAAAATTAAGATTATATCAGAGCTGTGTGCTTTCTGTGCTTCTCTATGGTGCGGAATGCTGGAGAGTTACAGAGAAGAAAATGTCGAAATTGTCCTCTTTTCACACAACATGCCTAAGAAAAATTCACCGAATTTTTTGGCCGAATACCATCACCAACCAAGATCTGCTTACTCGGAGCAAGCAAGAGGACATGCACACTATCATAGCTAGCAGACGCTGGAGTTGGGTTGGCCATGTCCTCAGAAGAGACCCCGATGCCATCACAAGAACAGCTATGCTATGGACCCCTGAAGGAAAACGAAAGAGAGGCTGACCAAAAACAACTTGGCGGAGGACTGTGGAGGAGATGCAAAGAATGAACCAGAGTTGGGGCACTGTACGAAGGATGGCCACCGACATAGCAAAGTGGAATCAATTTGCTGTTGCCCTACAAGACGCCACTAGGCGTGATGGCCACTGACTGCTTTGACGGTCGGCGGCAAAGGATCAAAGAAAAATAATGCTCCTTGGGGAGCTGAAACTAATGATGAGAAACAGTTTAAACAAGTTACTTTTTTAGCTGTGAAGATTTATTGCCTACACCAGTGGTTCTCAACGTGAGCCATCATGCCTCCCCGGGTAGGGGGGGGGCATGCCACATTTCTAGGGTACCACATTAAGATGTTGTTTCCGTAACATGTGCGATTTTTTACATAGACAGGGGAGTTATAGTGGAATCAAATTGTTGTTGCCCTACAAGACGCCACCAGGCGTAATGGCCACTGACTGCTTTGACGGTCGGCGGCTAAGGATCAAAGAAGAAGACATTAAGATGGTAAACCTCCTTTTGTCCAGCTAACAGCGACTATGAAAGGGGGGAGGGGGTGGGGAAGTGGCCAAAGTGGTCAATCATCCTCAGAAGGGGGTCATGAAAAACTACTATAACTACTCGTATCTACTACTATAGCACGTTTCACTAGCTTTGCCCAACTTCAAAATGCTATATCTCAGCGAATATAAAACGCATATAAGTGAAATTTTGTTTGTGAATTTGAAATGGTATAGACCCTATGAATTAAAGTTTTCATTAAAATGCGGCCATTCGTTTCAATTTTCGTTTCTTTGCGATATAATATCAAAATTCTACTTGCCAACACACATCACACACATACATATTGAAATGTCTACAGTAAATTATACGACTTCATTTGCACATGATTGGTTTATCAAACAATTGGCATGATTTTAGCGTGAAATTGCACTTCTTGAACATAAAACAGTTTATATCCGGTGTTACGCACACATTGTCAATCAGAGGTGTGTCTACAAAAAGTATTGTGTGGTTAAGTAGGAAAAATGAGTCTGCGAGTACATTTTATGACATTACAGCAAATCACAAATAGGATTTTTAAGTATTTCTGCAATGAAGCTACTGGAGGAAAACTATATCATTCTATTTCAAACCCACAAAAGAGGACTATTCATGCCTTGGGGATAAGCAAACGATCATTGCACTGCTGGATAGCGACATCTGAAATATCTAATTCCAGTGTTTTACACACGAAAATTAGGCCAAGAGTGGTGGATAATTTTGACAGAGAATTGATCCGCAGAGAAATATGCAATATGTTTCACAATAATGAGGCAGTGACTTTAAGGAAATTGAAAATTTGGTTAAGAAAGAATAATGACATTGATATTTCCAAATCTACGCTATGGAGGACTATTATGAGTTTGGGATTCACTTTTAGAAAATATGTTGGTGGTAGAAACCTTATTTGTGAGAAGCCTCATATAGTTGCAATGAGAAGCAAATATTTATGCGAGGTCAGAGAAATGAGAAGAGATTGTTATGATTTTGTGTATTTAGATGAAACTTGGATCAATGCGCCCCACAGTAATGAACGAGAATGGCAATCATCTGATGGGACAACTAAGAGACTAGTACCAAGCAGCAAAGGACACACGGCTGTTTGCGAGCGATCTTTTAGTTATTTCCCCTTTTTCCCCGACCGCGCTATTTATAGCCCACTTGACAGAGGTCACGTGGTCAGCTTCCTAATGGGAAAAACATGTGGCGATGTTTACTTTTGATAGGGCTTAATTAATGCTTTTAGGCTACTTTTTTATTATAAATACCGGCTTTAATTTTGCGTAAAGCTAGACTAGAAATGTTAGAGTAAATTTTAGAACAAGAACAAACATTTTATCACAATTAGAACAGAAGATATAATAGTCTGAAATAGTGTAAAATTTACGTTTTTTTTTTATATTTTGTTATGGTTTGTTTATAATGCAATTTTCACTCAATCGGTCACAATCAACATGCATAACAAATTACAGAAATCAAAAGTAGAAAACATGCAGAAAATGGATATCAAAGATTTGTTTTGGTTTCATGCGTCAAACATTAATTATTGAAAGTTTAAATTGCAAGTCCACATTTATTACCTTAAAATAACACACCCAATTGTCCCCAAAACATGTTTGAATTGCTTTTATGCTACTTTATTATTATAAATACCGGCTTTAATTTTGCGTAAAGCTAGACTAGAAATGTTAGAGTAAATTTTAGAACAAGAACAAACATTTTATCACAATTAGAACAGAAGATATAATAGTCTGAAATAGTGTAAAATTTACGTTTTTTTTTACATTTTGTTATGGTTTGTTTCTAATTAAATTTACACTAAAACGGTCACAATCAACATGCATAACAAATTACAGAAATCAAAAGTAGAAAACCTGCAGAAAATGGATATCAAAGTTTTGTTTTGGTTTCATGCGTAAAACATTAATTATTGCAAGTTTAAATTGCAAGTCCACATTTAGCTAGTACCTTGTCCTGTGTGACCTGGACCAGACCTAGTACACAGATCTTGAAACTGAAGTTTGGCCAGCGCATCTTGTGCATTTTCAAGTCTAACTTTAAAATTATCTGTCTCCTCCTTATCCTCACAAAGTTCAATACCTACCTGAAAAATTCAATTTTAGCTCCTAATTCTTCTGCCTATTTCCAGTTCCTACTAAATCTCTTCAAGTTCTTAAAAGTACTAATGTTTGCATGTATCTCTTGCGAATTCTCAAATATCTTTGCGTCTATTGTATCAGCTACCTGTTCTAGAAGTCTGTGGTGTTTCAAAACAATGTCTAATAAAATATGAAGGTAAGGAGGAGCTACATTTTCAATTTCAATCTCTAACATTGGTTTGTGTAAACAATTATGGTAATGTGCCACTTGCCTTTTATTCCCTTTCCCATATTTCATATATCTATTGTAATCTCTTATCAACATGGTTAAACTTCTTGGTTTGCAAGTTGTATGCTCTCTGGATGTCTTTGATGAAAATGTTTGGTTTGTCTGGAGCTCAAGGAATATACCCATGTCTGTGGTGTCTCCAGCAAAACAAGGAAATAATCCCCGAATAAGAAAACAACAACTTGTTTACCATCCCACTCTAAATATTTTAGTGACTCTATCTGAGCTTTCATGCCATTCATAAATATTTCTAAATTATCATATGTATCTCTGACTCTAGCCATTGATAAAAGGATGGTATTAGATTTAGAATTTGGTTTCTCTAAATTTACTACCTGCATTGTAACTTTGAATGAAAGAAGATATACAAACAGTTACTTAGAATTCGCTGGCAGCCGTCGTGTGCACAGGATTGTCTACCAAAGAACACCAATGGAACAGTCCTTATCTCACACACAATTAAAAAAAAATTCATATTATAAATAGAAGATTAACAAGACTTGAAAGATAGATCAAATTATGTGGAAGTAATCTATCTATAGCTTTACATGTTTTCTGACGCTTATATACGTAGCTAAATATCATTATAAATGAATGAAAATGCAAAAACAGATGGTGCTTTACAAAAAGTTATTTTTTTACTACCTTATTTAAGATTTGTGGGTATCAGGAATGCGTTTAAAGGGATTTAAATGCTATAAAATCTGGTGACAATATGCTTGTTCTTGTAATGCCACACTCACAAAACTGACTACCACACATTCTCAAGATATGAAACCAAAAAAAAAAGTATGTGGAAATAATCTTTAGCTTCCCTTCGAGAAGTCTTTATAATTATAAACTCAAACGAATGGGCCGATTTTTAGATATTAAATTAATTAAAAGATTACTTATTTTATGAATTTCCTTAAATGATGACGCTGTTTTCAAAAGTCTGTAACTCCGTCAAAACTAATTTAAAACAAATAAAAATGCAATCAAACATAGAACACAGAACAAAGTTATAGTACACAAAAGAATTTTAGCGCTGTGTTTATCCAGAACGAGTGTGTAATGATTTATATTTTACAGATTTTACACACACAACAGCTGATTTTCCCCGCCAAAAACTTAAATAGTCTTTTACGGTGAACACGAAAATTTTATACCCGATGTCAGAATTCCGGTCACCGAAACTAAAAGAGCGCTCTGGTATAGGGCACAAACAGCCGTGGACAGCGCCCAATAATTGCACATGCAGGAAGCAGCCATCATGGGCTTCTAAATAATACTGAACTCATATTTGTTTCAAAATCCACAGATAATAGGGATTATCATACAGAGATGAATGGCAAGATATTTCAAGATTGGATTGTGAATCATGTACTTCCTTCATTGGATAGACCGTCGTGGTTGATAATGGGCAATGCTTCATATCACAACCTTGTGGCACCAGAAGATAAAGTTCCTAATTCATCAAGTACTAAAGATGTAATAAAGATTTGGCTGACCAAAAACAACATTCCATTCAACGAAATGTCACTGAAGCCTGAATTACTTGGAATTGTAAAAAAAACACAGCATACAAAGATATTTCACATAGACAAGGCAATCCATGAACATGGTCACAGATGTTTAAGATTGCCTCCTTACCATTCTCACTTAAACCCAATAGAATTAGTCTGGGCTAAAATTAAGGAACAGGTAACAACAGAAAATAGAACGTTCAAATTAAAAGATGTTGAAATACTTACAAAAGCCGCCATCTCCAATATAGCCAGGGATTATTGGAAGAAATGTGAGAACCATGTGTTACAAGAGGAAGAGGAATATTGGAAGAATGATGGTTTGTCCTTCGTTCAGCCGAGATTGATTATTAATTTCTCAGAGACATCTGATTATGATTCGGATGAAGTTTAATTTCTTTAAAGATGACATTACTGTTATTTACAAGCACAGTAGAGGAGCAACGTTCCATTATGATATTTATGAACCGCAAAGTGGTGATACCTATTGAAATAATTAGATCAATGAAGGTCCAGTTTGGTAGGGCACTAAATGTCAATGACAAACAATGTCACGAGTATCTCTCATGCAGATTTAAGAAATCATCTTCAACAGGTATTCATATGCAAACGTGATAGCCACATTATTGTAATAGAAGACACGCCTATGCCTAATCAATTTACAGAATCTGTGACCAAAGACTTGCTCCAAAGTTTGATTCGTTGATTTAAGTAGCTTGTCCGAAGTTTCCCGTTTTTGTTATAAAGAAACTTCAATTGTATTACTAATATATTTTTATTGAATAGAAATGTCTGCGATAAAAGAGAGGGTTATAAAGGCAAAGTTTAAATATAACAAACCTATTATTTTATGAAATGACTACAGTTAGCATTTTTCATTCATTCTGACTTTCGGTCCCCACGAAGTACGGAAATCATAACAGCAGCTGACCTCCGGGTAGGACTCTGTATCAGAGCATTCATGCGGCCATGCAGTAGTGGTTTCTGTACTACTACTAATTTTACTTCTGCTGCTGCTGCTGCTAGTACTATAGCGGCTGCTGCTGCTACTACTATTAATATAACGACCACCACAACTACTGCTACATTACTACTACTACTACTATTACCACATTACTACTACTACTACTACCACCACCACTGTTGTCACACCACTTCCTACTACTGCTACCTATTACGAGTACTATGTCTATGTGCTACTACCACCAGCACCACTACCACTGTTGCTACTACTACATTTGCTACTATATCACCACTACTACTATATCACCACGACTACCTGCAACTAACTACTTCAACTTCCTATTACAGAGACCTACCACTATAGCTACCTACTCCAATTATCTTCTACTATAACAGCCTATGGATGGGTGTGAACAAAAATCGAAAAAAGGTGATTCGTCTTACGAGGACAAAAGACAAAGAAAATAGCCAACGTTACGACCACGAGGCCTTCGTCAGGGGAAGGAAAGAAAGTCAAGGACACATAAGAACCTAAATAAATATAAAAATAATAAAACCTAGGTACTTCCCTAAAGGCAAGAAAGTCCTAAAACCTTTGCTGCCCGGAAAAGGAAATGACCGCCACCACCGGATGTACACAATACATACTAAGAAACTAAAAAACGAAGCTGAACAATAAACTACCCAAAATCAATATTAGTGGTGACTGGAAATAAAAGAGGACAGAATGAGTTGGAGATAAATAAACATGAAATAAAAAATCAAGACATATTAAAAACAGTGTATTATATATTTATACATATTATTAGAGGGCGGCAGAAAAATAGAAAAATAGGATAAGAGTGGAAAGAGTCAAAATAGAACAAGAGGAAAGGGTGACCTCAGACAAAGGTGTATAGAGTGTTAAGAACAGCTGGTTTTAGACACCCCATGCGGTGGATAAGACTGTTCTCAAGCTGTTCTTGGCTAGCAGTGTCAGAGGAGTAGGATCTGATCGCCGTAACCTGGATGTCGATGGGACCATGGTGGTCAGGACCATTAAAGTGTATGGCAACTGGTGTGGATTTTTGCTGAGAGATGTCATTCAAGTGCTGGCTGAATCTGTCCCCAAGTCGTTTGCCTGTTTGCCCAATATAGGTTTTGCAGCAACGTTTACACATGATCGTATAAATGACATTGCGCGACTCACACGTGAAGCTACTAGTGATGGTGTACGTAGCCTCAGGAAAAGACACCTTGTGGGTTGAGATGACATACTTGCACGTGTTGCATCGTGTCCGACCACAGTGTAGTGTGCCAAAGTGAGTGACATTCTCCTTTGGGAGACGGCTATGAACAAGAAGATCCTTCAGGTTCTTGTCGCGTCTATATGCCAACAAAGGTACTTCACCGGATACTTCTTGGGTCACAGAATCTGCTTGGAGGATAGGTAGGTGGCGGAAAAGGATTTGTTTGACTGCAGTACTGTGAGGGTGATAGGTCAAGATTAATTTGACTTTATCCGAAGTGGATTTATAGTGAGGTTTAAGTGCCTCCTGACGAGAGATGGGGAGCACACGTTGGAGGGCAGAGGTGAGAACATGTTCTGGATAAAGTTTGCTACGGAAGAAATCCAACATCTCATTGGCTCGGAAGTGGAAGTCATCGTCGTCTAGGCACAAACGGCGGAGGCGGAGAAGTTGGAAAAATGGAAGGGAGTCACGACAAGCCCGAGGATGAGAAGAGGTATACAGAAGGTAGCTATGGGCATCTGTCGGCTTGTAGTGTACTGAGGTATTAAGGCCAGAGAGCGTGATAGTAATGTCAAGAAAGTTGACAGATACTGTGGAGATGAGGGAGGTGAACTTGATGTGGGGTAGAAGTGGTTGACAAAGTCGGTGAAGCGGGATAAATCAGTCTCGGACATTATCTGTGAGACATATGCCATCAGCGATATATCTGCGGTAAAACCCGGGGAAAGGACCGGAGTATTGTTGCCATATCTGATGCTCCAAGTGGCCCATGAACAGGCAGGCATAGCTAGGACCCATCTTCGTTCCCATGGCAACACCACTAATTTGGTAAAAAAACTGACCATTGAATTCAAAGGAATTAAGTTGAAGGACCAGTTCAGCAAGACGGAGAAGAGTGTCATTGGATATCGAAGGACAAGTGCGCTGGTCACGAAAAAACCGAAGAGCTCGGAGACCATCAGAGTGGGGAATTGAGGTATACATAGAACAGACGTCTAACAAGAAAAGACGGTAGGAGCGGTCTGCTGAGAGTCGGATAGAGGTGAAAGTTATAAGAGTATGATTAGTGTCTTTGACAAAGGAGGGACGATTCTCAACGATAGGCTGAAAAAATCTTCTTCTTCTTCCTCGTTCGTCCTGAAAAGGACGTTGGTTGCGTTGTGTCCGTTTACAGCGAAGCTGCGGTATTTGCGCCTTTCGGCCGGCACATCCGACTTCCACACGGCATTTTTGGGGACTGGGTTTCGATCCCTACTCCTCAGCCAGACTGCAGTGATGCAGCCTGTTTCCAGGACCACCACGTGGAGGTGGAGTAGGGTCTTGGTCAGCTCTGGTTCGCTGACCCCGACGCAGGCAGTCAAGCCATGGGTCGCTTACTGCATTCTTCACTTCTGATGCGTCTTGGGTCCCTTGGCTGGAAAATGCTATCGAGGAAGTCAGAAATGTGTTCAGTAGGACAGGAACAGGCCGAGACAATAGGTCTGCCAGCGTTGTCGATCTTATGAATTTTGGGGAGCATGTAGAATACAGGCTTGCCCAAAGAACTTTCATGAATCCTAAGATGAGATTCATGGGGAGGAAGAGCCTTACTAGTGATGAGCTGTTTAATAGTGTTGTGTACAATGCGATTGTTAGAAGCAGTCACATCGCTGGTCCTGGGTCTATAAAAAGAGCCATTGGTCAATTGGTTTTACCTTCACTTAGGTATAAGTCCTTCTGCCAGACGACAATGGCTCCTCCCTTGTCAGCCGGTTTGATGACAATGTCGTCTCTACGGCGAAGAAGGGAGAGAGTATGGGATTCTGCAGAAGTGAGACTGGAATAATGCAATCTACGAGGGCGGAGCTGCTGAATGTCATGGATGGTGTTCTTGATATACAGGTCCAGGGCATGAGAAGCCCCAGGTTTAGGTGTAAAGGGAGGTTTCGTAGAGTGAGAAAAACGTGCGAAGATGTCGGATTCAGCTTGAGACTGCGGAGTGCTGTCTTCCTGTCTAAAATGGAACTTCAGTCTCATGCGACGGTGAAACCGATGAACATCCTGGAGGAGATTATATGGGTCTAGGGTCGGACTAAGAGGAACACATTTTAGGACCTTACGGAGAACACAGCGCTTTCCCCCAGAGAGCGGCAGATCTGAGGGGATGCAGACTACCTGAGTGCGGGATGAAGTGGAGGATGGAGGGCAGCATTAGGGGTAGTGAGGAGACAGGATAGTTTATGATGTTTAGTAGTGGAAAGGGACTCATGCAGCTGCCGGTTCAGTGTGTGGATAGTGGTGCATATCATAGAATAGAAAGGGAAGTTGTTGGAGGTGAGACAACGTAAGTGTGGTAAAGTGGGATGTTATAAATATTTATAGGGGACTTAGTGTACTGACTGAGATCAGCTGTGAAGGTATCTGTATCTAATAGGTGTAGTGTTTTGCAGATAACCTTACTTGCTACCACATTATACCTCAGTCAGAATTATTCTGGAATATTGTGATGACTACGTTAGATGTCTAGGGTATGTATATGATGAAGTGTAAGTCACAACAACAACAGACAGATAAACAATTTAATTTATTCCACCACACTTGACAACACTGTGACACTCACACACATTTAACACTCTATAAGACTATCTTAAATGAGTCACTGGTAAAGTTTCAAATATAAATATGTATTAATCACTTTCACTAATATATGTGTCCTGATTCAAATACAAAGTGAACCAGGAATCACAATCAATTGTAATTACAATTTATATGTACAGAATTTATCAATATGAACCTTGTAGTGACATATTTTATTAATATTATCCTATGTGTGTCAGTTGTGTAGTAGTAATATGAGGTAATACTGGTTTTGTTTTTTCAAGCTATGTTGTTATTTGTCATCATGACTTCAAGTGTTTGTTTATCTTGGAAATAATATGGGGAAAAGTTCACAGTTCCTATCAATTTAAACACTGTATTTTCCCTCTGTTTTATTATAAAGTCAGATTTTGAGGGGGGGCCATAATGTTGAGCTCCTCTGGCCACAGACGCTTATCTTTCGTGATGGCGGCAGGAAAAGACTCCTCTGCTCGATAGTCTCCCTGTGTTCTGGAGACACCTCACTGGTCACTATCTGGACCCAGGAGTATGCTGTCAGCCTCTAGGTTCAGCAAAGCTCAGACCAGGTGCTGCTCAATAACTTTAGGACCACGGTCCCTGAAACAAGAAGGTTGTACCTCCTATTTCAGAACTAATTTATAATAAATTTCCAAACTGAACACAATACATAACAAACACTGAGTTCAGAGCGGTAGGCCAACTGCTATCTTCATCTGAAACAATTTTCACCAGTATACTCCTCCCTAACGGTTACTACGCCTCTGCAATTCCAGCATTATTTCTTTCTAGTCAATAAGATAGGTGTCAGTGTACTGTTTGGCAATTCCATGTAGTTTTACTTTCCTCCGACACCTTCTGTTCAGGTTGGAGCACTATATAGGCTTTACCTCATGTTCGCTACTGAACCACACATATATACAGACATAAATTATCAATTTACATTCAATTTTCATTAAAAAGATATCAAATATTTCAAGCTTACCACAATTCATGGAATAATATACAGTTACGTTGACTGGCAATGAATATAGCACAATTTCGATCTGCCGATGTCCCAGGCTTTTATTTAGAAAAATATGCACTGGCGCTCAACGCACTGGTTCTTTAGTAAGTTTATTTGAAAATGTGGTGCTGACCTGACGCCTCTGATTGACTATATTGGCGGGTCTAACCAATCGTGCCATGTTTACACAGCTTTTCAAAAAAAAAGTACCCTTCCTTCCGTCTCCCCTAACAACAAAAGATAGTATTTATAGCCCGACTAATCGTGTTTAGCCTTACATTTACTTCTATCCAATCAAATAGGATTTAACATGGGGACCTCTTTCCCGTACAATGGTGGATTTAAAATCTGCCACTGAGCGATTCTGATTTTGGTGTTGTCTGACAGCACCACCATTTTATTTTGGCTATAATTTGTTAATTCCTAGACTATTTGCGTAACACTTAACATATTATTTGTCAGCAAGTCCTAAGGAACCCAAAATAAACAAATTTAATGGGGCTAAGGGGCTGCGTTCAAAATATGTATTTTCCAGGATAGTCGTGTAGTTTTTATTTTATTTTTTATGTTTAGAACCGCCACCTGTCCTGCTGTACTGTCAGACTAATGTCAGGATTTTAGACATAAAACAGTAGAATGTCATGTTTCCTAATAAGCGTTTTGTAAGTTTTTTAAAACCTAACTCTCGTATGGGTAGTGTTTTTTATCACTGTCGATTTGAAAAAAGCTAGTGCTTGTGGCCTTACACGCGTGTTAGGGGTGGCATTAATTGTGTATCGCGAGACTGTGGTAGTATTGCCTGCGTTCCGGCTTTCAGCCCCTCCCTTTCTTTCTATCCTTAGTCCATCTGTCTTTCGTTTATGGTAACTTAGTGTATAAAATGACATGAATGGAATATTAAATATAGGTCAGCTTGCGTATCTCAAGGTTTTTCTTAGAAAGGCAGTACACGTTTTATCGTAGAAAGCGGGTATTGAAGCAGTAGGCTTTTACCATCAACGTGAAACGTTACAATTTGCAGACGAAGGAGAAAACAAGGGGGATTTCGAGTACAGTCATTGTGACAGCACTGTTCTTTACCATTCTTCTTTCCTTTTATTAAATTTATTTGTTAGGCTTTACATTTACGTTTTACTTTATATATGTGGATTAGAATTTCTCACGACAGTAAGTGAAGCAGAAGCTGGGTCTGTTGGGCACTGAGGTCTGATAAAAGGCTGGAGCGACTGACAGCCACTACGCGCATACGTTGACAGCCACATCTGGTCTCAATTCGTTGTAGGAGACGTTGTTCCTTTGGATTATAACAATCTACTACTTTTTTAAAATTTGATGATGAGAAATATCCCGTTCAACCTCTGTTGGGTTATAATTAGGATATATATATATATATATATATATATATATATATATATATATATATATATATATATATAGTTTTCAATTCCAAATAGTATAAATAATTGTCGACTCGATACATGAAAGTGACATCACATCTGTCAAATCTTTGTAAATATGGCAAATCAAAATGACCTATTTTGCGTGCATTAAAAAAAAAAATTAAACAAACCCAAAAAAAAAAAAAAAAACAACCAGAAAACAGAAAAAAGCAAATAAAACAGAAATAAACACGGGGAGGGGGTGTAAAGGTCTGAGGTGTTTAGTTAGATACATCTTATATTTTAGCAAGAAATGTTCTAAATTATTGTACTACTGTAACAACTTACCATTACAACAACCTATTGCTATAATTACCTACTACTGTAACTATCTACTACAGTTGACATTCAAAAATCCGGCAACCTCCGGACCTGAGGAGTGCCGGATTGTTGAAAATGCCGGATTTTTTATGGTTATATATGCTGTATATATTTAACAGAAAATGACTACCTGTACAGTCCTTTAAAGAAAGAAAAACTAAATGATCTGCGATCGACAACGCACGATGTTTACGTTTTACACCACTTCTTTAATTTGCTGAATCCATAATGGGGCTATACAGCAGCAAATAAATGATAAAATGAGAAGGAATGAGCAGGAATGCCTGTTAACACGTGCAAGCAAGATCCAACAGCTGCATCAAAACATAAACGGCTCCAGAAAACAGTGGCGCGCCAACGCGGTAAATTAAAAAAATGCGCTCCAAAATCCATGCCGGAAATCTGAAGGAACCGGATTATCGATGGCCGGATTTTTGAATGTCAACTGTACTATAACAACCTATTACAATAACAACCTATTACTAGAGCTATCTACTACTATTACTACCTACTACAATAACAACCTACTACAATAACAACCTACTACAATAACAACCTTTTACAATACCAACCTACAACTACAACAACCTACAACTATAACTATCTACAACTATAACAACCTACTACTATTACTGTCTACTACTACAACGACCTATTACTATAACTATCTACTATAACAACCTATTACTATTACTATCTACTACTATAAAGACCTATTACAATATAACCTTATAACTATCTACTACTATAACTACCTGTTCCTATAACAAACTATTACTATAACTATATACCTATAACTACCTACTACTATAACAACCCAAGAAACAACTATAACTATCTACTACTATAACAACCTACTACTATTACTACCTACTACTATAAAAACTTACAACTATAACTATCTACTACTATAACAACCGACTACTATAATAACCTACAATTGTAACTACCTACTAGTATAACAACCTACTTCTATAACTATCTACTACTATAACAATCTAAGAAACAACTATAACTATCTACTACTATAACAACTTACAACCTTAACTATCTACTACTATAACAACCAACTGCTATAATAACCTACAACTGTAACTACTTACTACTATAACAACCTACTACTATAACTAACTACTACAATAATTACCTACTACAACAACATACAAATATCTACTACTATAACAACCTACAACCATAACTATCTACTACTATAACAATCTATTACTATAACATCCTTTTACTATAACAATCTGCTACAATTACTACCTTCTACTATAATTAATTCCCCCTAAAACAATCTACTACTATAACTATCTACTGTTATAACTATCTACTACTATAACTACATATTACTATAACAACCTACTACTATAACAACCTACTACTATAACAACCTTTTACTATAACAACCTATTACTGTAACAACCTACTACTATAACTATCTACTACTATTACTAACTACTACTATAACAACCTATTACTATAACAACCTACTACTATAACTATCTACTACTATAACTATATATTAATATAACTATCTACTACTATAACAACCTATTACTATAACAACCTATTACTATAACAACCTACTACTATAACAACCTATTACTATAACAACCTACTACTATAACAACCCACTACTATAACACACCTATTACTATAACAACCTACTATTATAACAACCTACTATTATAACAACCTACTACCATAACAACCTACTACTATAACAACCTTTTACTAAACAACCTATTACTATTACAACCTACCACTATAACAACCTACGACTGTAACAATCTATTACTATAACAACCTATTACTATAACAACCTACAACTATAACAACTTATCACTAAAACAACCTACTACTAAAACTATCTAGTACTATCATCATCATCTCAGCCCGTAACCCGTCATGGGTCGTAGGGGTGCCATGGTGGAAGCATCAGCAGACAGGGTCCTCCACTGCTCTCTATCCTCAGCAATGCGTACAAGTGTGGAAAAACCGTGTCCTGCCCATTCTTTGATGTTATCAGCCCAGGATTTTCTTTGCCTTCCTCTTCTCCGTTTACCTTCGACTGTCCCCTGAAGGATCATTTTCGAAAGGGAGTCATGACGAGTTACATGCCCAAACCAGGCAAGCTTTCGATGTTTCACTATTGACAAAAGTGGTTCTTGGTGGCCTGCATAGGTGTTTATCTTCTCTCTAACATAGGCATTTGTTTTGTGCTCTTTATAGCAAATGCGCAAAATTCTTCTATAACATTTATGCTCGAAAGCCTGAATCCTTCGCTCCGTATCTGCAGTGAGTGTCCAGCTCTCACACCCATACAAGAGAATAGATAATACAAGTGATTTGTATAATTTGATCTTCACAGGAAAACTGATGTTACTTTTCCAGATCACATTCAACTTTGTCATGGCAGCTGAGGCCATCTCAAGTCTTGTCTTGATTTCTTTACTTGATCTTCCATCACTACATATAGTGGACCCGAGATATTTAAAGGTGTTAACTTCTTCTAACGTTTGCCCATTTAACGTAATGTTGGTCGGAACATGTTTCTTATGGCTATTCACCAATATCTTGCTTTTTTCTATATTAATTTCCATCCCATAAGTTCTTGTTACTTTCTCCAGTCTAGAGGTAAGGTCTTGAAGTTCTGATTCTGATCCAGCTATCAGATCAATATCATCAGCAAAACGTAGGTTGCACAGAGGTCGGCCTCCAATCGATATGGTTGATTTATAATCGTAGAGAGCCTCCTGCATAATATGTTCTAGATAAATATTAAAGAGCACTGGGGACAGGATACATCCCTGCCGAACTCCTACAGTTGTTTTGAAAAATTCTCCAATGTCGTTGCTTGCAAAAACAGCACTGCTTGCGTCCTTGTATAGTGCTTCAATGATATCTATGATGTTGGTATCAAAATTGAATTTTCTCATTACTTGCCATAAGCCTTCATGCCAGACTCGATCGAAGGCTTTTGTGAAATCGATGAAGTTATGGTATAAATCGTGTTGATGTTGGAGATGTTTTTCGATAAGTACTCTAATATTGAAGATTTGTTCTGAGGTACTTCTTTTTGGTCTAAAGCCAGCCTGTTCCTCTGACAAGATTTCTTCTGATTTCTGTTTTATTCTGTTCAAAAGTATCCTTAACATCACTTTACTTGGATGACTAATAAGGCTAATGGTTCTGTAGTTCTTGCACATTTTTAGATTTCCTTTCTTTGGAAGCGGTATTACTAATGACTGCGTCCATTCTTTTGGCCATTTTTTTTTGTACTCCATATCTTCTGGCAAATTGTTGTCATGATTTTTACTATATCTGGTCCTCCATATTTCAAGAGCTCTGCTGGGATATTATCCACACCCGGTGACTTCCCTCCTTTCATCGAACATATAGCCTCTTCCACTTCTTCCCGTAATATTGCTGCATTTCCGAGTTCCCTGTTTTCGCACTTAATGTTGTTTAATATGCCTAAGTCAGTATCAAGTTTACAGTTATATAATTCTTTACAATATTCTGTCCACCTTCTCATTACAGCTGTTTTTTCATTGAGCAGAGCCCCATTGCTATCTTCTCTGACAGTTACCCTGGGCTGTTGGGGTTTTGATAGTTTTCTTAATGTGTCAAAAGCTGCCTTGCTGTTACCTTTTATTAGCCCCGTATTAATGGACTCACATTGATCAGCTACCCATTTTTCTTTGGCCTGTTTCATTTTCTTCCTAATATTTTTATTCACCATACTGTATTGCCATGCTGCTTCAGGAACCTCTTTCTTAACCTTTTTCATTTCCCGCCGTGTATCACATAACTTCAGAATGTCATCTGTAACCCATGGTTTGTTTATTTTCTTTCTTTTACCAAGTATTTCTGTTGCTGATTCAATGAGCACGTCTTTCATGTTCTCTGTGATTGAGTTGATATCATCCTCCAAAAAATTGAGAGCTGCGAATTTTCCTCCAACAGTTGCCTCAAAGATTCCCGCGATTTCTGGATCTTTCAGTTTGTCTAAATTGAATCTTAACTGAGAACATCTGTTTTGATTATAGTTCTTTTTAAGTTTAAGCTTGAGCGTCATCAATACCATGTCGTGATCACTACCAATGTCGGCGCCAGGAAAAGTCCTAGTCTTGGCTTTATTAATACTAGACTTGAATCTTTTGGATACAAGAATAAAATCAATTTGGCCATGTATCTCAGTTTTTGGGGCATGCCACGTTGTTCTTCTTGATAACTTATGAGGAAATAGTGTATTTGCAATGGTTAGTTTATAGTTGCTGGCAAATTCTAGTAGCCTTAGTCCTCGATCGTTGGTTTCACCTGTCCCAAATCTCCCCACTGTACCAGCCCAGTGACCGTATGCATCTGGCCCTATTTTAGCATTCCAATCACCTAACACGATGAGAAGATCTTTCTTTGGAATTTTCTTAATTGCTTCATCCAGATTGTCATAAAATGTATCAATTGCCTCATCCTCATAGTCAGTAGTGGGGGCATATACCTGTATAATAGAGATGTTCTTTGGATGTGCTGCAATACGAATGGTGATAAGCCTGCTATTTATTGGGGTGCAGCTGATGACAGAGTTCAATCTATCTAGTACTATAACAACCTACAACTATAACTATCTACTACTATAACAACCGACTACTATAATAACCTACAACTGTAACTACCTACTACTATAACAACCTACTCCTATAACAACCTATTACTAAAACTACCTACTACTATAATTACCTACTACAACAACCTACAACTATTTACTACTATAACAACCTACAACCATAACTGTCTACTACTACAACAATCTATTACTATAACATCCTTTTACTATAACAACCTACTACAATTACTACCTTCTACTATAATTACTTCCCCCTAAAACAATCTACTGCTATAACTATCTGCTACTATAATTATATATTACTATAACAACCTATTACTTTAACAAACTACTAATACAACAACCTTTCACTATAACAACCTATTACTATAACACCCTACTACTATAACTACCTACTACTATAACAACCTATTACTATAACAACCTACTATTTTAACAAACCTTTACTATAACAACCTATTACTATAACAACCTACTACTATAAAAACCTACTACTATAACAACCTTTTACTATAACAACCTATTACTATAACAACCTATTACTATAACAACCTATTACTATAACAACCTACTACGATAACAACCTATTACTATAACAACCTACTACTATAACAACCCACTACTATAAGACACCTATTACTATAACAACCTACTGCTATAACAACCTACTACTATAACATCCTTTTACTATAACAACCTATTACTATAACAACCTATTACTATAACAACCTACTACTATTACAACCTACTACTATAACAACCTACTACTATAACAACCTATATTCTATAACAACCTACTACTATAACAACCTATTATTATAACTACCTATTACTATAACAACCTACTACTATAACAACCTATTACTATAAAAACCTATAACTATAACAACCTACAACTATAACAACCTATTACTATAATAACCTACTACTATAAAAACCTACTACTATAACAACCTACTATTATAACAACCTTTTACTATAACAACCTATTACTATAACAACCTACCAGTATAACAACCAACTACTATAACAACCTATTACTATAAAAACCTACTACTATAACAACCTACTACTATAACAACCTTTTATTATAAGTACCTGTTATTTTAATAACCTACTACTATAACAACCTACTACTATAACAACCTTTTACTATAACAAACTACTACCATAACAACCTACTACTATAACAACCTACTACTATAACAACCTTTTATTATAAGTACCTGTTATTTTAATAACCTACTACTATAACAACCTACTACTATAACAACCTTTTACTATAACAAACTACTACCATAACAACCTACTACTATAACAACCTACTACTATAACAACCTACTACTATAACAACTTACTACTATAACAACCTATTACTATAACAATCTATTACTATAACAACCTACTACGATAACAACTTATCACTAAAACAACCTCCTACTAAAACTATCTACTACTATAACAACCTATTACTATAACAACCTATTACTATAACTACCTACTACTAAAACTACCTACTACTATAACTATCTACTACTATAACTACCTGCTACTATAAAAACCTATTACAATAACAATCTACTATTGTAACTACCTACTACTATAACAACCTACTCCAATAGCAACCTATTACTATAACTATCTACTACTATAACAACCTACAACTATAACTATCTACTACTATAACAACCTAGTACTAAATTTATCTACTACTATAACTATCTACTACTATAGCAACCTACTACTATAACAGCCTACTACTATAACAACCTACTACTATAGCAACTTACAACTATAACAACCTACTAATATAACTACCGACTACTCTATCTACTTCCCTAACTACCTACTACTCTAACTTCCTACTACTATTGTGACAGAACGGGGCGACCCTTCTCAATCTATGCTTCACTACGGCAGTATCAGTTACATTTTTGTACTGTTTTTTATTGCGTGATTTCAATTGTCGCACTTTCTTTCTTTGTTTTTCTGCTATGTGTAGCAGATATTTGGTATTTTCATGCGTACACCCCTCTCAGAGATAAGTCATCACGTCTGTTTGTTACCAGTCCCTTCCCTAAACATTTGCAAGGAGCGGCAGAGATAATATTATCGACAACCCTGTTGGTAAATAGCGGCAGCAGCCGACATCAGATATCAGCTTAACACTAAATCGCCAGCGTATTTGTCTAGTAGCTGAAAAGGCCAGGGTACGTGACAGATAAGAGATTACTTGTCTGGGTGACACATTTTGGACAGACACGGATGACCTAATCGCTTCCTGTCCGACTTGTTATGACAAGATTACTTTAGATAGTAATAAACTGTTACATCTGAAACACATTGTCGTATGAGTTTATAGATGTGTTGGTGAGTTCGCCTGCCAGGGAACGGATGTTTTCATATCTTATATGGGAAAGGTGACCTTTACATTACGTTCAAAATTGTTCCATGTCAGGACTATTTTGACATCGCCCCCCCCCCCCCCCCAACCAAACACACATGTTTGAAAATGATTGGAGCTTTTGAGTAGCCCCATAACAAACAGATGCGGGAGAGGACAGTGAATATAACCTGGCGCTTTTCAAGTCTAGTTGACTGTGAGACTCACACTTGCCAAGACACAACCAGACTTGCCATAAGTTAAAATTCAGAATTTCCATTTATCAGGCCGGACTTTGTGGAACAATCCTGAAGGACTTACACAGCACAGAACACCCATTTTAATAAGGAAGGCTGAGGAAGCTGACACACACGGAGTCATAAAGGGAATTATCTTATAAAAAAGTAACGACCCTAAGAACACGTGTAAGAGGCCTAATCAAGTGCCTTAACTTCATTCATCTGAGCAAAACGTCTGTGAGCCAGGATTGGCTTGTTTTTGGTGGTACCAGTGAACGTACTAATCTCTGGAAGAAAGTGAGTGTAGAAGCTGACTGACGTAGAAACGCAGGACCAGCTTGGCAGTTACTTCTTGATTGTACTTGAAACGTGCTGCACCTATAATCTTGACCAGAGACGTGAGAAAATCAGTGTCCTATCTGCACAGCACCCATCAGCGGGAGCAGAAACCACTATTGGCAGCTAAGTGAAACGTATAAGCTGCCAAAGTGAACTTTTTTCATAAAACCTACTATCCTTCAATGATGAATATTTTCTGTTAAAGACTATTCAATTTATTTTAAAACTGATAAAACTTAAATGATTATTAAATCTGTTATTTGTTAATGTACACATTTAACTTCGATTTAATCATTTTAAATGTACTGCATGTTTGTCTCAGTCAATTTGCTAAACACACTCTAAACAGAGCTATACCAGAATAATAAGAATTCCGCTGCGTAAATCAGAGTGGGGACTTAACGAGCTAAAATTAATCATTCTTCACAAAACTTGTCGGCAGATCATAGAATTAACGTGCTCAGCAAATGCAGCATTGTTTTCGCTTTTCTGAATATCTTGTGAAGACTCCCTTTGGGATAGAAGCGTCATTACCCTTCTATCTACATCTCTGCCAAGACTAATCTTGTTCAAAGGTTGACACCTTTGACGACCCACTTTAGATCACTGTTGGATCACTACTGCAAAGCAGGAGAGGAAGTACCGTCACAACTATAACTTCCTACTACTATAACTCCTACTACTACAACTACTTACTAAAATACCTACTGCAATAACTATCTACGACTGCAACTACCTACTATTATAACTACCTACTATTATAACTACCTACTACTATAACTACGTACTACAATAACTACCTACTACTATAATTACCTACTACTGTAACGACCATCTACTATAACTACTTACTACAATCTATCTACTACTACACCTACCTACTACTACAACTACCTACTTCTACAACTACCTACTACTATAACTTCATACTACTATAACTACCTACTACTATAACTTCCTACTACTATAACTACCTACTACTATAACTTCTTACTACTATAACTTCATACTACTATAACTTCATACTACTGTAACCTCTTACTACTATAACCTCCTACTACTCTAACTTCCTACTACTCTAACTTCCTACTACTCTAACTTCCTACTACTATAACTTCCTACTACTATAACCTCCTACTACTATAACTTCCTACTACTATAACCTCCTACTACAATAACCTCCTACTACTGTAACTTCCTACTACTATAACCTCCTACTACTATAACTTCCTACTACTTGTGACAGATTATGTAAATATAGATTACATATATATCAGCACGGTCTTGCTTCTACTCAAATCCCACCTTGCTTACTTATTTGTTATGCACGTTTTGCTAACGCAGAACCCCTGGTTGTTCGATGTTTGTTGCATTCACAGTTTTGCCACGCTTTATTTTTTTCTTTTCTCTGATGTCTCATAGACGCTAGGAATGTTTACTATGATGCACGTAGCGAGAGAAAAGGGGGAGATTAGCTTAACGAAGAAAATCAAGGGAAATAAGGAAAGACGTACTGTGATAGTTACATTTCTCAGGGGGAGACTATCTGAAAGAAAAGGGAGATAATTTACAATTTACCCCCCTTGTCCGTTCGTTCGTGAAAACGCAATTAAGCTACGGATCGACGAGATCAAAGAGACGATTTGCCCGTGGGACCACGTCTACTCGGCGGCGATTGTGTCAAAATTACCTTTCATACAGAATTTGAACGAAGAATTCCCCAAAGATGTTATATATCGCAAGAGCGAGCGAAGTTCTGCAAATTTAATATATATTGTCCAGCTTTCAAACTTAATTTATCCAGTACCCACAAATTTTTCAGATATCTAGCTGCGATTTCTAAATCCATTTTACTATTTGGAGTTACTAAGTTTTCGTTGGAGTTCTTTTAATTCTTGTGTTGCGTACTGGGTCACATACCAAAAACCTACCAGCGGTTTCAGTATAATTTGAGAAACGGGTCTAAGTCCAACAGCACCAAAACATTCTTTAGTAAAATCGGTCTTCGAGGTTGACCGGTTTGGCTCTCTTGTCTTCACAGAGAGGGAGAGAGAGTGCAAATATATGACATTAATAAGAATTATAACTTGACATTTAGTTACCCAGATTTTCATATACCTTCAGCCCGTTGTGGCGAAATTTCCAACAATTAACATTACCGACTACCAACAACTTGTGGTGTTACAAGGATTTTTTATCCCGAGAGATTTACCCCTCTGACATTCTCTCCAAGTATCAATTTTACTAGCTACTGACTCTGTGAACATTAACGCTCTTAAGTATTTTCCAACCTGGACTAATTGATGTGACATAAACAGAATCCTAAAGAAGGAATATCAAAGCAAGCGTTTCCCAAATAAAAAGATTAATCAGTCTTGGAGAAACTGGGGCTTGTTTTGTCAACACCCAACCTTGGATCTGTGGTTGTTTTTTTTTTCATGGAGATGTTCCAGATGTTGTGAAAGCATGCATGAGGTAAGAGTGAAAATGTGGCCACTGTCTGTCTGAAGCGAGAGAAAAAAGAGATGAATAATTCTTTCACTGTATAATCCATGCACTCACTTTGTTTATTTCTTATGATGTTTTGCTAATACTGTTCATCTCAGAATAGATTAACGTAGAAACTCTCTGTTCTTTACAGTATTAAATTCCTAGACTCTAGTGCTATTCTTTTGACCTTTTGGGGGTTAATTAACTTCTTTTTGTGGGATTTTGTCTCGACAGAGGGAATTACACTTAGTGAGTCTATTTCTTTATGAAAGTCTGCAACCTATGATTTTTGTATTTTTTAGATATTTTTATAATAAAAGGCAGTAGTCAACCCAAGGCTCCCCATCGAGGCCAGCTCCTTGACGTGGAGATGGGGCTCAAGTACAGCCATCAGCGGCTGAAAAACCAAGACTGGCCAGGCCCTCCTACACTCGAGCAAGACCACAGTCTGCCCTAGCAAGTCAAGGTGCTGAAGACGGAGGCAACCAGCCAAGAGGCGCACCACAGCAATCAGGATGCCACGCACATGCGCTATGGAAGTATGCCTATATCTGCAAAACGTTATGGCACTCGCCCTGTGACGGACACCCATGCAGGCGCAGTGCCGGGCCCTCTGCCTCAGAAGGGCCCAACCCCTACTACTGGGGGTCCTTCTCAATTGCCCCGTGGAGCCAGGAGGCATGAGAATAGAGCTACTGGCCAAGCAAAGAAAAGACCATTTAAAATAATGCACTGGAATGCTGAAGGCGTCAATAGTAAAAAAGACGGCTACAGCAAAAAATTAGAGCTCGAAAATATCTTGAATAACTACAAAAGACAGTGAAGTTTATACAAGAAACAACATTGCAGATATAGACAATATAGTTCAAGCGAACGAAAGAAGAAGAAGAACCCAAGGCTCCCAACATCTCCAAACAGTTTTTCGTTGACAGAAGTGGGTTGTTGCCATATGCTACTCCGTTCATTACTGTAGGTTGGGCAGTATTGCAGCAGGTGTTCGACTGTCATTGGGCTGGTACCGCAGGTGCAGAGATCTGTTGCACCAATTTTGTATTTGTGGTACAGATGGTGTCTCAATCTGTTGTGACCAGTGCGTAGCCGAAAAAATGATGACCTGTTCTTTTCTGGATAGTTGATGATATGCATCATTTTTCAAATGTCCCGGGTGCTCTCTTTCCCATTTGGACTTGAATGTAGCCTTTATAGTAGTCTTTGCCGTTGCGTAAGTTGTCTCTATATCATTTTGTTGTAAGGCACCTCCTTCCTTAGCAAGTCTATCTGCCTCCTCATTTCCTGGTATGTTGTAATGGGCTGGTATCCACTGGATAGTGCACTTCTTGAAGCATTCGGCCAGTCTTTCAAGGGAGATTATCAGATCTTTCAATCCTTTAGTTTGGTGGCTCTTCAGCGCTGATATTATTGAGAGAGCATCTGAAAAGATTACTATGTTTGGTCAATATACTTGGTTGCTATACACTTTCTTTGTGTTTCTGTCTGTGTTCCCTTACCTTCAATGCCTGGAATATCAGATTTTAACTTAGGAAAGCATCTTATTTTCCACAGTGGGATAGTTGAGCTTGTTGGGATTTTCTTTGCAACTGAGCTTGCTAGTATGGTATTATTGTTATTTTTTTTTTTTTTTTGCTTGGGCGACAAAGTTAGTTCGCTTGAGCCTGCCTCTTCCTAGCCTATTCATTTTTTGGTACATGGGGTGTCCTTCGAGCCTCTTAAATTGTTTGTGCGTCTAATTGTAGTCACTTATCTGTGTGTGTGCATGTGGGTGGTGGATATATATATATATATATATATATATATATATATATATATATATATATATATATATATATATATATATATATATATATATATACTTACTTACTTACTTACTTACTTAGTCGTTCCCCTTCTACCGTGAGGTGTAGAGGTTTGGAAGAGAAAGCGCCAGACTATCCTATCGGCTGTCTTCCTCCTGGCCTGGTTCCATTCTAGTCCTCGATCCTTCAAAGATTGTCTAATGTTGTCCTCCCAGCGGACTCTGGGTCGTCCTCGGGGTCTGGATCCTTGGCTCTTTATTTCCCATATCTTAATTGGGACTGTTCTACTTGGGTCTGCAGGGGGTAGGATTTAAGGCCTTGACGTATCGTCTGGTTGCGTACCATGTCTCTTCTTGTTACTTCAACCACCTTCCTCAGATACCTCATTTCTGAGGTTTGGATCTGGCTTTTATGGGTTGTAGTCATTGCCCATGACTCGCATCCGTATGTCAAGACTGGGACATAGGTGGAGCGGTATACAGCCATCTTCGTTTTCTTACCAACCTCTCTCTTGCTGAGAAATCCTCGATTTATGGCCTGAAAAAGTCTCCCAGCTGTTGCTTTTCGAGTGGCCAACTCTTCTTTGATGCCTATATATATATATATATATATATATATATATATATATATATATATATATATATATATATATATATATATATATATATATATATATATATATCAATTTAAAAAGGGAACTGTCTGAACAACAAATTTTAGTCGTAACCGATAGGCTGGACTAGAGTAGCTTCTCAAATCCAGGGACAGACTGAAACTTTTCACCAACTCACTAGTGAAAATCTATCTGTTTACCTTATCTCGCACTGAGTCATCACCTTTGTCAGTTCTATTCAGACGGGACCTAACATTGTTCTTAATCACCTATCGGAAATTTACGACACTACTATAACTTCCTACTACTATAACTTCCTACTACTGTAACTTCCTACTACTTTAACTTCCTACTACTATAATTTCCTACTACTGTAACTTCCTACAACTATAACTTCCTACTACTATAACTTCCTACTACTACAACTTCCTAGTACTTTAACTTCCTACTACTACAACTTCCTATAACTTCCTACTACTGTAACCTCCTACTACTGTAACCTCCTACTATAACTTCCTACTACTATAACTTCCTACTACTATAACTTCCTACTACTATAACTTCCTACTACTATAACTTCCTACTACTATAACTTCCTACTACTATAACTTCCTACTACTATAACTTCCTACTACTATAACTTCTACTACTATAACTTCTTCCTACTATAACTTCTTACTACTATAACTTCCTACTACTATAACTTCCTACTATTATAACTTCCTACTACTATAATTTCCTACTATTATAACTTCCTACTACTATAACTTCTACTACTATAACTTCTTCCTACTACTATAACTTCATACTACTATAACTTCCTCCTACTATAACTTCTTACTACTATAACTTCTTACTACTATAACTTCCTACTACTATAACTTCCTACTACTTTAACTTCCTACTACTATAACTTCCTACTACTGTAACCTCCTACTACTGTAACTTCCTACTACTATAACTTCCTACTACTTTAACTTCCTACTACTATAACTTCCTACTACTATAACCTCCTACTACTGTAACTTCCTACTACTATAACTTCCTACTACTATAACTTCCTACTACTATAACTTCCTACTACTTTAACTTCCTACTACTATAATTTCCTACTACTATAACCTCCTACTACTGTAACTTCCTACTACTATAACTTCCTACTATTATAACTTCCTACTACTATAATTTCCTACTACTGTAACTTCCTACTACTATAACTTCTACTACTATAACTTCTTCCTACTATAACTTCTTACTACTATAACTTCCTACTACTATAACTTCCTACTACTATAACTTCCTACTACTATAACTTCCTACTACTGTAACTTCCTACTACTACAACTTCCGACTACTATAACTTCCGACTACTATAACTTCCTACTACTTTATCTTCCTACTACTGTAACTTCCTACTACTATAACCTACTACTACTATAACCTCCTACTACTATAAGTTCCTACTACTACAACTACTATAACCTCCTACTACTATAACTTCCTACTACTATAACTTCCTACTACTATAACTTCCTACTATTATAACCTCCTACTACTACAACTACCTACTACCATAATTATCTACTTCATCCTACTACTTCTACTACGATCTACTACTACAACCTATTTCTACCGTTACTACCTATAACTACTTACTACTGCTGCTACAGCCTGTAAAATCAACAATTTAAACTCACAGTAGTCAAACCTTTGTCTAATAACTGTTTGAGAGACTGTTGTCTGACCTGTTTTTTTTTTAACTTTAAAATGTTTGCATTCTTGTGTCAAGGAACGACACTTTTACAACTAGATAGAAGTCCTTCTGTTTTATCAAGGTGCCTCCACGGTCAGTCAAAAGTAAGAAAACTCAAGTAATACCGTACTTGTATAACAAAGACAAGCGCAACGCTCTCTTAGGTTTTCTAGCGCTTACAGCTAGTATGATAAAGTCAGGTGAAGGGCTAGACCTAAGACAGATTGCGAGTCCGCAACGAGAACTTTCTTATCATCAAAAATCGAGACTGTGTCGTCTGACCTCTTGTCTATGCTGTCCTTGTCTAGGGCAAGTCTTGTCAGCGTATTCATTATCTGAGATGATGTCGATGGCGAAGTAAAAATGTCCACAGAGAGGAAGAAAACAAAGAAAAAGATGTGCTTAAGGTGAAAGAAATTGCGTGAAAAAATAATAAATTACAAGAAATATGGACGATGTAGGAGACGGAAAATATAAACGACAGAGTACAGACAATGAGATGGGAAAGAAAGAAGAAAAAGAAAGATACAACCGACAAATTTGGAATACCGATCGATACCTTGTTCAAATACGCGCAGACGAAATCCCAGATAATTGCCACAATCGCTTGCTGTTTATTTACTCGGAGATGAATTGCTTGCGATGATGTTCTGAAAAAAAAAAAAAAACAAAAAAAAAAAAAAACAGCAAGGCACGGTATTTATCATCTGCAGAATTTGATTCTGGGATGGCTTCTCCTACTACCAGCATATTACTATTTCAAAATGTCGTATCTTAGTTTGCACATTTATATTAGTTAACTCTTGTCTTTTTCTACGCTGTTTCCGAGCATACTGTTCCCGACATACAGCTCAGAGCCGAAACGTTGGCTATGTTGTTTTATCTTGTGTCCTTGTAAAGCTGTCTCCTTTAATTGTTGTTGTCAATATCATCAATGTTATTCTTTTCACTCCTGCAGCGAGGCGGTGGTCAGGATTGTGAAGTCGGACTCGAGAGTCAGAGTTGTGGAATTGGTAGTTTTATTTGTTTTTTTGTTTGTTAGTGGAGTTGGTGTCGGTAAAAAAATGTCCCGACTCCGAATTTAACGAGACTCAGCCCAATGCACATTCACGTTTGATCCAGGCAAAAAGGGGCGGGGCGCTTTAAAAAAACAAAACTGAAATGACATTTCATAGTAGCTTTATTATTAACTTGTGGGAGCCGCGGTAGCATAGTGGTTAGTGCACTGGCTTCCTAGCTCAGTGGTCTATGGTTCGATCCCCAGATGAGATGGGATTTTTTTAGGCCGCAAACGGCTCCTGGGTCGACCCAGCCCCAATTGGGTACCAGAGCAACTTCTGGGAAGGTTAAGGCGGCCGGCGTGATGCTGATCACATCACCCCTAGTGTGCCTATGGTCAAGAAAATATGGACCTAACACCATATTCTCAATGGGCGTGTAACGGGATCCTTTACCCTTTTTTTTTACCTTTTATTATTAACTTAGTACAATTTTAAGCAACGGAAGTAAAAAGTACTTTATAAAGTTTTTGAAAAAAAGGTCTTCTGCTGTATAAATTAGAAGGGGCAAGAGGTGTGCAAATTCCGCTCTATCATTACCTTATCGAGGAAGTGGAGGGGAACTGCGGTAAGACGTGGAATACGATGGATGGGTTTGGAAAAAAATCGAAAAAAGGTGATTCGTCTTACGAGGACAAAAGACAAAGAAAATAGTCTACGTTACGGCCACAAGGCCTTCGTCAGGAAAGGAAAGAAAGTGAAGGCTAGATAGGACACATAAAAAACTAAATAAAATAAAAACTGGGTACTTCCCTGAAGGCAAGAACCGAAATTCTATCAAAATCGCTGTCCTGTTGATAAGCGCGTGGCTGAACAGAAAGCGACTTCCGCCGCCGGATGTACACAATGCATACTAAGAAACTAAAAAACGAAACCGGAAAATAAACTACCCAACGTGATAAAAGTGGGGACTGGAAATAGAAGGGGACAGAATGAGTGGGAGATAGACAAATATGAAATAAAAAAATGTATATGGCATACAAATAGAAGAATAGGATAAGAGTGGAAAGAGTAAAATAGAGCAAGAGAGGAGAGGGTGACCTCAGACAAAGGTGTGAAAAGTGTTGAGACCGGCTGGTTTTAGACACCCCATGCGGTGGATAAGACGGTTCTCAAGCTGTTCTCGGCTGGCAGTGTCAGAGGAGCAGGATCGGATCGCTGTGACCTGGATGTCGATGGGACCATGGTGGTCAGGACCATTGAAGTGTATAGCAACTGGTGTTGACTTTTGCTGAGCGATGTCATTTAAGTGCTGGCTGAATCTGTCCCCAAGTCGTTTGCCTGTTTGGCCAATATAGGTTTTGCAGCAACGTTTACATATGATCGTATAAATGACATTGCGCGATTCACACGTGAAGCTACTAGTGATGGTGTACGTAGCCTTAGGAAAGGACACCTTCTGGGTTGAGATGACATACTTGCACGTGTTGCATCGTGTCCGACCACAGGGTAGTGTGCCAAAGTGAGTGGCATTCTCCTTTGGGAGACGGCTGTGAACAAGAAGATCCTTCAAGTTCTTGTCACGTCTATATGCCACCAAAGGTGCTTCACTGAATACTTTTTGGGTCAGAGGCTCTGCTTGGAGGATAGGGAGGTGGCGGAAAAGGATCTGTTTGACAGTAGTACTGTGAGGGTGATGGGTCAAGATTAATTTGACTCTATCCGAAGTGGATTTATGGTGAGGTTTGAGGGCCTCCAGACGAGAGATGGGGAGCACACGTTGGAGAGCAGAGGTGAGAACATGTTCTGGATAAAGTCTGTTACGGAAGAAATCCAACATCTCATTTGCTCGTAAGTGGAAGTCATCGTCGTCTTGGCATAAACGGCGGAGGCGGAGAAGTTGTGAAAAAGGAAGGGAGTCACGACAGGCCCGAGGATGAGAAGAGGTATACAGGAGGTAGCTGTGGGCATCTGTCGGCTTGTAGTATACTGAGGTATTAAGGCCGGAGGGCGTGATAGAAATAGTAATGTCAAGGAAGTTGACAGATACTGTGGAGACGAGGGAGGTGAACTTGATGGTGGGGTGAAAGTGGTTCACAAAGTCGATGAAGCGGTGTAAATCAGTCTCAGACATATCTGTGAGACCTATGCCATCATCGATATATCTGCGGTAAAACCCAGGGAAAGGACCGGAGTATTGTTGCCATATCTGATGCTCCAAGTGGCCCATGAATAGACAGGCATAGCTGGGACCCATCTTCGTTCCCATGGCAACACCGCTAATTTGGTCAAAAAACTGACCATTGAATTCAAAGGAATTCAGTTGAAGGACCAGTTCAGCAAGACGGAGAAGAGTGACAGTGGATATAGAAGGGCAAGTGCGTTGGTCCAGAAAAAACTGAAGAGCTCGGAGACCATCAGAGTGGGGAATAGAGGTATACAGAGAGCAGACGTCCAGCAAGAAAAGACGGTAGGAGCGGTCTGCTGGAAGTCGGATAGAGGAGAAAGTTGTAAGAGCGTGATTGGTGTCTTTGATGAAGGAGGGAAGATTCTCAACGATAGGCTGGAAAATGCTATCGAGAAAGTCAGAAATGTGTTCAGTAGGACAAGAACAGGCTGAGACAATAGGTCTTCCAGGGTTTTCGATCTTGTGAATTTTGGGGAGCATGTAGAATACAGGCTTGCCCAAAGAGCTGTCATGAATCCTGAGATGAGATGCTTCGGGAGGAAGATCATTACTAGTGATAAGCTGTTTAATCGTGTTGTGTACAATGCGATTGTTAGAGACAGTCGCATCGCTGGTCCTGGACCTGTAAAAAGAGCCATTGGTCAACTGGTTTTTACCTTCACTTAGGTACAAGTCCTTCTGCCAGACGACAATGGCTCCTCCCTTTCTATGATACGCACCACTATCCACACACTGAACCGGCAGCTGCATGAGTTCCTTTCCACGTCTAAACACCATAAACTATCCCGTCTCATCCCTACCCCCATAGCTACCCCTCCATCCTCCACTCCATCATGCACTCAGGTAGTCTGCATCCCCCCAGATCTACCCCTCTCTGAGGGAGAGCGCTCTGTTCTTAGTAAGGGCCTAAAATTTGTTCCTCTTCGTCCGACCCTAGACCAATACAATCTCCTCCAGGATGTTCATCGGTTTCACCGTCGCATGAGGCTGAAGCTCCATTTTAGAGAGAAAGACAGCACTCCGCAGTCTCAGGCTGAATCCGACATCTTCGCACGCTTTTCTGACTCTACTAAACCTCCCTTTACACCTAAACCTGGAGCCTCTCATGCCCTGGACCTGTATATCAAGAACACCATCCATGACATTCAGCAGCTCCGCCCTCGTAGATTGCATTATTCCAATCTCACTTCGGCGGAGTCTGGTGCTCTCTCCCTTCTTCGCCGTAGAGACGACATTGTCATCAAACCGGCTGACAAGGGAGGAGCCATTGTCGTCTGGCAGAAGGACTTGTACCTAAGTGAAGGTAAAAACCAGTTGACCAATGGCTCTTTTTACAGGTCCAGGACCAGCGATGCGACTGTCTCTAACAATCGCATTGTACACAACACGATTAAACAGCTTATCACTAGTAATGATCTTCCTCCCGAAGCATCTCATCTTAGGATTCATGACAGCTCTTTGGGCAAGCCTGTATTCTACATGCTCCCCAAAATTCACAAGATCGAAAACCCTGGAAGACCTATTGTCTCAGCCTGTTCTTGTCCTACTGAACACATTTCTGACTTCCTCGATAGCATTTTCCAGCCTATCGTTGAGAATCTTCCCTCCTTCATCAAAGACACCAATCACGCTCTTACAACTTTCTCCTCTATCCGACTCCCAGCAGACCGCTCCTACCGTCTTTTCTTGCTGGACGTCTGCTCTCTGTATACCTCTATTCCCCACTCTGATGGTCTCCGAGCTCTTCAGTTTTTTCTGGACCAACGCACTTGCCCTTCTATATCCACTGTCACTCTTCTCCGTCTTGCTGAACTGGTCCTTCAACTGAATTCCTTTGAATTCAATGGTCAGTTTTTTGACCAAATTAGTGGTGTTGCCATGGGAACGAAGATGGGTCCCAGCTATGCCTGTCTATTCATGGGCCACTTGGAGCATCAGATATGGCAACAATACTCCGGTCCTTTCCCTGGGTTTTACCGCAGATATATCGATGATGGCATAGGTCTCACAGATATGTCTGAGACTGATTTACACCGCTTCATCGACTTTGTGAACCACTTTCACCCCACCATCAAGTTCACCTCCCTCGTCTCCACAGTATCTGTCAACTTCCTTGACATTACTATTTCTATCACGCCCTCCGGCCTTAATACCTCAGTATACTACAAGCCGACAGATGCCCACAGCTACCTCCTGTATACCTCTTCTCATCCTCGGGCCTGTCGTGACTCCCTTCCTTTTTCACAACTTCTCCGCCTCCGCCGTTTATGCCAAGACGACGATGACTTCCACTTACGAGCAAATGAGATGTTGGATTTCTTCCGTAACAGACTTTATCCAGAACATCTTCTCACCTCTGCTCTCCAACGTGTGCTCCCCATCTCTCGTCTGGAGGCCCTCAAACCTCACCATAAATCCACTTCGGATAGAGTCAAATTAATCTTGACCCATCACCCTCACAGTACTACTGTCAAACAGATCCTTTTCCGCCACCTCCCTATCCTCCAAGCAGAGCCTCTGACCCAAAAAGTATTCAGTGAAGCACCTTTGGTGGCATATAGACGTGACAAGAACTTGAAGGATCTTCTTGTTCACAGCCGTCTCCCAAAGGAGAATGCCACTCACTTTGGCACACTACCCTGTGGTCGGACACGATGCAACACGTGCAAGTATGTCATATCAACCCAGAAGGTGTCCTTTCCTAAGGCTACGTACACCATCACTAGTAGCTTCACGTGTGAATCGCGCAATGTCATTTATACGATCATATGTAAACGTTGCTGCAAAACCTATATTGGCCAAACAGGCAAACGACTTGGGGACAGATTCAGCCAGCACTTAAATGACATCGCTCAGCAAAAGTCAACACCAGTTGCTATACACTTCAATGGTCCTGACCACCATGGTCCCATCGACATCCAGGTCACAGCGATCCGATCCTGCTCCTCTGACACTGCCAGCCGAGAACAGCTTGAGAACCGTCTTATCCACCGCATGGGGTGTCTAAAACCAGCCGGTCTCAACACTTTTCACACCTTTGTCTGAGGTCACCCTCTCCTCTCTTGCTCTATTTTACTCTTTCCACTCTTATCCTATTCTTCTATTTGTATGCCATATACATTTTTTTATTTCATATTTGTCTATCTCCCACTCATTCTGTCCCCTTCTATTTCCAGTCCCCACTTTTATCACGTTGGGTAGTTTATTTTCCGGTTTCGTTTTTTAGTTTCTTAGTATGCATTGTGTACATCCGGCGGCGGAAGTCGCTTTCTGTTCAGCCACGCGCTTATCAACAGGACAGCGATTTTGATAGAATTTTCTGAAAACACCCCGACAGGTGCAAAGAGACTTTATTTTAGGACAAAGGTAGAAAGGCAATTTGATACATTTCATTTACTCTATTTACAATAACTTGAAAGGTGAAATGATACCTCGATCAGGTGTGGAAATTGAACATGTTATCTGGAATCAGAGACATCTAAATTCCTAGTTACAAGCCATCAGAGGTTTAGTGGGAATTTTTCCCGGAGGGTTTGCTATGATGGTTTCAGGGAAGTACCCAGTTTTTATTTTATTTAGTTTTTATGTGTCCTATCTAGCCTTCACTTTCTTTCCTTTCCTGACGAAGGCCTTGTGGCCGTAACGTAGACTATTTTCTTTGTCTTTTGTCCTCGTAAGACGAATCACCTTTTTTCGATTTTTTTTCAAACCCATCCATCATTACCTTATCTAGCACTGACAAAGTTGAGAAATTTGACTGTACTTCTAAATTGAGCACTCAGAATGCAATACGCCGCTACTCCGAGATCATTCAAGATGCTGCTTTGATTGACATAGCGTTACCAATCACTCAAGTCACTGTGGAACGTTTCTTTTCTGCCCTCAGAATAATAAAATCTAATTTGAGAGCAGCAATGAAGACGGACCTATAATAAATAGAAGAGGGGGTATCTAAATAGCAGAGAGGGTATCTAAAAAGCAGAGAGGGTATCTAAGTAGTGGAGAGCGTATCTAAATAGCGGAGAGAAGAGCGTATCTAAATGGTAGAGAGCGTATTTAAATGGTAGAGAGCGTATCTAAATGGTAGAGAGCGTATCTAAATGGTAGAGAGCGTATCTAATTAGGTAGAGAGCGTATCTAATTAGGTATAAAGCGTATCTAATTAGGTAGAGAGCGTAGATAATTAGGTAGAGAGCGTATCTAATTAGGTAGAGAGCGTATCTAATTAGGTATAAAGCGTATCTAATTAGGTAGAGAGCGTATCTAATTAGGTAGAAAGCGTATCTAATAAGCAGAGAGGATATCCGAACAGGAGAGAGGTTATCCAAACAGCAGAGAGCATATCTAAATATCTAATACCAGACACATACCAGTGGAGCTAGAGGTGAAAAGAAAATGCCGGCGATGGATAGGACACTACTGAGAAAACCATGTGAAAGCATTAACTCTTTGACTCCGGAACAACGCTCAGAGCGTTGGTCTGATTTGACACCTGTGCCAAAACAACTCTCTGAGCGTTGTTTTTAATCTACCACGAATTAAAATTACGGCACAGGGTGGAAAATAATTGCGGAGTCAAAGAGTTAAAAGGCAGTTTTTGTACCGGAATCACTATGGTAACAGAGGTACAGGTAGCTAGGAACAACATATGGAGAAGGTAAATGGAGACAGGGGACAGAGAGAAAGAAGACACGAAAAAACCTTTGTCTCAGGCTAAGAGCCGCGGTAACGCAGTGGTTAGTGCACTGGCTTCCCAGCTCGGTTGGTCCATGGTTCAATCCCCAGTTGAGGTGGGATTTATTTTTAGACCGCAAACGGCTTCGGGGTCGACACAACCTCATGAATTGGGTACCAGAGCATCTCTGGGAAGGTTAAAGGCGGCCGGCGTGATGCTTACCACATCATCGCAACATCCCTAATGTATGGTCCAAAAAAATATGGGCCAATATGCCACAGGGGCATGTGATGGGATTCTTTTAACCAACAATGTGTAAAAAACAAAAACTGTGATAAGTAATGAAGCATTGTCAAGGTATGAAAAGGTCACCAATGTGGAACTGATGACAAGAACCAGACAAATGCCAATGGAACAAGAGATGAGAGGAAGATGCTGGGACTGGATAGGACACACATTGAGGAAACCTGTTGATAGCATTACAAGGTAGTCCTTGGTCTGGAATCCACAGGGAAAGAGAGTCAGAAGTAAATCGAAAAACGTATGTAGAAGACAGCTAGAGACAGAAGTGAAAATGATGAGCAAGATGAGGAAAGAACTTGAGCGATGGCACGTGACAGGAGGACATGCATGTGTTTGTTGAAGGCCTAAGCTCCTTGGGGAGCTAAGGCTATTAATTGATTGATGGAAGCGTCAATTCTTTTATCTTCTTAAGGAGTCTAACGCCACGACTGTAGTTCGCCCCTAAATGGTAGTTTGCACCATACGACATCGTGTGATCTTTACTGCTGGTTTCTGGAACAATGTACGCCAGCCCCATGCACGCTCTCAGATTAGTCGCCCTTAATGACGTGCCAGGTGTATGCTGTATTTTCTTTGCCTTCTCAGAAACACAATGAAAAACATTCAGTTATTAACAGTGTTCTTATCAGGGGGAAACATTTCATCAACAAAAATAATCCAGATCTTCTAAAATTCCATACACACCCGTTTGTATCTTCTGTTTATCTTTTCTTTTCAGCTACTGACGGAACATCGGTCTTCGTCTAGCCAATAGGCCTACCAAATACTTCTGCGCAGTGTTGTCACTCCTTTAATTTCTTTTTATCTCTCCCTTGTGGATCTTAAGTTGGTCTCCATTTTCTTAAATATTTTTTATTTGCTATATTACACATTTTTAAATTTTTTATATTTTAGGTGGCGGGTTCTCCGTTAATTTCTTTTAGCTTAGGGATTCCCGGGCGAAGACTGCATTGTAATGATATCAGCAGGTTTCCTCAATGTGTGTACAAAGCAAGGCCAACAAGTTTTGTTCTCTTCATTTTCTCCTCGTTTCGGCTGACTCTTTCCATCTATTCCACATTAGTGATCTTGTCATACTGTACCAATTTAACCTTTCTATTTTACGCAAGCACCTATTTTTTTAAAGCCCATAACTTCTCGTGTTTGTCGTTCTTCATGTTTCAGAGCTATACTGTCACGGATTGCCTCCCCTGCTTTGCAGTAGTGGTCCAACAGTGGCCAAAACTCAAAAGTATCTCAATGGTGTTTACCTTCGCACAAGATTACTCTTGGCAGAGATGTAGATAGCAGGTGAACTTCTACCCTTACGGGAGCCTTCACAAGATAATTCAGAAGTCAAGAACAATGCTGCTTAGCGCTGAACATTTGTTAACTTATTTCTGTCCGTCGCCTTTTTTGAAGGATTTAAACAAAGGTTTTTAGCCCGTTCAAGCCCCCAGCTGAGTTGAACGAATGTCCTCTTATAATGGTATAGCTCTGTTTAGAGGTAAAAATCTCTCTCTCTCTCTCTCTCTCTCTCTCTCTCTCTCTCTCTCTCTCTCTCTCTCTCTCTCTCTCTCTCTCTCTCTCTCTCTCTCTCTCTCTCTGTGACCGGTCACAGAATGCTCCAACGTATCTGTGGCCTATTTTCAAATACAGCGGAAGACGCAGTCAACGCTTAAATAAATTACACATGCCCAAGCCTAGGCTCGACTTATTCAAGAAAAGTTTAGCTTTTTCTGCTGCTCATCTGTGGAATACTCTTCCACACGACTTAAAAAATACTCTTAGTCCATATTCATTCAATCACAGACTTTTCAAATACATCATGAGTGCAGATTATATGCCACCCTAATTTCGTTATGTTCTTAAATAATTACATAACATCATATGTAGGTTTTAAAGTTAATTTTGTTCTGTTTAGTATAAATTATGATACGCATCTGTAAATCTGTGTAACTGTTATTGTACTGTTACAATGTTGGGATTTTATTTTATTGTACTTTTTTGTTATTTTATTATTTAAGTAATATTTAGGATACGTGTGAGAATAAATGGATTCAGTATGGAAGATGAGAGAAAGGAAGGGCTGAATGTTAGACGGGCCTGCGTGCCCAATTCTAAACCCTTTGAAAATAAAGTTCGTTCGTTCGTTATATATATATATATATATATATATATATATATATATATATATATATATATATATATATATATATATATATATATATATATATATATATATATATATATGAAATATTCTGGCTCATACGTTTGCCGTCAAACATGTAATAACTGAATCAACTATGTTTGTTTAGTTTTAAAATAACATGTAACAAATTTAATAATCAATTAGTATTAACAGTTTAAAATAAATAAAATGCTGGCGACTTTTATATTGGAATCAAATTTTCTCTTCACAGAGATTTAGGTTGAGGATATAGTAAAAACATTATGTCCTTTTTGCTGGTGCCTTTTTATAAGCACTTAACTGATATAAGGGAGTCCTGCAGCTGTGGTTTTCGTCACTTCTTGGTGATGAGTGTACTTCTCTCACACGAGTAGTGTAGTAATTTCAGTACTTCGAACCGTCTGATAGCTTGTAACCACGAACCCAAAGTTTTGGGAATACACAATCTCCTGGCGCAGGGTAGAATGGAAACGAGCAATTTAGGTTATTTGCTCTCGAGCCACTTGATCTGGAAATTTTGAATCCCTTTTTTGACGGGTGAATCTGCAAAACACTTGGTCTGGGAAAGTTTCTCTTATGATGGGTGATCAAATTCCTAGGTTTCCAGTCTCTGTATTTATAAAGGCGGGCTTATTTTTTAAGGTTTTAAGTTTTCCAAATACTTTGATCTGTCACTTATAATACAGGAATTCTAAGTCCGATGCCTCTCTGTCTTCTGGAAGTCGCTCATATGATGTGCGCTGCAGTCTCTCTGTTCTGTGTCTCTGATTTCACTACATTATATGTGCAGTTCTCAGTTCACAACACAGAAGGTGCTTCCTTCAGATGTTCCAATATGATCCATAGTTTATTCCGGCTTCTTACTTTAATGACTTTAATAATAATCTCTTTCGCACTGGGTTGGGGTGTCTAATCTCAAAATATCCCCCATGTGTTTTAAAATATTAAATTTAATATTTCAATGCGTGACCTTTTTCAAATCATGCGGTAATATTTCCGCCAGCATCTTATGCCCTCTCACCAACATGAGAGAACTATCTTGACTAATCCTTCCGCCATGATGTCTACCCAGACAGATTATCTGTAACATAATAATAATAGCCCCTTCAGTCATAACTGACTATGGGAATGCGCCCCTGAGGTGACAGCCCTCAGCTGCTTATTTTCCTGGTGCTCCTTTCAACGTTTTCTCCTCACCTCTGCTTCTTGTGTGAGCCTCTCTTCGCCCAATCTAAGGTGGCGCCGTAAATAGCATCGCCACTTAGTGCGATCGGCAGCTTCATCCTCCCATGTTGCTGGATCCATGTCCAGTGCCCTCATATCTCTCTTGCACACATCTTTGAACCTCAGCTGTGGTCGCCCAACTGTTCTCTTGCCATCTGCTAATTGTCCGTAGAAGATATCTTTTGGGATGCGACCATCTTCCATGCGGCGAACATGGCCAAGCCAGCGAAGTCTGCGCTGTCTAAGAAGCGTATACATACTTTGAAGGCCAGCACGTGACAACACCTCGACATTTGTCACTTTATCTTTCCACGAGATGCCGAGGATGCGGCGTAGACACCGCAAATGGAAGGTATTGAGCCTTCTTTCTTGCTTAGCATAGGTCGTCCAGGTCTCGCTGCCATATAGGAGTGTACTGGTGACGCAGGCATTATATACCGCAGCTTTGGTCTTCATTGTGAGTTTAGAGTTTCCCCAAACACGCGATGTGAGGCGGGCAAAGGTAGCTGCAGCTTTGCCAATGCGGCTGTCGATTTCTGTATCCAGTGAGAGTTTGTCATTGATGGTAGACCCTAGGTATGTGAAGTGGTGCACCACTGCCAATTCATAGTTATCGATAGTGATAACTGGGTGCAGCACCCACATCCTGACTCAGCACATTCGTTTTCTTTAGACTTATTGTGAGGCCAAAGTCCTTGCATGCTTTAGTGAAGCGATTCATCAAGCTCTGAAGCTCCTGTTGGCTTTGAGTGACGACTGTAGCATCATCAGCGAACAACAAGTCTCTTATAGTGACCCTTCTGATTTTTGTTTTTGCCTTCAGCCTTGAAAGACTAAACAGACGGCCATCTGACCTAGTGTGAAGACATATTCCTTCAGTTGCATCTCTGAATGCATGTTTCAAGAGTAAGGCAAAGAAGATTCCGAAGAGGGTCGGAGCCAGAACACAGCCTTGTTTAACGCCACTTCGTATATCAAAGGGCTGCGACGTGCTTCCAGCATATTGGACTGTTCCCTTCATGCCGTCATGGAATGACTTTATCATTTCCAGCATTTTAGAAGGGCAGCCTATTTTCAGGAGGATTTTAAAGAGTCCATCCCTACTAACCAGGTCGAATGCTTTTGTGAGGTCTATAAAGGCGATATATAATGGTCTTTTCTGCTCTCTTGATTTTTCCTGAAGCTGGCGGAGAGAGAAGATCATGTCTGTTGTTGATCTGCCAGCTCGGAATCCACACTGTGACTCTGGATATATGCGCTCAGCTAACTTGTGTAGTCGCATTAAGATGACTTTGCAAAAACCTTACCAACAATACTAAGAAGAGAGATGCCTCTGTAGTTATTGCAATCACTTCTGTCTCCTTTATTTTTATACAGTGTTACAATCTTGGCATCTCGCATCTCTTGAGGAATAGTTGTCTCTTCCCAGCACTGGCACAGCATCCTATGCAGGGGATGTAATAGCGTGCTCTTACAGCATTTGATTAAATCAGGAGGAATCCCATCACTGCCTGGTGCTTTGCCAGAGACCAAGCTATCAATGGCCTTGCTGAGTTCCTCTAATGTTGGTTCGGCATCCAGCTCCTCCATAGTTGGTAGACTGTTGATACCATCAAGGGCTGCAGGCCTAACGGTATTGTCTCTAGCGTAAAGCTCAGAGTAGTGCTCGACCCACCTCTCCATCTGCTTACCCTTATCGGTTAGCTTCTCTCCGCTGATGGTTTTTAGCGGTGCCGTCTTACTTTTATGGGGGCCAAGTGCTTTCTTTATACCGTCATACATTTGTCTAATGTTGCCTGTTTGCGCTGCGATCTGGATGCTCTCACTGAGCTTGAGCCAGTAGTCATTTGCACAGCGTCGAGCAGTTTGTTGAACTTTGCTTCTCGTAGCCCTCAGGATCTGTAGGGTTCTGGCACTCGGTGAACGTTTGTATTCATTCATAGCACTGCGCTTAGCTTCAATGACGGGTGCCATCACATCTGATGAAGCATCAAACCAGTCATTTGACTTTGCTGTTTTCTTACCAAAGGTGGCAAGTGCAGTACTTTGAATGGTGTTCCGTAGATGCTCCCAGTTCTCTGTAATAGTATCACCATGCTGAGGGCTACTGAGCACTTTCTCGAAGGTCGCAGTGAATTGAGCGATCATGAAAGGGTCTGACATCTTGCTGGTATCAATGCGTGGTTTCCCTTCATGTCTGACACGATAGAGTTTTCTTGGTTGTGCTCTGATTTTGCAGCAAACCAAGGAGTGATCTGTATCACAGTCTGCACTATGGTACGAGCGCGTGGAGAGCACAGACCTGAGGAGTGGCCTTCTGACGAGAATCAGGTCAAGTTGGTGCCAGTGCTTGGATCGTGGGTGTCTCCATGACACCTTATGCTGGGGTTTTGTCTGAAAGTAGGTGTTGGTCACGCAGAGGTCATGGTGGACGCACAACTCTAAGAGCCGTTGTCCATTTTCATTCATCTTGCCAATACCAAACCTGCCCAGACATGAAGGCCATGAAACATTATCGGCACCCACTCTAGCGTTAAAGTCACCAAGGAGAACAAGCTGTTCTTGCCTAGGTATGCTTTTGATAATTGCTGTTAGATTCTCGTAGAACTCATCTTTAGCTTCTGAGGCAGAGTACAGAGTAGGAGCATACACACTGACAAGGGTGATGGGACCTGTGCTAGTTTGCAGGCGGAGCGTTAACAGGCGTTCTGATCCATTCTCGCCTGGTTCAACCATTTTAGTTAGCGATTTTTTGACCGCAAAACCTACTCCGTGTTCTCTAGCTTTATTAAGATCTTTCCCTTGCCAATAAAATGTGTAGTCCTTCTCGCTCACCGTTCCAGAGCCCGCCAGGCGCGTTTCCTGAAGTGCAGCTATATCCACCTGAAGTCGTTTAAGCTCATCATTAATCATGGCTGTCTTCCTTGCATCGTTTACATCCTGTAGGTTTTCGGATAGTCCAGTCAACATAGTCCGGACGTTCCAGCATCCCAATCTGAGAGTTTGCTTATTTCTGTTTTTTCGATAATTGCTTGGTGCAAAATTTTCTGTCCACAGTTCGGGTTTGACCCTAATCCCCATGCACCCAATGGGGAAAGCAGACAGTGGCGGGACAACACCTTATTGACTGGGGGCTGCCCAGCTTGAAGCATCTACCCTCTGTGTAATCTGTCAGACAAACAGACACCGACGTCGACAACCCAGACAGACAATCTTGGGTTCTTTTCATGTCGATCGGACGAGACCGTATTGTCACCAGCTTTTCACCTGGTGTCAAATGTTGGACCGACGCGTTTCAAAAGATGGTCCGACTGATAGAATGGATAAGCGTATGACCGGTATAATTACCTGGTATTATTGCATTTACCTTGCGGAACGTAAACAATTCTGCGAGTAAAGCAGATACGTGTTAGAGACTTCACTCTACTAATCCAACATAGAGCAAAATAATGAATGAAAGGGCAACAATTATGCCAAATAAAAGCGGTTGGTGAGAAAAATGAAGAAAAAGAAATGATACTGCCGTAGGGCTGAAGGTGTGAGAGATCACACAAAAGAGTATGTTCAGACGTTCTGTTACACATACAACAAGACCGCCTTAACATATGAGTTGAAGATCCTTATTTTTGTGTTGGACTTGAGCTCCTGGGGTTTCCACTTATTTCCCAGTACGCTAAATCCCCGCTAACCTTCTAAATCCTTATTTTTATGTCATTATCAATTCCTACAATTTTGTATTGCATATTCATTATTCATTCATTCATTATCTTTTGGTGAACTCAGAAAAATAAGTGTTTTTGATATTTCTGTTTTTTTTAAAGGAGTATTCCAGAATTGATTTTCACGATCTGTGAAATGGAAAACTAGAATTAATTCATTGGATTCTTGCGGAGCTAGTCACCGTGTAGGATGCCTGCACCAAGCATTCACATGTTCTTGTAATGGTGGTTTCTCTAGCAATGTGTTGTACATGTTGAGATTGTCATCTTCATACACAACCTCATACACAACCTCATACACAACCTCATGCACAACCTCATGCACAACCTCATACATAACCTCATTTACAACCTAATACACAACCTCATACACAACCTCATACACAACCTCATACACAACCTCATACACAACCTCCTAATAGTCGCCGTGTAGGACATACCTAAGTTTGCAGAATTCCTATTCTTTCTTTGTCTGTTTAGAGAACCCCGGGGGACTACATGAGACATTCATTCATTTATCTTTCCGCCGCGTGTGGAGCATCAATCATCAATCAATACCCTTTAGCTCCCCGAGGAGCATAGGCTTTCAACAAACACATACCAAGTCTTCCTGTCCTGTGCCATCCGCTGAAGTTCGTTCCATGTTTTCCTCTTCATGTTCACCTCTGTAGTGTGGAGCATGGGCCTTCAATTAGTGCACTCCAAGCCTCCATGTGCTGTGCCCTCAGTTCAAGGTATTTCCATGTCTCTTTCATTACTGTCTCCATTTCTCTTCTCCGTGTGTTTTTTCTCTCCCTCTCTTTTTATTTGTCTTACTCTGTGAATCCCATAAAACGGACTGCCTTGTTTAGCTATCAGATGGTTTTCTCGACGTGTATCCTATCCATCTCCAGCGCCTTCTTCTCACATCTTGTTCCATTGATATTTGTCTATTGTGCTGGTCATGTTTAGTTGTGACTATAATTACCTCTCTGCTTAATAAGAAATTCAGTTACATCAGGCAAGGCAATTCGATTGTCACCAGTAGATCCAATAAATGAAGACAGAAAGAAAAACAGGAGAATTCTAATAACTTTTCTGAATTTTACTAGAAAGCTTTCATTATTCTTTTCCTGTTAGAAGCTTTGCATCATCTCATATCTTAAACTGTTATTACTTTTTGTTTTGCACTAACTGCCTCATCTTCGATTTATGCAAATATGTCGGCTGTGTGGATGTTAAACAATGAACAACGCTTGTCTTTGTGACATTCCGCGGTGCATATCGAATATTCCCCCTAGAGTTTTCTGTTTATTATTCTAATCTCGTGTGATTTGTTTCATGTAAATGCCAGAAAATGTTTCCATTGTTCGTTTTTCTTTGAGTTCGTTGAACTATTTTATGTTTTCTTGCTACTTTGGAATAGAAAGACTGAAAACAAATTTGGATAAAGATACCTTCGAGAAAAAGGAAAGACTGAGAGAAACTACAAATCATCAGCAATACCTACCAGCTCCCCAAACAGCACATGCCTTTAACAAACACATGCCAAATCTTCTTATTCTACGCCACCAGCTCAATCTTCCCCCGTGCTGTCTTTATCTCTTTAATTTATGTCTGCACTTCTCTTTTCTGTGTGTTTTTCTTCTGTCTCTCTGACCCTGGTGATTCTCATTCTTCTTCATCTTTCGATGCACCATGGGGGAGGGGCGGGGGGATGGGGGGTCAGAGTGGCTAAGAGGTACGGCGTCCGTCTTTAATTCTAGAGGTGCCGGGTTCAATTCCCAGTAGACGGGAAAACATTTATGGAATTTTATTTTACAGAACCAGTGGTCCAAATGATGTCATATAGTGTAAGTAAATAAATTAAGGGGCTGCTGTAAAACTGGTAAGGAATATAAGTATTTAAATAAATAACACGGTATTTAGTCAGTTTTACAAATAACGGTTCACAAGAAACAAGGATTTTTATTTATTTAAAAAAACTGACTAAATACCGTGTTATTTATTTAAAACCTTGTTTCTTGTGAACCGTTATTTGTAAAACTGACTAAATACCGTGTTATTTATTTAAATATTTATAATGATGTTATACTTCCATCTGGTCTCCTGGGTAGTGAGATCGGATGCCTAGCCTTTTCTGATAAGGGTGAAAAAATAGGAAGTCCCATGGGCAACTTGGGCACGTTAAAAATACCATGCCAGTTGGAAATCGTAGAGAGTAGGCCTTAAGGGCGCTGCCCTGGCAAAATGAAAAAAAAGTTATAAACCTATCCACCACAAAAATATTTATAGAAGTGTGATTCCTATTTACACAGTTTGGTATTCTCGCCGGTGCTACAGAGTTCGTGCACTGCGCTGAGAAGGCCACCCCAACTTAGCGGGCTGAACACTGGTAAAATATACCACGCTCACTAATTGGATGCAAAGCCACGAATTGGATGGTCCTCCATGTAGCAAGTTTAATTTGCTGGGGAGGTTATGATGTTATACCTAAAAGGAAAGAAATCTGTGTCTGTGTTAACCGTGTGAGGTCAAGCACATGTAGGCCCCTGACTCTAATAGATGATGATGTATTTGCAGGGAACCTAACGCTACCTCCCTAGATCTCACACGGTCACTATTTTGGCTCTAGTGTCTGGTGTATGATGTACCTAATGTCTAGGGGAGAAATGAAAATGATGGTACATAAACACAAAACACTTTAATTCACTATAAGGAAATGAATAAAATAGTGGGTAAGGTTTTTCTTTAAAATTGAATATTTTCTTTTTACAATTTAATCTGCCTGTCCCGCCATCTCTTTTGGACAGGTCTTTGAAAATGAGGAAAAGATAGTTTACATAAAAGGATTAACTAAAATGTGTGGACTCTTTGTCCAATAAGTATAAAGTCACTCTATCTCTCCTGTTGGTGTATTCACAGATTACAACTTTATTATCTAATAGTGTTTGTCATTTGTTAGGAGGGGCTGTAGTTTCATCACGCCCCCTAAACTTCTGGGTATGATTGGAAATACTGAAGTTTATTATAATTGAATTGTCAGATATATCCAGATGCTAACACATCACCTGGGATTCTTTGTAGAAGGATAATTCAGTATGTAGTTGCAGAAAATATAGATATCTCCACACGCACAAGCTCCTCCAGCTATCTGCTGACAGCGTAAACGATTTACCGGAGACGTGTTGGCGTTACACTCACTCATCAGGTTTCCTGTCACCGGCTGGTAACAGGAAACAAAACCTCAGCAATAAAAAGACACCCTGGCCTTTTTATATCTGATCCCACTTTATTATTATTATTTACATATGGTGGTATGGGGTCAGCCTCGCGTGCATACAGGTGCACTCGCCCCTAATTTTATATGACTCACACCTTGCTGTGACCACACCTCAGGTCTCTATGGCAGATACGCCACTGTACTTTTACATAGTTTTCCTCAATACAATAACGTGGAGTAACCACATTTCCTTTTTGTATGATTTGCTCTTCTTTTTTTTAAATTATAAACGCTCCAGGCATGTTGAACAGTGTTCATGGAACACGGAGGCTTACTAACATATTCTAATACAATAATATTAAAACAAAATCATGACAATATACAACAGTTAGATACAGTTCAATGTGAGGACTCAACAATGTCTGCTCCCGGCATGTCCTTCACTTTTCCCAATAGCAGTATCTAACTTTGGCAGTTGTAATAAACATATTAATACATAAAGCATTCTTACCACAATTTCACAGAAATATATAACAAATAACGCTGACTTGCAAAGAATGGCCTCAGTTTTTCTCTGCCCTGCCCAGACTGCGAATTAATTCTTTATTTTATAAATTAACACAGCTGATCTCAGCGTATTTGAAAGAAAAAGTTTTTGTAAACTGGCGATGAGCATTGAAAGCTTTTTGCTAATATCTATTAGTACTGGCCAATGGAAAACTTGCGACCACCAGAATTCAAATGTAGTTTTTGAAAAAAAAAAAATTCCAAACAAACTCTGTGTCTGGTAGTCGATTGATCAGTCTGCGTTAGTTATGCCAATACAAAAAGATGTTTAGTTTTGGTTAACATTTACCTACCGCTCCCCTTTCCTCCTATACTCTTTTTACCCAATCAGATTTGAATTTACTCCAATGCCTCTTTCTAAGCTGGCATCCCCACTAACGTTATGAAAAAAAAAAACAAGCAGGAACCACAGTCTTAGTGTTACTAGACATTTAGTATTTTCTCAATAACTTGGCTAATACTTGGACTACCATATTTTTTAAAACACATTTTTGCTCAGGGGACTCTAAGCTATAATAATATGTGATTTTTATGGTCAGATTCATTATGGTTTAGATTTTCAATTTTGTCACTGTCAATCGTCAAATAAAAATTTTACACAAGTCGGCCATCTTCCCCCTCTCATCTCTCTCTAGCATTTTTTATTCAAATAACTAACTTGTTTGAATGACGTCAGAGATACATTACTTGGCTAGAATTTAAACTGTCTGTGTATATATATCATCGGGCCAATCCCACAGCGTGTCAAGCGAAGCGGGGTTTTGCGCGGCGGGTGTTAGAATTGGCGTTAATTATTACTGTTGTCTCGTGTTACACTACCAAAAATTGTAAGGATTACTACTATTAAAGGCGTTAATGTTAAAGTATTACGTTAATTCAGACAGTAACTTGGCGGCACATTTCTGGAAGATCGTTAATTATAAGTCTTGCCGCAGTCTCTATCAGATCGGGCAAAATGTTATAAATGTTTATAGGACGTCACAAGGAAAGCGAGTAGGTTTATACGGCGGGATCGTTTCTAAGCATTACCATGGCCCAAAATTCAGCGCGATGCTGGCGTGTGAGAGGATTATAGTCAGACACATACGGGCGGGAGTATTTATTATCATAGTACTAAAACCTTACTGAAATGAGCGATTATCTCGCAGATTTTACTACACTCCATCCTAGAGGAGACTGGTGATTTTACAAGAAAGACTGCATTGTAATGCTATCAAGAGGTTTCCTCAATGAGTGTCCTATCGATCTTCAGCGTCTTCTTCTCGTATACAAGCTAATACAAATGAAAAAAGTCATAAAGTGTTTCTTTCTCTAACATTACACGCGATAAAATAAATAATGTTATCTCATCTGTGTTCTTGCTGTGTCTGACCACTTCATTATGTGTGTGTCCTCAAGCAGTTTAGTAAATGGTCAGTCTAGTCTGACCACTTCATTGTGTGTGTCCTCATGCAGTTTAGTAAATGGTCAGTCTAGTCTGACCACTTCATTGTGTGTCCTCATGCAGTTTAGTAAATGGTCAGTCTAGTCTGACCACTTCATTGTGTGTGTCCTCATGCAGTTTAGTAAATGCTCAGTCTAGTCTGACCACTTCCTTGTGTGTATCCTCATGCAGTTTAGTAAATGGTCAGTCTGCAGTTTAGTAAATGGTCAGTCTAGTCTGACCACTTCATTGTGTGTATCCTCATGCAGTTTAGTAAATGGTCAGTCTAGTCTGACCACTTCATTGTGTGTATCCTCATGCAGTTTAGTAAATGGTCAGTCTGCAGTTTAGTAAATGGTCAATCTAGTCTGACCACTTCATTGTGTATCCTCATGCAGTTTAGTAAATGGTCAGTCTAGTCTGACCACTTCATTGTGTGTATCCTCATGCAGTTTAGTAAATGGTCAGTCTAGTCTGACCACTTCATTGTGTGTATCCTCATGCAGTTTAGTAAATGGTCAGTCTGCAGTTTAGTAAATGGTCAGTCTAGTCTGACCACTTCATTGTGTGTATCCTCATGCAGTTTAGTAAATGGTCAGTCTAGTCTGACCACTTCATTGTGTGTGTCCTCATGCAGTTTAGTAAATGGTCAGTCTAGTATGACCACTTCATTGTGTGTGTCCTCATGCAGTTTAGTAAATGGTCAGTCTAGCCTGACCACTTCATTGTGTGTGTCCTCATGCAGTTTAGTAAATGGTCAGTCTAGTCTGACCACTTCATTGTGTGTGTCCTCATGCAGTTTAGTAAATGGTCAGTCTAGTCTGACCACTTCATTGTGTGTATCCTCATGCAGTTTAGTAAATGGTCAGTCTGCAGTTTAGTAAATGGTCAGTCTAGTCTGACCACTTCATTGTGTGTATCCTCATGCAGTTTAGTAAATGGTCAGTCTAGTCTGACCACTTCATTGTGTGTATCCTCATGCAGTTTAGTAAATGGTCAGTCTGCAGTTTAGTAAATGGTCAATCTAGTCTGACCATTTCATTGTGTATCCTCATGCAGTTTAGTAAATGGTCAGTCTAGTCTGACCACTTCATTGTATGTATCCTCATGCAGTTTAGTAAATGGTCAGTCTAGTCTGACCACTTCATTGTGTGTATCCTCATGCAGTTTAGTAAATGGTCAGTCTGCAGTTTAGTAAATGGTCAGTCTAGTCTGACCACTTCATTGTGTGTATCCTCATGCAGTTTAGTAAATGGTCAGTCTAGTCTGGCCACTTCATTGTGTGTGTCCTCATGCAGTTTAGTAAATGGTCAGTCTAGACTGACCACTTCATTGTGTGTGTCCTCATGCAGTTTAGTAAATGGTCAGTCTAGTCTGACCACTTCATTGTGTGTGTCCTCATGCAGTTTAGTAAATGGTCAGTCTAGTCTGACCACTTCATTGTGTGTGTCCTCATGCAGTTTAGTAAATGGTCAGTCTAGTCTGACCACTTCATTGCGTGTATCCTCATGCAGTTTAGTAAATGGTCAGTCTGCAGTTTAGTAAATGATCAGTCTAGTCTGACCACTTCATTGTGTGTATCCTCATGCAGTTTAGTAAATGGTCAGTCTAGTCTGACCACTTCATTGTGTGTATCCTCATGCAGTTTAGTAAATGGTCAGTCTGCAGTTTAGTAAATGGTCAATATAGTCTGACCACTTCATTGTGTATCCTCATGCAGTTTAGTAAATGGTCAGTCTAGTCTGACCACTTCATTGTGTGTGTCCTCATGTAGTTTAGTAAATGGTCAGTCTAGTCTGACCACTTCATTGTGTGTGTCCTCATGCAGTTTAGTAAATTGTCAATCTAGTCTGACCACTTCATTGATAGTAAATGGTCAGTCTAGTCTGACCACTTCATTGTGTGTGTCCTCATGCAGTTTAGTAAATGGTCAGTCTAGTCTGACCACTTCATTGTGTGTGTCCTCATGCAGTTTAGTAAATGGTCAATCTAGTCTGACCACTTCATTGTGAGTGTCCTCATGCAGTTTAGTAAATGGTCAGTCTAGTCTGACCACTTCATTGTGTGTGTCCTCATGCAGTTTAGTAAATGGTCAGTCTAGTCTGACCACTTCATTGTGTGTGTCCTCATGCAGTTTAGTAAATGGTCAGTCTAGTCTGACCACTTCATTGTGTGTGTCCTCATGCAGTTTAGTAAATGGTCAGTCTAGTCTGACCACTTCATTGTGTGTATCCTCATGCAGTTTAGTAAATGGTCAGTCTGCAGTTTAGTAAATGGTCAGTCTAGTCTGACCACTTCATTGTGTGTATCCTCATGCAGTTTAGTAAAGGGTCAGTCTAGTCTGACCATTTCATTGTGTGTGTCCTCATGCAGTTTAGTAAATGGTCAGTCTGCAGTTTAGTAAATGGTCAATCTAGTCTGACCACTTCATTGTGTGTGTCCTCATGCAGTTTAGTAAATGGTCAGTCTAGTCTGACCACTTCAATGTGTGCATCCTCATGCAGTTTAGTAAATGGTCAGTCTGCAGTTTAGTAAATGGTCAGTCTAGTCTGACCACTTCAATGTGTGCATCCTCATGCAGTTTAGTAAATGGTCAGTCTGCAGTTTAGTAAATAGTCAGTCTAGTCTGAACACTTCAATGTGTGCATCCTCATGCAGTTTAGTAAATGGTCAGTCTGCAGTTTAGTAAATGGTCAGTCTAGTCTGACCATTTCATTGTGTGTATCCTCATGCAGTTTAGTAAATGGTCAGTCTAGTCTGACCACTTCATTGTGTGTATCCTCATGCAGTTTAGTAAATGGTCAGTCTGCAGTTTAGTAAAGGGTCAGTCTAGTCTGACCACTTCATTGTGTGTATCCTCATGCAGTTTAGTAAATGGTCAGTCTGCAGTTTAGTAAATGGTCAGCCTAGTCTGACCACTTCAATGTGTGCGTCCTCATGCAGTTTAGTAAATGGTCAGTCTAGTCTGACCACTTCATTGTGTGTGTCCTCATGCAGTTTAGTAAATGGTCAGTCTAGTCTGACCACTTCAATGTGTGCGTCCTCATGCAGTTTAGTAAATGGTCAGTCTGCAGTTTAGTAAATGGTCAGTCTAGTCTGACCACTTCAATATGTGCGTCCTCATGCAGTTTAGTAAATAGTCAGTCTGCAGTTTAGTAAATGGTCAGTCTAGTCTGACCACTTCATTGTGTGTATCCTCATGCAGTTTAGTAAAGGGTCAGTCTAGTCTGACCACTTCATTGTGTGTGTCCTCATGCAGTTTAGTAAATGGTCAGTCTAGTCTGACCACTTCATTGTGTGTATCCTCATGCAGTTTAGTAAAGGGTCAGTCTAGTCTGACCACTTCATTGTGTGTGTCCTCATGTAGTTTAGTAAATGGTCAATCTAGTCTGACCACTTCAATGTGTGCATCCTCATGCAGTTCAGTAAATGGTCAGTCTAGTCTGACCACTTCATTGTGTGTGTCCTCATGTAGTTTAGTAAATGGTCAGTCTAGTCTGACCACTTCATTGTGTGTATCCTCATGCAGTTTAGTAAATGGTCAGTCTAGTCTGACCACTTCATTGTGTGTGTCCTCATGCAGTTTAGTAAATGGTCAGTCTAGACTGGTTGTCATGTCATGTCATGTCATGTCATCGTCATCAGCTCGCCAAGGAGCATAGGCCTTCAACAAACTTATGCCAAAGTCTGACCAAAAGCTTTTTTATTTATTAAGCTATGAATACCAAATATGAACAAAATGTTTATCATTATATGTTAAAACTTTTCCAGTGATGGATTTTTGATAACTTTAATACAAAAAAAAGCTGTAGGACTTTGAAAATAGTGTCTAAAAATAGTAACAAATTTTACTAAATTTTACATTACTTTTGTCAATTAACCATAAGTTTGATCAGATATTTAAAATCCATTACATAAAAAGTTTAAAAAGATTATGGGCAATATATGTTCCTATTCTTGTCAATTAATACATAAGTGTGGAAGTTATAAGAAAATTAGTATGAGAATAATGATTTCTTTAAAATCACATTTTTCAATATAATTAGAATATAATTAAATAAGTATGTGATACTGCAGCAAAATAAAATAACTTACTAGTCATGCAGAACATACCGGCAGCATATCCAGCTTCCTCTGCAGTTTCTTGTGTGGCTTTCTGTTGAGATTTGAGCTAAATTTCCTTCATTTTCTTAGTGCAGTTTTCTGCCATTTTAGAGCTGAGCACCAGACGTTTAACGCTTTCTTGCTCCTGCCAGTCGACAAGCCTCTTTTCCACTGTTCAGCCTCAGGACTTTCTTGAAAAATATAGCAGCCTCAGGTTCTTGATTAAATTCAGCAATATTAGGGACATATCGTTTAATTGCTATGATCTGATTGAATGCTTTGCTATCACAATCACTTTACACGGTGTAGCAAAATATATGTCGCGTCAGATAAAAGCTTCACAAATCACTACCTGCCTCAGCTTCCATGACACTTGAACTTCCTAGAAAGAGGTAAATGTTTACATTAGTAAAATTTCAAATAAAGATGTAAACAAGCATTAATAAACTGTGTCTTAAAGTACAATGGAAGCAAAACAATACATGTAAGTCATGAAATATGTTTCTAAACTTGATATTTATGGAGATCAAAATAAATTACATGAATGTCTATGCTTAGGCAAGGGGAAACTTAAAGTAAGTTTCAAAAGTAAATACCTTCAAAATGTATATGACAGCCTTGCTTCACTTTCTATTTGATGAAGTTTCCAATCTTTCTTCTGGTACCAAGAACCGGCTGTTGCACATGTCTGGCAGGCATTTTTAAAATAACACATAAGCATCTGTGACAAGACATGTCAATAAAAATACACAAGAAACAAACATTAAATTGAGGAAACAAATATGCACTATGCTTACAAGAATCATGATAATGTACTGAATTATGAGAAGTCACCCGTTATTCTGTAAACTCAGGAAAACATGATGATTTTTAATTGACTGTCTACTACTCGTAATAGCTAGTTCATGTAACTCCCTGGTGGTTGAAATGAAGCACAGTGGGCCGCCTTCTTTGATGTTATTCCAGTAAGTAGCCAACGTCGTAAGATTTAGGGTTAGGTTAAGATTCTTAAACCTGGTTGAAATGAGTCACTGTGGGCCGTCTTCTTAGATGTCATCCCAGTAAGTCGCCAACGTCGTTAGGGTTGTGGTTTAGATTACATTTACGTAACCATTAGCCCTTTTTACCGCGTCTCTGAATTCTAATCTAAGGAACTATCGTACAGACGGTCTTGTCTGCTTCATTTCAACCACTAAGCCTAACCCTTACTCCTGTTTACTGCGTCTCTAAATTCTTGTCAAAGGCCACATCGAACAAACGGTCCGCTATGGTTTATTTCAACACTCCTTGCCTGAGTAGTAATGTCCCAGTTTTTACCATTATCTCGTCACAATAAGTACGTTTTACCTGCAGTGTAGGATAAGTCTTGCTTCCATCTCTAACTCTGGCCTATTCCAGTTGGAGGTAACGAGAGCATCTCGTTTTTTTAGGCATTGTCACATCAATAACATATCAAAACTGAGATTCCGTAAACACGCAGCCATATTGTTGCCGGTCACGTGAACGCGAACAGCCAATTAAAAATTTAGAATCGAGGGGAAACCCTTTTTGTTGACTTGGAAATTATAAATTTCCAATCTGGCATTTGGAATCCCGAAATAAGTGACCTGCTTACAGTAAAGTGCAGATTTTGACGAATCCAACGATGTATAATATGTAGGGGTGTAAGCTTGGTTGCTATGGGAAAAACTAGGTCCAATTAGGCTTATTTTCTCGAGTTTCAAGGTTTTTGTGTGCCATTGACCACTTTGTCTAATGATAGCAACATACCTATCACACAAGCCTTTATATACTGGCTAGGGTGGAGGGAGAAATAAGGTGCTAGCTACCTTCCCCTTCACCACTAAGGCTATACAACTGTTGTCCTAAATAACTTATATCAAGAACTACACATAGGCTCGTATTGCCAGAGGCATGACACAACAACAGTGGGTGACATATGATTAACATGAACAGCTTATATCCCGTTTATTCAATTAAACACATGACCACACATGGCCTGATGAAAATACAACATTACGACTATATACGTGCCACAACAGGGAATGCATGTACTAATATCAATCTACAGAACGGGTAAACTGGCTACCACACTCCTAAAATGAACCTCGCGCCATCACGCGGGGAAAACCTACATAGTAACACTGACTATGAAAATGCACGACAGTAACTTAGCATGTACCAAACTCAACGCTAAGTAAATAACCACTTCCTTGGAATCCTTAATAGCAGAAATAGCTAACGTTAGGAATAGGGCTCAAATGGCGGGCACGGCGTCACTCTTAAATATCACAGACAGCCGAAGCTGGAATACCAGAAACTACCTCCGCCATGGATGGCAGTCAAATCTCCACTGAATAAATTCGCGCCAGCCTTGCGCAGTCAGTTACTTCCGCTGATCACATGACTCTCCTGATCACATGACTATCAGGACGGTTTTGGACCGTCTAACCACATAGAAATACGGCCTAGAAATACACCGTGACAATACCTCTTTTTAGAAAAAAATGCACATAAAAGCATCATTAACCAATTTTTAATTTTAGGTTATCGACACGGATGCCTTATAATCTATTCGCGGATGCATGGATCATTGGATAATAAACCCTGATCTAGATTTTGGCAACGACTTGGCTCTTCTGTCCCATAAACGTAACCAGAGACAAGACAAAATAAAAACACTTTGTGAAAGATCACAGCGATTGGATCTGAAAATGCACAGTAAAAGAATAAAGATTATGAGAATATAACATGGTCCGCAACCTGACGATACGTCAAGGACTAAAAACCCAACCCCTGGAGACCCAAGTAGAACAGTCCCAACTAAGAGGGTTTGGTCATGTCTGCAGAATGGGAGAAAATCGGCTACCACGACAATCATCTGCCATCAATGGTACCTATACCTTGTAGCGGTATGGCAGCTTGCGTACCCTGACAATCCCCAGAGCTATGCCAGTGGGAGTTTTACTCCTGGTAGGTTTAACCAAGCTGGACTGATCTGTGTGGGTAAGGGTCAGACAAAAGCTGGTACCCTGGTCCTCCAGGTTGGGGGTTTTAGCATAGGGCTGACACCCCTGTCTATGTAAAAAAAATAATGAAGTTACGGAAACAACATCAAATGAACAAACTTTGCTGCGGGATGGACATTCGGAGTCTGTGGCTCGTATGACTGTCAGTGGTGAAAGCCGAAAGGAAGCCACTGACATGAAAACGGATGTCCTGACCGCAAAACAGGATACAAGAATAGGATTTTGGAATGTCAGGACAATGTACGAGACAGGTAAACTAAGACAGGTCACGGCAGAAATGAGAAACTATAGGTTACACATCCTAGGGATAAGCGAGAGCAGATGGACAGGGGCAGGAAAAGTTAAAACAGCAACAGGAGAAACAGTACTTTACTCTGGAAGAGAGGATGGACAGCACAGTGAAGGCGTAGCCATTATTCTACAGAAAGGGATAGAAAGGACATTACTGGAATGGAAACCCATCAACAACAGACTGATACGATTGAGATTGAGAGGGAGATTCACCAACACTACAATAATACAATGCTACGCACCAACGAATGATAGCGATGAGGAGGTCAAGGATGAATTCTATCAACAACTGCAGAAAGAAATGGAGGACACACCTAGATATGATCTTGTTATAGTAATGGGAGACCTCAATGCGAAAGTTGGTACACACAATACATATAATGAAAGAACAATGGGGAAATGCGGCAGCGGAACAGCAAACGAAAATGGGGATAAGCTAATAAGTTTCTGTAGCATTAACAACCTGGTCATTGGAGGAACACTTTTCCCACATAAGAAAATTCACAAGTTAACATGGGAATCACCAAATGGTCGGGACAGAAACCAGATAGACCACATCATGGTTAACGGTAGATGGAGACATGCATTACAAGATGTGAAGGTAAGGAGAGGTGCAGATGTGGGAAGCGATCACCATTTAGTAGTAGCAAAACTGAAAGTGAAACTAAGAAGGGCTGGACCAACTGTAACTACACAGAAAAGGTTTGACATCAGCAAATTGAAGGACCCCCCTTACCAGAAAAGCTTTTGCGGCCGACATTAAGAAACGATATCAATTTGCCAAAAGCCAGGAAAAGACATTGACTGATGATATAGACCAGAATTTCAACACCATTTCAACAATATATAAGGAAAGTAGCAAATCATGCTTAGGATTCCAGGAAAGGAAGAAGCAAGACTGGATAACACCAGAAACACTAAACACCATAAAGATGAGAAAGGAAATGAAAAGAAAGAAAACAGAAGCGAAGTCCCCCAGGTTAAAGCAACTATATAGCGAACAGTACAGTCAACTGGACAGGGAAGTTAAACGCCAAACCCGAGCCAACAAAAGGAATTTCCTAGACGATCTTGCAAAACAGGCAGAAGAGGCAGCACTGAGAAATGAACAAAGCACAGTATACAAAATAACTAAATTCATCAGCGGAAAACAAGGTGCAAACAATATTACATTAGTAAGAGATAAGCAAGGAAATCTCATCAAGACAGCAGAGGGACAGGAAACAAGATGGGCAGAGCACTTCAGAGAAACCCTGAACAAGGAAATACCAGAGATACAATTGAATGTTCCTGAGGCTGAAAACGATCTAGATGTAAATACAGACATTCCACGAAAAGAAGAAATCATCACAGCAATCAAAGGGTTAAAGAACGGTAAAGCTCCGGGCCATGATAACTTAAATGCAGAGCTATTTAAGACAGACCCTGAGCTAGCAGCAGAACTATTAGAACCACTATTTGCACAAGTGTGGAAAACGGGGACAACACCATCAGAGTGGAACAAAGGAATAATTGTCAAATTGCCCAAGAAGGGAGATCTTTCAGACTGCAATAATTGGAGAGGAATCACTCTTCTCTCAGTTCCCAGCAAAATACTAGGCAGGATAATTATACAGAGAATTTCAAAGGCAGTAGACTACAAACTGAGGAAAGAACAAGCAGGATTTAGAAAGAACAGAAGATGTGTAGACCATATATTCACTCTCAAGAACATTATAGAGCAGTGCTCAGAATGGCAAAGACAGCTTTACATAAATTTTGTTGATTTTGAAAAGGCTTTTGACAGCATACATAGGGACAGTTTATGGAAAATACTGAGGGCTTATGGAATTCCAAGCTGCATAGTGTCAATCATAAAAAGCATCTATGCCAACTTTACGTGTAGTGTTGGGCAGAGCAACCTAACCTTCGAGGTGAAGACAGGAGTACGACAGGGATGCCCCTTATCAACCACTCTATTTTTAACAGTCATAGACTGGTCTCTATGGTGCGGAATGCTGGAAAGTCACAGAGAAGGAAATGTCAAAATTGTCCTCTTTTCACACAACATGCCTAAGAAAAATTCACCGAATCTTTTGGCCGAATACCATCACCAACCAAGATCTGCTTACTCGTAGCAAGCAAGAGGACATGCACACCATCATAGCTGGCAGACGCTGGAGCTGGGTTGGTCATGTCCTCAGAAGAGACCCCGATGCCATCACAAGAACAGCTATGTTTTGGACCCCTGAAGGAAAGCGAAAGAGAGGCCGACCAAAAACAACATGGCGGAGGACTGTGGAGGCTGAGATGCAAAGAATGAACCAGAGTTGGGGCACTGTACGAAGGATGGCCACCGACCGTGCAAAGTGGAATCAGTTTGTTGTTGCCCTACAAGACACCACTGGGCGTGATGGCCACTGACTGCTTTGACGGTCGGTGGCTAAGGATCGAAGAAGAAGAAGACGACAATCATGGGAAACTAAGAGCCAGGTTCCAGACCTCCAGGACGACGGAGAGTCCACTGGGAGGACAACAATAGACAATCTTTAAAGGACCAAGGACTAGAATGGAACCAGCCAGGAGGAAGACAACCGATAGGATAGTATGTGTGACAGGTTATGAGAATAGACTACATTGATTAGTCCGCTGGATTCCCACCGTCGCCCCTCATTCCATTCAACCAACTCGTTCCACCTTGCTTTCCTCAATTAGTATGCAAGTTTGTTACTCATAATCCATGCCTTTCTCGCTAGCTGTCTAACTCATAATTTTAGCCACGCCTACTTGTCTTGTTCCACGCGCTGACGAGCGGCTATTCAGATCTATAACTGTCATTCCTTCTAAAAGGGGACGGGATAAGTACGTTTGGCTGGAAGTTCGATGAGAGCAGAGCTGTCAAGATTACGACATAATGACAGCGCACGGTCCCAGAAACACGGGCAAGGCAACGGCTTTTGAAGTTCCCTGCAGAGCTCGTCAATCGCCGAGATCTGAAGCCTTTTGTTGTCGATTTCACCGGGTAACAGAGCGAACGGAGAAATTCTTTTATATGGGAAGAAATCCCCGCTGAAACCCGCTGATTTGCACAAGGCACGACTTTCGCGACCTTCCAGCGAGATCAGATTATTTCAATATATATATATATATATATATATCTCTTCTCCCTAAAATCAGTTATCAGTCACTTCAGGAAATTTTTGAAATATCTAGCTCGATATCATAAGAGCAATAGTACAAGTGGATTATTGATTTCGTGGAGATAGTTAATTTTTCTGTTTTCTGGTAATATATATATATATATATATATATATATATATATATATATATATATATATATATATATATATATATATATATATATATATATATATAAAATAGCATTTTTGTGATTTCTTGTGCTAAGTTTATCAGTATAATTCACTGAGATTTCTAGGCGCTTAAACTGGTGTATTAAATAACGTATAGCGATTTTATTCCAGATGGTCTAATTAACTTATAAGACGCTAAGTAATTGATAATTGACGGAATACAATTTACTTCTATTCATTTTTGTGTAATTTTATAAATGACTAGTGTTTATATCTCGTGTTAAAAACGATAAGATAAGCTAGACACTTGCGGTCCATAATCTAATTTAATAACAGAGTGGTTAAGAGGTCTTACTTTGACGCGTGTTAGGATATGATATTTATATTACGGTTACATGTTTATATTTTGTCCTAAATCTAGTCTGATCAAAACCCTGCGAACTAGCGGTCTTATGAACTAGCGGTCTTATGTTCTTTTTAGCATCCAGAGATACTGTTATATTGTTGAGTCTTCGTGTTGTGACCCTGTGCTTCACTCATGAGAGAGTCCAATATAGACACAATAACTGTAATAGTAACTGGATCTGAGCAGCCCGCTGTGGTAACATAAATCTATCTACTTATCTGACATATGACAGTAGTTTGTTCTTCACGGGATTATACTCCAGGAAAACTCACTGTTCAGACTCGGCCATCACCTCAGAGACCAGCCGAGAATTATTACCAGTAACATTTTCATAACTTAACAGAGTGTCTCAGCCACCAGAGGCTAGACAACCCCGGAAACCAATTAACGCACCTACTTACTCCCTTAAATTAGCAATGTCCAAGGAATACCTGAGACCACTATTGGGTAAGCGAATATGAGTGTGGCCACAGTATGACTGGATGAATGAGCATAAAGAGAGAAACATATTTTCCTTTTGTTACACCATCATACAAATCTTCTTTTTAATTCTCACTAACCTGAGTAGTTACGGGATAGATTAATTAGGAACTTGTTCTTTTCCCGTATTGTCTATTCCATACCGTATTAGTAACTTTTGATCTCTTGGGTTAATTACCTCTGTTGGGATCGTCTTTCTTTTCCTTTACCAGAGGGGAGAACCTATTGGGTTAATTTCATTTTTGTCTGTAAACCATGCTTTATTGATGTATATGCTTGATGTTGTGATTTTCTAGTGATAATAAACTTAACAAACCTTAAGTTATCGTGTTGGTCAACCCCTGCCCATATATGTTATCCATAGTTTGTTTTCACGTTTGTGTGTATTTGTCACAGAAGTTTGTGTAAGTGGGTGCAGTGTAACTTGTATTTTGAATAAGGAGAGAAAGTGCGTCTGATTTAAATATAGTCGTGAAGATAGGCTGGATTAGAGAAATTACTCAATCCAGAGACTCTTACACTATCACCTCGTGAGAAAAACTATTTCTTACACCTTACTCTCACATAGTTACCACTATCACCTCTGCTCGGACAGGACCATAAATATCTCAGACCTATCTTGTAAAAATTACGACAGTATGGTGCTCTCTCTTCCAAACTTCTACACCTCACGGTAGAAGAGGAACGACCAAGTAAGTAAGTAAGAATATATAAGACAAAGTATAGCCAGATTACAATTTCTGAAATATCAGTACAAGAAGTGAACCTCTACATATACGGTGGCAGGAATGTAGACAGACTGGAAGGTAACAGAGAGTGATATCTAAATATGAATACCAAAAGTAAAGGAAGTTTTCAAGGCGTTGGGAAATATATGAAAATCAACCGATATCTAGTCAAAACAACAACAACAACAACAACAACAACAAATTCTTCAACTCAAATGTCAACCTTACTGTTTGGCTCTGCAACATGGAGAACAACAACAACAACAACCAAAAAAGCTACAGATTGTCATAAATGTGGTGCTTGCGTAGAATATAAAGATTGAAGTGGTGTGACAAGATCACTAACGTGGAACTGATGATAAAGTCACTAATGTGGAACTGATGAGAAGATCACTAATGTGGAACTGATGACAAGGATCACTAATGTGGAACTGATGACAAGATCACTAATGACTTTAAAAAGATAAAGTGACAAATGTCGAAGACTATCACGCACTGGCCTTCAAAGCAATTATACACTGCTTAGACAGCGCAGATTACGTTAGCTTTGCTATGTTTGCTGCATGGAAGATGGTCGCATCCCGAAAGATAATTTATACAGGCAACTGGCAGGTGGCAAAAGAACACTAGGGCAACCGCAGCTGAGTTTAAAGATGTGGGCAATAGAGGTATGGACATACATCCAGCATCCCAGACAAGCAGAAGAGAAAAGAACAACCGACAAACAAAAAAAGCAGCTGAGGGTTATCACCCGAAGGGCGCATCTACAGGCAGCTGACGATTTGGACATTAATTTGTAAACAGTTATTCTGTTTATCTCACATTTTCTAGGTCTTCGTCTCTCTGTCTTTCTCTCTCTGTCCTTTTCTCTCTCGTTGTATCTATCTATCTATCTATCTATCTATCTATCTATCTATCTATCTATCTATCTATCTATCTATCTATCTATCTATCTATCTATCTATCTATCTATCTATCTATCTATCTATCTATCTAGCTACATACCTACCTATCTCCCCCCCCCATACCTACCTATCTCCCCCTCCCCCCCCCCCCCCCCCCCCCATCATACATTTTACTCATTACAATAGTACAATTATTGCAGATTAAAATATAATGAGTCACTGCTAATCTCTGCGGTCGCTTAGCTTTAATCACGGCTTCTATATGCAAACAACTTTCTCCGGAGAAGCTTGAACGTTTGTCGAATAAACTCTGGAAACTAAACTTCCATTTTACCATCGGCACAATGTTTTCCCACATCACGATAATGTGAAAGCAATCTATCTCACCATTTCTGCTTCAAGCCAAGTTTCTGCGCGGGTTTTTGATCCACCTATAATGTCTGTCAGCAACTTCAGAATGTTGCCAAATTCCTTTCTCTTCGTTCTTTTTATTTTCTCTCAAAATCTTCGTCCATTTTGTCAAACAATATTTTATTTCTTTTGTGTTATGTTTATTGTTCTGTATCTCTGTTAAGAGATGTACCAGGTGGTTGAAACATTGGGAATTTCCATGATTTTCAGATGTCAAGCGCATTGTTGGCTATTTTAAGACCGCATGTTGTGTTAGATGATGTTTGTTGACATTCGTCGATAAGTGCTGAATGTTTGAAACATTACACTATATGTTAGTGTGGATCATAGACGTAAAACAGTCTGTGACTTTTCAAGCATCCTGTACAAGGAGCATTATCGTCAAACACTGTCGAGAAAACAATACATCGTTATTTTTATTGTAATTATCCTAACATGTCCGTGTGTGTACCTGCATGTCTGACAATGCTTGTATGTGCGCATGTGAGGGCATGTATATATATGAATGAGGGCTGGAATCCCGAGCATCCAGTAAAGCTGGAACCTAGTATAGGTGCAGTCTCCCCTACGGCAGTAACTGTTATTGGACTACTTGCATCCTAGTTTTTATTTTATTAGACTAAAAATAATCTGTCCATCCCCTTCATACTATTTGTCTTACTGAAATTTCTGTAACTAATAATTAAAAAGTTCCGTCAGATTTCGTGGAAAATACGGGAAAGGCGCGTTTTGCACCGCGAAAGCTAAATTGAAAATTGAACAACAATTAAAATAGTACGCAGGCCATTACATTTTGCCGTGATGCATCGACCACTGACAGGAAGTCATTATAAGTTTGACTACAAAAATCTAATGAAATTGAAATGGAACAGAATAAAATGACCACAGGAGAATCAGGTCATGCAGCAGAAAGAACACAGCATAATTATCCCCCCTGTCATGTTTTGGTGAGTTACTTCCCATGTGAGCATAACAATGATTCAATCTTCAAAACTCGAAGGCTGATAGCCGTATTAGCAGAAACAAAATTCTATTTCGCGCCATCACTCCACACATCAGCAAGAGACATATAACAGAGTGATTTCCCTGTGAAGATCACGTGACCAGTATGGAGTCCTTGCGGCCATGTTGTCTCTAGTGTAATGAAAAGTGAGTCTCATTAGCAAGTTAGTTGTCCCTCCTGTTCCCATGAGCCAGTCTCATGTCGACTTTTGGATCGATTGCCTGGAATTTTTTCAATTCAGCAAATATTTTTTTTTTTTGGTTCCAGGGGTAAAGCAAAGATTCAGTTCTGTTTTAGGAAGGGAAAATACAACAAACGGTTTCACGCTCTATGGAACATATTCCGAGAAATGAAGAATGAACGCCATACTCCAAAACCAGAAATTAAACTTTTGGAAAGCTTACTAATAAAGACTTGTAGACTAATACTACGTAGAGCATTTCCTACTTAAAAATAAGAAGTATGAACAAAAGAGAATGTCAATATTAGATTATTTACGGGCATCCAATTCACCCATTACTATGGAACAGGTGTTGAGAATAGAAAGATGTATAGAAATACACTGTATAGTAAAACAGCATATCTTTTGTCTTCTTCGTACACTCTCAGACGTCTACTTGAATGTTTTAAAAGAAAGCAGTGGTCAGCTTCTGACAATTTGCATCTCCACGGAGTTTTTTTTCCGAAAATGGTACAGGTGACGGCCATATATGCTTCCTATGTTCCTCATATGGTGAGCATCTTTGAGGCAGATGTTCAGCAGCCATTTTATCAGTGCCACATTTACAATCATCGGTAGTTCCTGTCTTTAGCTTGTTGAATAGATGATATTCCAATCTGTTGTGGCCTGTGCGGAGTCTGAAGATTATGACTTGCTTTCTTCTGCCGAGCTGGTAATATGCATCATTTTGTGTGAGTCCTGGATGCTCTGCATCACTTCTGTTTCTGTATCTGGTTCTGATAAACCTCTTTGCCTCTTCGAAAGTTTATGATTGTATCAGGTTGAGTTAGCTTTCCACATTCCTTTGCCAATGTGCCAGTCTCTTCCTTGCCAGGGATGCTGCGATGAGATAGGATCCATTGTGTCAGAACCTTCTTGAATCGTCAGCATATAACAAGAACAAGTAATATATGAGGATTAGTGGGGGTGGGGGGGGGGGGTATGGCGGGGAAGGGAAAGTCTAGTGAGGCTCTAGTAATACAGGTTAGAAATGAAAAATAAATAGTAACATAAATATCAACCCAAACACCTAAACTTAACCCCCACCCCTTTTTTCTGAAAACACCCCGACAGGTGCAAAGAGACTTTATTTTAGGACAGAGGTAGAAAGGCAATTTGATACATTTCATTTACTCTATTTACAATAACTTGAAAGGTGAAATGATACCTCGATCAGGTGTGGAAATTGAACATGTTATCTGGAATCAGAGACATCTAAATTCCTAGTTACAAGCCATCAGAGGTTTAGTGGGAATTTTTCCCGGAGGGTTTGCTATGATGGTTAAGTTATTATTTATTTGCTACGAAATTGTGATAACTGCGAATATCAAACCAGCTGAGTTATTCCCTCATATGGGATCCAAGACGCATCAAAAGTGAGGAATGCAGTAAGCGACCCATAGCTTGACTGCCTGCGTCAGGGTCAGCGAACCAGAGCTGACCAAGACCCTACTCCACCTCCACGTGGTGGTCCTGGAAACAGGCTGCATCACTGCAGTCTAGCTGAGGAGTAGGGATCGAAGAGGGAAGGCAAACCGGGTCCTAAAAAATGCCGTGCGGAAGTCGGATGTGTCGGCCGAAAGCCGCAAATACCGCAGCTTCGCTGTAAACGGACACAACGCAACCAACGTCCTTTTCAGGACGAACGAGGAAGAAGAAGAAGATTCCCTCATATACCGTCATTCATTCATTCAGCACCATTCAGGTCCCAAAGGAGCATATGTCTTCAAAAAAACACATACCACGTCTTTCTGCCCTGTGCCATGAACTCAAGGACTTTCTTCATCATCGCGTTCCTTCCTGTTTCCAGTACTCTTCTCGGTCCCCCTCTAGCTCCCTTACCATTGGGGTTCCAGAATAAGGACTGCCTAGTAATACTACGACCAGGTTTTTTCACTGTGTGCCCTATCCATCTCCAACGTCTTCTCCTCATATTTTGTTCTACTGGAACTTGTCTGGTTTTCGTCATCAAGTCCACACTGGTGACGCAACGCTTTAGCAGGTGGTCACAGTTGAAAATATATTCAAAGTGGAAGAGTGGAGTAAATCAGCTGAGAACTGGACTAATTACCAACAAGTCATCATCAGCCTTGGCAATGAAAGAGCTGACAGACTAGCTTCAAGAGCACCCGTAGAAGATGCACTGGATATGGATAAGGGAGAGATACGGAGGGCAATTAATGATCGCCTGTTACAGAATGGCACTGCAATCGATGAATTATCAAGGCTAAGATTGCTGGAATTTGGCATTAAACGTAAGACTAGCAGAGATGGACGTATGTGAGAACGCATCCGGCGTGTATGCAACCAACGCGCAACAGGAACAATTAGCATTCATACCCTTCGACATTTGCTGAGGAAGACTGAGCACGTATGGGTTTTCCCGGAGTCCAGTGACGTCGATTCTGATCAACAATAACAATAACAATCTTGTTGTACCATTTCAATCCTTCCATTCGACATATAATGTCAAGATGCTAATATTCCAAAAGTATAGAACTTTATTTCTGCTGAATAAATAGCCCCCTTTTATGTGTATCTCATCTCAGCCAATCATGTACTAGCAAGCAAATACGCAGTCCTAGGGAGGGGACAAAATATACTTTCTGAGCTCTAAATATCGTAACCATTTTTTATTTTGGTGGGGGTATTTTAATTAATTAATTCTGATCATACGTCAAGGGATCATCGATGCATTTGGTTCATTTATCCACAGACAAAACAAGATGCTAACCAAAAATTACCATCAATGATGAGGAAATTGAAAATGTCACAAATTATGAATATCTTGGCTCCATAATTAACAACAATGGAGACTGCTCAAAAGAGGTCAGAAGGAGACTGGCCATAGCAATGCAGAGGTTAAATAAAATGAAGAACTTATGGCATAACACCAGCAAATTAATAAAAGTAAAACTTCTGAGAACGTGCATCTTTCCGGTAGCAACGTATGGATGTGAATCATGGACCATTACACAAACATTAAAGAAACAAAATCGAATCTTTCGAAGCAAAGTGTTACAGAAAAATTCTCAGAATATGTTGGACCAAGAAGAAGAAAAATATAGACATCCTACACGACCTGAACGTCGAGGAAAACTGGCTCATAAATAATATCATGTCCCGGAAACTGAAATATTTTGGCCACATTAAACGTCCTTGTGGCTTGGAGAGAGCAATGATGGAGAGTATGGTACCTGGAAGGCGAGTCAGGGGCCGACCAAGACGATGGTGGACACAAGACAATGAAAACACCTTGAATACGACAATGGAGGAGGCGGGAAGGCTGGCTAGAGATCGAGAGTCTTTCAGGCGGGCTGTGATGAGAGCGACGTTCTGCAAAGGACATGCTATATGATGATGATCTAAGACTAAATTCTTCTTTCAAAATTAAGCCTTCTCCACATTTTTCTTAATCATCCAATAGCTGTTCACCATTTTACTTGCTTGTGCGACACTTTTTGTCTTATTGTGTGATAGAATTCTAGTTTTTTTCTATGCGTTGAAAGAAGTAGAACACTTGGACAACAGAAAAACAACAGACGTGAGTGGCTTACCCAGGGTTCGAACCCCGTACCTTCCGTACGATAACTCCGCCTAGCTATCAAGCGAATCACACTGACCCCACGGCCAGCTAGGCATCCCCAAAAAAGGATGCTTTGCTGACTATTTATCAGTACGAAACACACAAGATAACACCGGAAGTATACAGTGGGCAACTCAGCCCTTTAATGACGCAATCACTTCTGTTGTTCCTCTATTAACAGTATGTGTCAGTCCAAACAAGACAAAGACCTTGATACTGGGTCCAGTAAATAGTAGAAGACTTAAGGACAGTAGTATAGAACAGAGGGTAGGTTTCTGATATTGTATAAACATAAATAACACATAAGGAAGGGAAACCCGAGGCCTGTAAACAGTAAATTAATATTAGACAAACATAAAGGTATGTTTTCAGGCACTCGTAAGAAATAAAGAAGTAGAACACTTGGACAACAGAAAAACAACAGACGTGAGTGGCTTACCCAGGGTTCGAACCCCGTACCTTCCGTACGACAACTCCGCCTAGCTATCAAGCGAATCACACTGACCCACGGCCAGCTAGGCATCCCCAAAAAAGGATGCTTTGCTGACTATTTATCAGTACGAAACACACAAGATAACACCGGAAGTATACAGTGGGCAACTCAGCCCTTTAATGACGCAATCACTTCTGTTGTTCCTCTGTTAACAGTATGTGTCAGTCCAAACAAGACAAAGACCTTGATACTGGGTCCAGTAAATAGATACTACTGTCCTTAAGTCTTCTACTATTTACTGGACCCAGTATCAAGGTCTTTGTCTTGTTTGGACTGACACATACTGTTAATAGAGGAACAACAGAAGTGATTGCGTCATTAAAGGGCTGAGTTGCCCACTGTATACTTCCGGTGTTATCTTGTGTGTTTCGTACTGATAAATAGCCAGCAAAGCATCTTTTTTTGGGGATGCCTAGCTGGCCGTGGGGTCAGTGTGATTCGCTTGATAGCTAGGCGGAGTTGTCGTACGGAAGGTACGGGGTTCGAACCCTGGGTAAGCCACTCACGTCTGTTGTTTTTCTGTTGTCCAAGTGTTCTACTTCTTTATTTCTTACGAGTGCCTGAAAACATACCTTTATGTTTGTCTATTATTAATTTACTGTTTACAGGCCTCGGGTTTCCCTTCCTTATGTGTTATTTATGTTTATACAATACCAGAAACCTACCCTCTGTTCTATACTATTGTCCTTAAGTCTTCTACTATTTACTGGACCCAGTATCAAGGTCTTTGTCTTGTTTGGACTGACACATACTGTTAACAGAGGAACAACAGAAGTGATTGCGTCATTAAAGGGCTGAGTTGCCCACTGTATACTTCCGGTGTTATCTTGTGTGTTTCGTACTGATAAATAGCCAGCAAAGCATCTTTTTTTGGGGATGCCTAGCTGGCCGTGGGGTCAGTGTGATTCGCTTGATAGTTAGGCGGAGTTGTCGTACGGAAGGTACGGGGTTCGAACCCTGGGTAAGCCACTCACGTCTGTTGTTTTTCTGTTGTCCAAGTGTTCTACTTCTTTATTTCTTACGAGTGCCTGAAAACATACCTTTATGTTTGTCTAATATTAATTTACTGTTTACAGGCCTCGGGTTTCCCTTCCTTATGTGTTATTTACCTCTCGCTGCAAAGGTACTGGGTTCGAATCACGCTGGTGTCCCGCTCCAGCCTACCCACCTGTAAATAGTTACTTTACGCTGCTCTAGAATTAAGCAAGGCAAAGACAGCGAGGAAGGGAATAAGTGATCTTACCTCTTGAAAGTTGGATCTAGTATAGTGAAATCTCTAACGCTTCACTCCCCTACGCCAGATACGTGACTAATTTTTTTTATAGGTAACGCTTATCTTTGTCGCGATTGAAAAACTCAAACTAAGTGATAATTTAACGAATGTTGACTTCACTTCACATAAACAGATCACGTACTTATTTTAAGTAGGTCACGAAATAAAGTGAATTTTAGTGAGTGAGCTAATGAGTTATTATTGCAAGGGCAGAAAAAATAAATACTTTCACTCATGAGGTTTACCGAGCTTTTAAATGCCTGCAGGAGAAAGGTAGAGCGAAATTTTCATCGGTTAAAACTTCTTCCTTTTCTCTCCTCTGTTACCTAAAGACTGACCAAATCGGCATATTTGATCTACCGGCACATCGCGGTACGACCCCTAAGTTAGTTCATGCCGAAAGCTCCTGCTTTGCTTCATCCGCGACAATTCTTTCCATAAAAAAAATTGTTGCCTAGTTTTGAGCAGGCGCACACCGTTTCACCTAGACACAATGTGCTTCGGTTATATTAGGTCGGATTTCCAAATATAAAATACCTTGTGGTCTGGTATAAAGTCGAGGAAGATGAAGGGAGCTACAGTCCGACGTGGAGAACCAATGGATGGGTATGAACAAAATCGAAAAAAAGTGATTCGTCTTTCGAGGACAAAAGACAAAGAAAATAGCCAACGTTGCGACCACAAGGCCTTCGTCGGGGAAAGGAAAGAGAGTGAGTGCTAAATAGGACACATAAGAATCTAAAAAAAAAATATATGAAAAACTGGGTACTTCCCCGGGATCTAGGTGGAAGGATTGTCTCACATCGGTATTGGCTAGTTTTCTCAATGTGTAAACTCTTTCACAGCCAATCTATTTAACATCACCACTTGCCCCACTGGCATTGGCGACTATGTAAGGGAAAGAGATTGAATTTTGAGTTTGAGACTTTCCTCACAAGTTCAACCCTGGATTGGTGCGGGCTAGATGAGATTTACATCTGTCGCTGACATAAGGGGTTGTTTGAAGGGGGTGTTCGAAAAAATACACGTACGGGACAACCGTATGGCGTTTTGCTACACAAGTGTGACTGATAGTTCCATTTATATATAATTTAAGACCAAAGTCCTGTGTGACGAGATGGATTTGGGGCGACCCCTTCTCGATCTCTCTTTCACTACGGCAGTAATCAGTTACATTTGTTGTACTGATTATTTACGTGCTTTTCCATGGTCAGCACTTTTTTCTTTCTCTGTTATGTAGCAGATATTTGATATTGTCAAAACATTTGACACTCCTTGTTGGTGATAATACATCACATTTGCTAGGCGCGGCACAGCTTTGCTGAGATTAGCGCAGGTAAACCCATATTGGTCTGCTTAGTTTTCGCGTAGAGTTGTGTGCTCAAGCGACAGATAACGAGATTACTCAGACATAAATGACATAATCGTTTCCTGTCCGACTCTCACGAAGACATTACTTTATATTAGAGTAATATGTTGTTACATCTGAAACACATTGTCGTATGAGTTTACAGATGTGTTGGTGAGTTTGTACACCAGGCATCGGATGTTTTATTGCCATATATGGGAGACGTGACCTTTGCATCACGCGCAAAATTATTCCATGTTGGAATATTTTGAAATTATTCCACCCAATCAGCATGTTTGAAATGATTGGAGCCATGAGTAGCTTCATAACAAACAGATGCGGGGGTAGGACAGGCGATATAACCGGACCTTTTCTCAGTTTTAATTCACTGTGAGAAATCGCTTGCCAAAGACGACACAACCAGACTGCCAGATGTTACAATCAGAATTCCATCTTATCAGACCGGACACCGTTTATTGGAGTATTTAAAATGACTTACAAAACAGACCAGGAAAACTCAATTTATTGTTACAGCGCAGACACTGCACCATTTCGTATTGTGTGCCGTTGCTTACCCAGGATTTCATTGCCTCAGAAGGTAGTGATCAACTTTATGATTAATTAATGGTTACAACACACACAGTGAGCGAAGACATAACGCTAAGCAGATCTTGTATACAAATAGGGAACGCCACAGTCAACTATAATACTGTTTATTTAAAATGTGGACCACTGCTGTTAACCGGACCTCCAACAATCTTGGTCCGTCACACTTCCTCTTTAACACTCGCTCACCATTGAGAATTGTATTCAATGTTGTAATGTCTTTTATCTACTCTTGTTCAGATGTTACAAGTATCTATGTCCCTTCCTCCGTCTAAGCAAATCCTTGTCCACTGATACTATCGATTTAGGTTCAGGTTAATGAAGTGATAACCGGACTCCTCCGGGGTTGTTCCTTTCCCTGGTTCTAGATGGCCACTATCTTAGCCGAGTCACAGGACTACGATATGGACGTAACTAATTCACTTTACGTACCCTTTTCTGAGTGGAGCTTAACTCGCTCTTTCGTTCTTCAGTCTTGTCAAGAATTTATAATATCAATATGTTGGGTTATTGCTACCCAATCTTGTCTCCGTGCATTTAAGAAATTACACAGCATCTTGTCTACTTCACTATAGACTTCAACATGGCTGCCTCTCCTACTTGAGTAACTGTCCTGCTCGGCCTGGATCACAATTCTGCCTCATGCTGTGAAAAACGTGCCTAACCTCTGTTCTGTTTTGACCCTTCTTATGCGCAACCCTCTTTTTGTGCATCCCATTTTTCTGCTCCCTCTATACCAACTCAGGTTAGACTTTTCACTCTTCCTTCCCTTACTGCCACATTATTTAACAAGGAAACCGGGACTGAGGAAACTGAACACATGGAGTCATAGAGGGAATTATCTTGTAAAAGTAACGACCCCAAGAACACGTGAAAATTAAGGCATCTGCCAGAGCCTTTTATTCATCTGAGCAAAAAGTCGGTGAGCCAGGATTGGTGTAAGCTTTGCATTTTACATTTTTTCATTACTAACATGTGAACTAATATGTATATATTGCCATGTGAATATTAATATGTGAAAATCGCTAGTGGATGTCCAAGTCATTTGAGGCTGGCAACCTCAGCGTATAGAATGATGATTTAATAAACCACCACTGCAAGGACTGGTGACTGCTTTATCGCTAGTTTCTTAAAGAGAACTAAAAGCCTAAGTACTCCCAAGTTCCATATGGAGCATGGAGGGAAAGATGAAAGAAATTATGTACATTCTAAGTATAAGTTTACATTTTCAGACCTGTGAAAATGTCTATTAAAGTTAATGAAAGTTTCAAACTGTTCAGCAAGTGTAGATATAAATGAAAACATATTCAACTTATATTGTGAACACTTTTCAAACAGTGGAGATGTAAATGTAAACATATTCTATCTGTACTATTAACCTTTTCATTTAAATGTAAAATAAAACTATAAGCTATTCAATTTAAATGTAAAGAAAGTTTTATCTCGAGGGATTAAGTTTAATTCTCATCGAGGGTAAATTCTGAGGTAGATTGGATGGTGGAATAGAAAGAAGGAGACCAATAACTATGGGTTGGAAAACGCAATACGTAGGAGAGCGTTTTGTTTCTATTCTTTTACCATTGTTGTTGGTAGTACCAGTTGAGGGTACTATCTCTGGAACAAGAAGGGAACAGTGGCCTGAGCTTTAAGACGAAGGACCAAATTTGTAGACACTCCCTGACACTTCTGGGAACGTGCTACGCCCTACATTCTTGACCGGCGACGAGCGTTATCAGTAATCAGTCTACCAAGAACCAAACCATCAGCGGGAGCAGAACCTTCCATTGGCAGATAAGTTAAATGTTAAAGCTGCCACGTGAACTTTTAAAAATTGCATCCCATCACAACAGTGATGATAACCTTCTGAAAAATCATTATTCATTTTTTAAACCCTTGTTAAAAATGATTATTAAATCTGTTATTTGTTAATATACAAATTTAACTTCGATTTAATCATTTTGAATGTACTGCATGTTTGTCTCAGTCAATTTACTAAATACACTCTAAACAGAGCTATACCTTAATAATAAGAATTCCACTGAGTAAATCAAGGTGGGGGCTTGACGAGCTTAAATTAATAATTGCGTAATTCTTCATAAAAGGCGGCGGACCGATATAAAGTTAACAATTGCCCTGCCAATGCAGCATTGTTCTTGACTTCGGAAATTTATTTTGAAAACTCCCTTGAGATAGAAGCGTCATTATCCTTCTATCTACAACTCTGCCAAGAGTAATCATGTGCGAAGGTAGACATCTTTGAAAGTCCATATTAGATACTCTTGAGTTTTGGCAACTGCTTTGCCACTACTGCAAAGCAGGGGAGGCAATCAGTAACATCCTGGACATCACAAACAGCAGAGTACAAAACTATGCCGGTAACATATCCCACTGGCATAAATGAAACACGTGGTACTGTCATCTTAACATACTGGGGACTACCACATTCACTTCAGTGTGGCATACACCCTTCACAGAAGTACAGCACTAGTCTGATCACTAGATATTATCGTTCATTTATTAATTCAGTCATTCATTAGACTTTAGTTCTCCAAAGAAACCCTCGCCAAGTCCTCCTGTCACGTGCCATCAGCTCAAGGTCTGTCTACGTCTTTCTTATCCATTTCACTTCTTTCTGTACTTATCTTTTCCGTGTGTTTTCAGTCTCCCACTATCTCTGATTCCAGAACAAGGACCGCCTTGTAATGCTATCCACAGGTGTCTTTGGTGTATGTTTTATTCATGCCAGCGTCTGCTTCTTATCTTTTGTTCTACTAGCACTTGTCTGTTCTTGTCATCAACATTAGTGATCTTCTGGTACCATTTTAATCTGTCCATTCTAGGCAAGCACCCATTTATAAAAGTCTCTAATTTCTTGCTTGTTGCTTTTCTCTATTTTTAAGAGATACAATAGGCATCAAGTTGAGTTGAATAATTATGATATATGTATTGTACTTGATTTCGTGTGATCTCCCTATGTATCCCAGTGCAGTTTAAGCCCTTATTGCTTTTTTTCTTCTAATTTTCTCTCTCTCTCTCTCTCTCTCTCTCTCTCTCTCTCTCTCTCTATATATATATATATATATATATATATATATATATATATATATATATATATATATATATATATATATATATATATATATATATATATATATATATACCAACTGTTGCTGTCTAATTTTGAAGACATCTACTCGTTTAAATATATTTTGTGGATGGTCTTAGTTAGAGCACTGTTTAATTAAGTTTGTGACAAGTTGATTTGTGGTTATCTTCCCTTGTTTTATTGATAGATGTTGACCTGTCTTAAATAGTTGTCAGGTCTTAAGTTTCTATTCACATGACCATATACGGAGCATCTTTGTCTCTCGTATGGCGGAAACGCCCTGGTCTAGATGAGTTTCGCTTAGGTCGGCGCTGTCGGCGCATGCGCTAGTTTTTCGCGCGAAGACCGAGAGACTTCCGTTTTTTAGAGTGTACCCCAGGGCTTAGAGCGGACATACCAGTCCGTAGATTCTCTCTGCCAAGTTTCGATAGGGATTTGGAAATTCTGGGAATGACTGATTTGTCATTCTTCCTTCCCTAAGTGATTCTTTATGCCAGGAATGGCAGTGTTGTGTTTCCTTATATTGTGAGGATTCCTTAAGAAGGTAACTGATAACATTATTCGATCTTTTCGTTCGATTAGATCACAGTGGTACATTCATTGCTAATGGCGACCTAGTGAGTGAAGCTCACAATAAGATATTATACAGTACCCCAGTATGGGTGCATATTGAAGAGACTATGTCTAAGATGTCCTGTTGGATATATATAAGCCCAGAGAATTAACTTTAAGTAATATTGAAGAGACTATGTCTAAGATGTCCTGTTGGATATATATAAGCCCAGAGAATTAACTTTAAGTAATCCGCAATGCAGGCGGTTTGTTTGGTAGAAATATTTGTTCACGGAAAAAACGTAAACAAGCTAAAGTTACCTGTTTATCGAGGCCCGCTACCTGCGGCCTGATTCTGTCGCCACAAGAGGCCCGTTGTTACGGCCGATATTCTTCACCAGAAGAAGTTCCTGGCGTGTGATGCCAGTAGAAGTCATCGCCTTTTGTAAGATAATAGCATTGACTTTATTATGTAACTGAAATCGCCCTTTCGTTTCAGTGTATTTGCTAGGGCGTACCTGACGGGGCTCAGTCAGGGATTCGAGCTACGAAATGAACAGCAAGTAATTGTCAAGACATTGTTAGATGCCTGAGCTGTTCTAGATTTGTGATGCCTGGTGTCCACCTTCATAACTACACATGTATTGTCCATGATCTTGTATAATTGACTGTGCCGTTCATCATCAGTTGAGTCGTGTATTAAATGTTATGAAACGTCATTGAAGTTACCAACATTACTGACTTCATACTTGTGGTTGTATGAGATAATGTGTAGTTGTCCAAAAGCCTATACGTCCTTCGTGTTATCAGCACTACTGTCTACTCACCTACACAATCAACCACATTCCAATACAAGTACTACACATCGGTGAAAACTGTATGGAGATTTAAATGAGTGTCTTGGTTACACCCTGCCAGCGCCTCAACACTCGATGACCCAAATGTACAACATTGGATGACATGACCTTACAAACAGAAACATCTACACCCCAAAATAGCACGCAACACCAACGCTTGCGCTTTCTTCATATCTCTTGTTCCACTGACACAGGAGAACCTGCTAGCTATGAAATAATACAGTATGTGGTAACTGTAATGGAATCTCCAGCCGTTGTTCCATCATACTGCTTGCGAAAAACAAAAACAAAAAACTCCAGGCCTATTTTCTTAAACGTTAATCTCTATGCCATTAGCTCTTTCAGATAATAGCCGTTTTGTATCACATGCGATGTGGTCCAATCCATTACATGGGCTCTTAGATCGATCTTGTCACCCACAGAGAACTGTTTAGGATTTCGGTACCGAATAATTGTCTCAATGTCTTTATTGATTGTGAGTTGTGCGGACATTTGTTCTTTCTATTTGGCTAATATTTTTCTTTATTCTTTCTGTCGTTGTTTCCTTCTTTATTTCTTTTCTTAATACTTTCTTTTAATTTTTTTTTATGTCTTCTTTATTTCATTCCTTCATTTTATGTTTTTTTTTTTAATTTCGTTCCTTCTTTTTTCTGGTTTTCTTTCCTTGGTTCCTTCTTTATTTCTTTCATTCAATCTTTCTTCAAGGATGTCATACGGAGGTGTGAAGATATTCCTTTGTTGTCCTCTGCTACTTCCTTTCGATCTTTCTGTTTATCTTTTTCAAGCCCCGTTTCTTTCTGCGTGACTGTATGTCTGCCCGTTTGTCTTGTTCTTCTTTCTTTTCTCATCGTGCTGACTTCTTATTGGAGATTTCGCGGCACCTGTTTTTTGTTTAATCCTCAATTCTCCATAATGCCTTTTCAGCTCTATTTGATCATCCGTTTTGTTTTTCTTCGTCTTGGTTGAGTCATATCTACTTTTTTTTTTAAAAGGGGTTTACTACTTTTCTTGATAGCACGTCACTTTCAACCATATACATGGAGCTGTTGGTTGTATCAGGACACATTTCATTAATTGTAATATTTTCTTGTTTGTATTTATTTTATGCTCTATGCTGTATTATTTCTCTCGTAGGTATTTTGACATTTTGGTTATAGTTTATATTGTTTTATTGTTCAGAAAAATGGTAATGTCTATACTGGTATGCATTTAATTTTGTTTGGGGGTTTATTTATTTCTTGTTTTTCTTTCATCATGTGTACACTTACTAGTCAGCTTTTAACTTGTAGTGTGTTTACCTGTTAATGTGTGACTGTTGGGAAGAATTAGACAAACAGCGGTGGACGAAGATCTGAAGAGAAGAGAAGCTGATGGTGGATCGGACATGCACTGAGAAGTCCAGCGGATAGTGTTACAAGGCAAGTGTCGTAGATTTTCGATAGGAGAATTAAGACTAGGTTTGGTCCCTTCTGAATAGGTTTGAATAGGTGATAGACTCAGTGAGAGTTAGTGAAAGGTAATAGAATTTCCACACACGTGAGATGATAGATTTTTGATATAGTGGCTGTCTCTGAAAGCGAAAAGAATTCTTCTCTCTCTCACCTATCTTCTACAACAGTTGTTACAGCGTCAGACAGACTACACCAATATACATATTACGTATATTTCTATCACTCACAGGCACGCACATACACGTGACGACAGGTAAACACACAGACGTGGGAAAACTATAACAATGATACATATATATCTAGAACGAGCTGACCAAACACTATTATTAAGTTCAAGAGCGATTTTAATATCAGGAAAAAATCGGCTCACAACATCAAAGAAAGTACATCAAGGAAAATACATATACACATAGTCATAAAAATTCAAGGAAATGTTGCAAGGATGATAGCCCCGTTATAGTGTTAACTCTAGGTTTAGCCCGGCCCCGTTAAGAGAACAGATGATGGCACCCGAGTCACAGATACATAGGGTTTGAGTCTAAGAGTTTTTCTTTGTTTTATCTCGTAATTATATGCACAGAGTTTGAAAAAAATCTGATTTAACCTAAGACAAAAACACAAGAACTCTAGCCTTAGCAACAAATTATGCGGCTTGAAAAAAAAAATAGGACAGCAACAGGGTGTCAAAGATATAATAGTGAAAATATCACTCAAACCAGCGTACACTCATTCATTCCGCCATGGCCTCTCATACATGTACTCACGACTTTGCTCGCTGCCTCTTGGAACACACTGATTTTAGATTTTCACACAGACTCAAAAAATGCAGTCTTCTGCCAAGAAGTCCCCAGTTCCAAAAGACGTATTTAACTCGGAGTCTCCGGGAACGACTACTTGGGTGTGCAAATTTGTTCAAATGTCTGATTAAGTCACCTAACAATTATTCCAGGCGCGGGAGTTAGCAGAGCACAGTGTCAATAGCGTAGGTTTCTAGAAATGATGAATGTCAGGTCGGTGCCTTCCCTCCGTATAGGATTCACTTTAGTCACACCACAGATTTGTCCACAAAAAATATATATATCTAGTCGGGAAATGTTAGTTAATACTTGAAGTATTTCGCGCCACCAGGCAGAAAGATTACGTAGAGTTTTTTTTTCTAGAAGAAATTAAGATCTGGCTCCAAGGTCCAGTATTTATCATTACAGTCTTTGAAAACCCGTTATTGGGATATGGTATTTCTGGCTAACTCGGGTTGCATATGCACTGTTAGACCAGTGGTACTTAAGAAACCCACGTGGTTCAAAATAAGGACTGTCTATTTCTTCACAAGTATGGAAACTACTACTAGGTGCTGGTAAAGTTAGGGTCACCCCAAAACTTTCACTGTGTGGAGGAAAAAAATAACACATATAATATAATAAACAGAATCTGTACTGGTTATAACTTACATTTAAACTTGCAAGCAGAGAGCTTTGCTTATCATTTAAACTTCCCGTGACGTAAGTTATATTTAAAAATCAGCAATCCTCATGAATTAAGAACACGTGCGTATTCCGTCACCATTCACGAGGCTCGATTCTAGAGTTTATACGTTAGTTTAGAAAAATACACTCGACTGAGTATTAGCAGTTAAATTAAATTCATAAATAGCTACAATTGCCGTTATAAGCTAGAAATTTAATTTTATTCTGCTTTCCACTGAATGCTTCCCTAGAAAATATAATAGCCTACCACTTTATTTCTCTTCTGCGCTAAAGAAATAGATTAAAATGAATTAAGCGATTTAACACTTTAACACTCACAAAATCTATATATCTATCATATTAATTACCTCAACCACAGAATTACAGGTAGTCGCACAACTTAAGAATAAGATTGCTGAAAATATTTCTGGAAGTCTAGAAGTTCGACAAATTGCCGAAACAAACTGAGATCTTCGCTAACAGCTATTCTGTTTACGAGCAACCTATCTACTGTGAGTCTATGAGCGAGAATGAAATTAAAGTTTCAAACTCGGGCCAAATATCTTAAAATCAGACAAAGGGCCCAAGTTTATTTCGCCAAGCGAAATTATCTCCCCTACTCCCAACATTTACGTCCGCTTAACGCGTGTCGTAACTGTCACCTACTGACCACGATGTACGCGTGTCAGTTTCAAATCCCAGACAGCCTGACTCCAATGCAGGGCAGTTTTCACACTACAGCTGACCGTGGCCCACAGTGAGCGCCGTGTCAGTTTGGGATTTTCCAGACAAATGTCTGGATACTGACCGGTGCAGATGTAAAGTATCACACCTCACCGGGACTTATGCCGAGAAGAAGCTCGCGCGCTCGGTGAGAATGTAGACGATTTGCTACGTCCTATGTTCAGCGAACCGACTTATCACGCCTTCTGACGCCCTGCAGCCCTGACATCTACGTAATATCGTCCTAGCGCGATTCTCAGTTTTAGAGAAAGGAAAATAGGTAAAGTTTGCGAATTATATGAAAATAATAATATCAAAACGAATGGATGAAAAATATACAGGAAAAAGGAAATACAGAGATAATAAAAGAGAGAAATCGGGTGAAAGAAATAGGAAGAAGATGTAGGAAATTAAATGAATATAAACCCTACGTGACATGCCAAGTCCTCCTGTCACGTGCCATCATCTCAAGTTCTTTCCACGACCTCTGTTTCCAGCTCTCTTCTCCATGTGCTTCTTGGTCTACCTCTGCCTCTCTTGCACTGGGGGTTCCAGAACAATGACTGCCTTGTAATGAGGTTTCCTCAAACGTATGTCTCAGAGCCATACAATAGGACTGACTTCACATTTGAGTTGAAGATTCTTATTTTCGTGTTGGATCCGATTTCTCTAAAACGTAGAGAGCAACAAACAACGACCAAGAAGCTACATACAGTCATAAATGGATGCTTTCGTAGAATAGAAACGTCAGTGGAACAAGAGATAAGAAAAAAAATGGCGATTGATAGGACACACGTTGAAGAAATTCGTTGATAACAGTATAAGCCAGTCCTTGTTCTAGGTAAGAGAGGTAGAAAAGAACATGAAGAAGAGAACCGGAGACAGAAATGAAAGAGATAAAAATATATGAAACGACCTTGACCGAATGACACAGGGCAGGATAACCTAAAAGGTATTTGTTGAAGGCCTATGCTCCACTGAAAGCTGAAGTATAACGGTGATGTACATGGACTACTACTGTGTACATACTCATTCCCCTACTCATGAGAGATAATATATGTTATCTTTGTCTCACAGTTTCTCGAGGCGATCTACCAGGTTCCCGTATTTAACGATCCAGCGTGCCTTTTATCCAGCTGACTTCCTGACCAACAGATCTCTGTGCCACGTGAGAAGTTATTCAGAAGTCCCCGAGCACTGCTATCCACTAACTGTCTCGGCTTTGCCTCCGATTGTTTCTATGGACGCAAAATGGTTAGTCCTTAAGCCCTCCCCCAGGGCATTTGCTCCAAATGTCAACGTGAACCAAAGAAAGCACAAAAGCAAATGGTCATTAAAAAATTTGGTAGACAATATAGGAATACTGTACATGGTAATTAAAAATTTATAACTGTGTACGTGTAGTTCCCCCTCCCCCCACGAGACTGTAGATTCTTTCTACTTTTAAATGTTAATCTCCAGGGAATTATCTATTTCTGATAATGGTCGCTTTGTATCACTTACGATCTCGCCCTTTCCATTACATGGTCTCACGGATCGATTTTGTCAACCACAAGGAACTGTTTGAGATGTGGGTACGATATAAATTGTTTTAGCGTCTTGTTGACAGTGATTTATTGTGACACTTGTTCTTCGCTGTCCTCTTTTATCTTTGTTTTCTTTATCTGTCAGGTAAGAAAGATACAGGCAGACCTACAAAAACACACAGGAAAGAGAACTGAAGGCAGTAATAAAAGTGATCAGCAAATGGCACGGGCCGAGTGGACTTCGCATAAGTCTTTTTTGAAGGCCTATGCTCCTTGGGGAACTCAAAAGTAATGATGAGGCTGATGGTTCAAGAAATAAAATAGACAGCAAATTCTGATGTAAAATAGGTCAGATGTTGATTAACATTCTCATGTCACATGGGACGATTGTAACATTCCTATTTCATGACCACCAGGAATGTAACGATATCTTTACCGTGTACTGTTATTGTATGGATGTGTTGATGCGCCACTAGAATGTTGAAGGCTGTACGATCGACCTCAATGTTCCTGCACGGTGTTACTGTAGGTTTCTGTGCGTGCGTAATCAGTACGACCTGGGCCAAACAGCGTTGTTGTGCATGATTAGCTCACCAGGCGTTGAGGCGCTAACAGGGTGTCATGTTGACATTCAAACATCATACATCTCTTGAATGTGAAGTACTCGAAGTTTGTGTGGGTTGATAAGTGATGTGGGTGTGTAGACAACACGAATGCGTTTAGGCTCTTTGACAGGTAAACAATGCACCCACTCACTCACATGCAGTAGTCAGTAATTGTTGCAACTGCTGGGACTTTTCAACCATTTATTTACGAGACACAGTGACATCAACAGTTACAGTCAAATGGATAAGGATAAAGGACATCATATAAACTGGAAATGACTGGCAAAACATCTGGCATTATAAAGATTGAACCACTCATCTATCAGGACGTTATCGACAATGGTCTGTCCTTTAACACATAGTTCATACTGCAGCTCACGTACCACTGACTCAGCGCGTCAGGTACTTCAAACAACTCCGCCGTACCAACAGGCGAGTTCTCAATTGCATAAATAATAATAATGCTGCAATTCATCTAGCATAATACGCCAAATACATCTTCTTCTGCTCAAAGATATCGGCCGTAATGTCGGGCCTCTTTAATAATGTAAACAACTGTGTATTCTTCATCGGCAGGCATAATCATCCATGCCGAAACATACCGCCAACATGCGGTTTTCATAATAATATCTCTTCACTGGGCTTCTGTATAACAGTTAGACAAATAGTCTTAGTTGGCTACATCGAGCACAAATAATGGACTCTGCATCTCAAAAGACTGTGAGCTCTACTCACAGGTTGCCACAAAATGTTCTGCAACTTAGGCATAATAATTAAGTTTCTTTTACCTTTGACAGAATCCGAGAAATACACAAATAACAACTGTCGTCATTCTTGACGAACAGAATAACTCTGGGAAGAATCACTGACAACACAGTCACACTGAAGATTATCTTTCCCCCAGATAATGCAGAGAAGTAATACGGACATACTAGTCCGGTCAGAACCCAGATCATCACTCCCTGACGGAAGTCTCTCCGTTCGCGCTCAAAAAACTTGCGCATGTGTAGACAGCACAGATGTGAGTAAAGCTAACCCCGACTTAAGACAGGTCAACAACAATGAATAAAACAAAGGGAAGATAACCCCAAATCAACCTGTCCCAGGGAGTTCATAAACAGTTCTCTAACTTATATCATCAAAAGTATTAAATAGATTTACGTCTTATGAAACCGTCAAAAACGACAGCAACAACGATCTCTACAGGAACAAGTGAAAGAATTGTCAGACTAGAGAAATCTCAGACAAGCCATCAAGCAATCTGAAGTGTTGAATCCCTGTATTAAAGCTACTTGTTCCTGGATTCCCAGTGAAAACGCATACGGTAGCTTCCGAAAATTCACTGTAATCGTATTTACATGAGATAGGAACAAGATTTTTTTTTTTTAAAGTGAAGTTAACATTCTATTATACATATAATTTAATTTGAGTTTGTTTTTTTCCACCGCTTAAAATTACACTATATAAGCACTATTTAGAAATTCCTAATATAGTAAAAGTCCGAATATCCGGACAGCTCGGGGAAATGGTCGGTCCGGATTTTCCAGATTCTCGGGCAGTACTTTGAAAAATTCAGATTTAAGGAAAAATAAAGAAGAGGTCAAACCGGCACATTTTGGTTGGTTTATTCAATAACAAATACAGAATGCTTCATTTATCAAAATGATTATATTTATTCGTTCATTTCCGCGACTTCTGTTGGGTCTGCTGCACTGTTTGTGGATGGAACACTTAGTGTCAAGAATCAATTTACTATGGTTGCACCACACAACAATGGCTGACATAAGTAATCAACGCCTTCTACAGGTACTTCCCTTTAATACTTTGCACAATACAAGAGGCCTCACACGGCCAATAACAGATCAAAATACAATAATGAAATGCCAATGTAACTTGCCTTAACAGCTTGATCTATCAGTATCATACACGACAATACAACTTACACTGAAAAACACTGCAATGACTATCGCTCACCTTGAGCGGCAAACAGTGACAATGGTACACTCAGCTCATTGACAACTTATAAATCTACGGCCTGTTGCCAAATACAATCTAGACACTACACTGTACTAGAATAACAACTTAATAATCCATCAGGCACTGCTCTATAATGTTCCTGAGAGGGAATATATGGTCTACACATCTTCTGTTCTTTCTAAATCGTGCAGATGACATTGCACTGCTTACTCGTAGCAAGCAAGAGGACATGCATACCATCATAGCTGGCAGACGCTGGAGCTGGGTTGGTCATGTCCTCAGAAGAGACCCCGATGCCATCACGGGAACAGCTATGCTATGGACCCCTGAAGGAAAACGAAAGAGAAACCGACCAAAAGCAACTTGGCGGAGGACTGTGGATGCTGAGATGCAAAGAATGAACCAGAGTTGGGGCAGTGTACGAAGGATGGCCGCCGACCGAGCAAAGTGGAATCAATTTGTTGTTGCCCTACAAGACGCCACTAGGCGTGATGGCCACTGACTGCTTTGACGGTCGGTGGTTAAGGATCGAAGAAGAAGAAGAATCCATCAGGGCCGACATATGGCAAGCACTTAAAAAAATCCCACCTCAACTGGGGCTTGTATACATGGTAATTAAAAATTTATAACTGTGTATGTGTAGTTTCCGCCCCCCCCCCCCCCCCCCCCCCCCCCCCCCCCCCCCCCCCCCCCCGCCACCCCCTCCCACCCCCCCCCCCCCCCCCCCCCCCCCCCCCCACCCCACCCACCTCCCCCCCCCCAAGACCCCCCCCCCCCACCCCCCCCCCACGAAACTGTAGATTCTTTCTACTTTTAAATGTTAATCTCCAGGAAATTATCTATTTCTGATAATGGTCGCTTTGTATCACTTACGATCTCGCCCTTTCCATTATATGGTCTCACGGATCGATTTTGTCAACCACAAGGAACTGTTTGAGATGTGGGTACGATATAAATTGTTTTAGCGTCTTGTTGACAGTGATTTATGGTGACACTTGTTCTTCGCTGTCCTCTTTTATCTTTGTTTTCTTTATCTGTCTGTCTATCTTTCTTTCTTTTGTTCCTTCCTTTCTTTTATCGATCTATCTGTCTATCTGTCTGTCTGCCTGTCTAACTATCCATCCGTCCGTCCGTTTATATATCTATCTGTCACGGATTGCCTCCCCTGCTTTGCAGTAGTGGTCCACCAGTGGCCAAAACTCAAGAGTATCTAAAATAGGTCGTCAAAGGTGTCCAACTTCGCACAAGATTACTCTTGACAGAGATGTGGATAGAAGGGTAATGACGTGTCTATCTTAAGGTAACTTGCATAAGATAGTTCCGAAGTCAAGAACAATGCGGAATTGGCTAAGCAATTGTTAATTTATATCCGTCCGTCGCCTTTTATGAAGAATTAAGCAATGTTTTTAGCCCGTACAAGCCCCCAGCGGGTGTAAATCCAGCAAAAGTCCATTTTTATAAGAATAAGCTCTATATAGGTAAATATATCTCTAGATGTCTATATATATTTGTATATTAAAGAATCTTGCTCATACGTTTTCTTTCATACTTCTAATAACTGAATAAACCATTATTGTTTAGTTTTAAAATAACATGTGACAGATTTAAGTCAATTAGTTTTAACAAGTTCAAAAATAGGGAGGGGGGGAAGTTTTGTAGGGGTCGAATTTGGAGATCTGATAAGTTCCTCAAAGAGGACTTGACGGTAGGTTGGAGCTTTCTAATCTATAAAGGGTTCCGTTCTTGGGTGCCTTCACTGGGTATTATTTCGTTTTAAGTGAAGGTTGGGAGGGGTGTTGGAGGGGGGGGCGGGGGGGGGGGGGGTTCTGAGGGTGGGGACTGAGTCTGTAGGTGACTTTAAAGCGTGACTGAGGCCTTCTTCTGAATTTTCTTCTTCTTTAGCTTTAGGGGTCGTGTTGGTTTGGGTCTTCTTCTTCCTTCGTATAGATGGCGGGGGGGGTGTTTCTTCTTACTAATTTCTTCTTTTTTTTTTCTTTTGTTTGACTTTGTGTATTGTAGAAGTAGGCTCGGGTTACTTTTTTAGGGCAGCGTGTTATTGGTTATTTTTTGATAAGAAAAATGTATCTAGAAAAATTTAGGGGGGGGAGGTGGTTGGGGGGGTTGATGGGGTCGGGGTGGGAGGGGGTAGCGGGGGGGGGGGGTGGAGGATGGTGTTAATCATGGGGGTAGGATATTGAATGGGGGTTTTGGATGTGGTGTACAGGGTGTTAGTGGTGTGGAGTATTTATTTTGGAAGCATGAGGGGGTGTGTGGGTTTTGGGGGGTTTTGGGTGGGGGGGGGGGGGGGGTTTGGGGGGGGGGGGGGGGGGGGGGGTTTGTTGGGGGGGGTTTTTTGGGGGGTGGGGGGGTTTGGGGGGGGGGGTAGGGGGGTTTTTGTGGGGGTGTGTGTTTGTTTTGGGGGGGTTTGGGGGGGGGGGTTTGTGGGGGGGGGTGGGTGGGGGGGGTTTTGGGGGGGGGGGGATTTTTTTGGGTGGGGGGGGGGGGGGGGGGTGGGGGGGGTGGGGGTTGGGTTTTATTGGTTGGGGTTGGGGGGGGGGTTTGGGGGGGGTTGGGGGGTGGGGGGGGATGTGTGGGGGGGGGGGTGGGGGGGGTTTGGGGGGTTTGGGGGGGGGGGTTTTTTGGTTTTGGGGGGGTTTTTTTTTGGGGGGTGGTGGGGGGGGTGTATGGGGGGTGGGGGGGGGGGGTTGGGTTTATTGGTGGGTTGGGGGGGGGGGGGGGGGTTGGGGGGGGGGGGGTTTTTATGGTTGGGGGGGGGGGGGGGGGGGGGGGGGGGGGGGGGGGGGGGGTGGTTGGGGGGGGGGGGGGGGATGGGGGGTTTGTGTGGGGGGGGGCGGGGGGGGTAAAAGGGGGGGGGGGGGGGGGGGGTTTGGGGGGGGGTGGGGGAGGGGGGGGGGGGGGGGGGGGGGGGGGGGGGGGGGTGTGGGGGGTTTGGGGGGGGGGGGGGGGGGTTGGGGGGTTGGGGGGGGTTTTTTGTAGTTTGGTTGGGGGTTGGGTATTGGGTGGGGATTTGGGGGTGGGGTTTTTGGGGGTTGGGTGTTTGGGTTGTAAGGGTTTGGTGGGGTGGTTTTTGGGGGGGGTTGGGTTTATTTGTGTTTTGTTTTGGGGGTGTTGGGGGGGTTTTGGGGGGGGGGGGTTGGGTGGGTGTTTTTTGGATAAATGGGTTGGGGGGGGTTTATGGGGGTTTGGAAATGGGGGGGGTTTTTTGGGGGGGGAATGGGTATTGGTTATGGGGAAAATTTGAGTAATGTTTGGGGTGAAATTTGGGGGGAATTGGGTTTTTTGTGGGTGGGGGATGTTATGGGTTGGGTTTGTGGAAGTTGGGGAAAAGTTTGTTGGGGGGGGGTTTTGCATTAGGGGGGTTGTTTTAGGGGGTTTGGGGAGTTGGGGGTTGATGGTATTTGGGGGGGGTTTTTTTAAGGGGGTGGGGGGGGGGGTTTAAGTTTTATTTATGGGGGTAATTAGTTAGTGGGTAGGGATGAGTTTTAGGGGGTGTTATAAGGGGGAATTGGTGGAATTTTTTTAGATTTGGGTTTTGGTGTAGATTTGTGGGGGTGGGGATAGATAATGGGGGGGGTTTGGGGGGGGGTGGTTGGTTTTTGGGGTTTTATCATGGTAATGGGACCAGGGCGGTTGTTTGGTATTTATGTTTATTAATTTATATGGATAATTTAACAATTATTTTTGAAAAATAAGGGGGGGGTTATTGTAGTGACCTGATATATTAGTTGGATGAGATAAAATTGGGGGGGATTTTGGTGATTTTTAATAAATAATTCCTCCAATGTGCATGGTGTTGTGAAAAAATATTCATATTTTGTGGGGTATTTAATAATTAATTAAGGTGATTTGTAAGGGTTTATGGGTTTTTTTAACCACAGGGGGTGGGGGGGTAAGTTTGAAAAAATCAACAAAGTATAAAATAGGGGGTGGGGGGGGGGGGGGGGTAGTTAATGGTTGGGGGGGGTGGGTGGGTAAAAATAGGGGGGGTTGTGTCACAGTATCTAGGTTGTTCCTAGTAAATTTTAAAGTCTTTGTTTAGGAGACAGCATTTAAAATAGTTTGGGGGGTTGGTTAATGGGTTAAATTTAATGGATGTTTCCTTTCCTGATGCATTACCAAGTCTAATAAACCAACCGATAATGGGGGGTAAATTGTAAGCTGTTGGTGGGAGATATTATAACTTAATATTACAAGGGCTTGACATAAGTCTTGGTTTTATTAGGGGACCATGAAGGAATGTCCATGGCAGAGAGGCTGATTTTTTGTATAGGAGGTGTTTTTTATTCCTTTTCAAATAACCGTAGGGTGAATTGACACACTTCTGCCATCTTCTGTAATTTGACCTTGAAAAGACCTTGGGGAGTTTAAAACAAAAATGGGACCCTTTTTTTCAAACTAAAAAACCATCATCATGGTGCCAGGGTATAACTTCTTCAATCGCTGTTATTCAACGATTTTTTAGTTCATTTTAGGAAAGTGTGTTTTTTAAGATTTTGGAATAGAAAAAATTGTATAAATGGAGCCAAACTCATTGGTTAATATGGTGGTGTGGAAGTGGTTCAATATTCAAGTCGTTGCTGTATTTTTGACAAGCCATTTGGAAGAGGGAAGAAGCGTTGTTTTGCAGCAAAGGAAGATTTTGGGGGTGCGCGTTTTATTCGGTTTCCTGGTCACAACTTTTCCTGTTGTATAAAAATTCTATAAACTATTCTTTCATTTCAGTTTTACTATACTAGCTATCTCCACAATTGTCATTTTTTTCGATCCTGGGTCAATGAGAAATGATTTTTCTTCAATCTTGTTGCATTTTCAATCGTTTGAACTTGAGGGGGTTACCAGATCTTGGCAGATCATTGCAACATTTGAACGGCCGCACTTAAACTGATTGAAAACCAGATTTTTTTTACCGAGTATATGAAGGACAAGTAATCACGAAATGGTGTTGGTTCCATCTCCCCTGTGTCGGGATTTCTGTAGGGGGTTTTTCCCTGAAACATCCATTAAATTTTTATCACAGAAATAGTTCTGGCCCCCCATCCTATTTCTTTTCCATGGTTTTGTCAAATTTTTAGATGCAGCAGTATCCTGTATTTAGGGATACATTGCGCCGTGCACCCAAAGCGGGGAAAACGCATTGATAAAAAAAACGCGTACTTTTTTATTCAGTGCAAATATGATGAAATTTAAATGTCCAAGTTTCATCTTCCTCCTGTCTTTTCCTTATGGTCTTTGTATGGAGACTTATCTTCAAGTTTTTATTGTATAATATAGTAATATATATACTGAAAAATATTAAGGTGTTCAAATATATTAATTATTTATTATATAATATATATATATATATATTTTTATATAGCAATTATATATAGAATATATTTATAAAATAATTAATTAATATTAATATTTATAATAGGGCTTAAACCTCATCAAATCAATAAATTTTAAATAAAAATAATGTATAACCACCACTACAAGAGATGATACCTGCTTTGTGCAGGTTTCCTCACAAGGAACCAACAGCAGAGGTGGCTCCAGGTTCCATAGATAGCAGGGAGTGAGTGATGATATAAAGGGGTATATATTTATTATACTAACATTTTAGTAAGTGTATATGTATATTTATATATAGAATATTTTAGTTGTCGTCTTCCGCTGTCCAAAAACATTTTCATCCGACTCAATGGGTCCAAGTTTAATGCTCAGAGAGGGGCAACAATCTGAGGAAGATCTTGTTAACCAATAATTGATTATTAAACTTGTTATATGTAAATATAAATCTATAGCAGAGTTAATCATTACATATTGAATTTACACTTACACTCGTTTATCTCAGTTTAAAAAAAAATACATAACCATATAGAGCTATAAAATTAATATTTTGCTAAATCACCATGAGCTGAGGGCTCCTAAAATACGAGTCGAAGCCTTTCGTCACAGAAGGAGCGGAGAAAAATAAATTCAAAACAGCTTACATGATCTCAGCTGTTATGCTTGCCTTTCTATAAATTCCTGTGAGGCTCCCTGAAATAGAAGCATCAATCTTCTATTTATATGTCTGCAAGAGTAATCTTGAGCGAAGGTTGATACCTTTTAAGACCCTCATTCTTTATTCGGCGTTGGCCATTATTGGACCACTACTGCAGAGCAGGGGAGACCATCCCGCGACAATGCCCTACCCAACGCCAGCCTCTTTCCCTCACATCTTGTTCCATTGATTTTTGTCTGGTTCTCTCCATCAGTTCCATATTAGTGATCTTGTAGGGACCATTTTAATCCTTCTATTCTAGAAAAGCACCAATTGATCCCCTTCTTCGTTCGTTCCTTTATTTGGCCTGTTTTCTAAGAATTATGTGTACATCATTTATTCTTTCTGATTTTCAGTTTTTCTTTCTGCTCGCCTTTATTGTTTTTTTTTTTTTTTTGGTCTTTCTGCTCGTCGTTACCGTTTTTATAATGTCGTCTACACGCCTTTACTGTTTTTATAATGTCGTCTACACGCCTTTACTGTTTTTATAATGTCGTCTACACGCCTTTACTGGGTTTTTTCTGTCGTTCTCCTCGTCTTTACTTTTCATTTATTTCTGCTTGTGACGAAATGGACGACCTCTTGACGATCTTTGGTTCTCTTCGGCAGTATCGGTAAATTTGTGGTACTGATTTTTATTATGTGCTGTCAATTATCGCACTTTTCTTTCTGTCTCTCTTTCTTTCTTTCTTTCTTTCCTCGTTATTTTCTGCTAAGTAGCAGATATTGGATTTTATCAAAGCACCCTGTAGGTGATAAATATCACATTTGCAAGGAGCGGCTGATATGCTACATCACATTTGCTTGGCGCTACCCAGATTTGTTGGTTATAGGCGCAGCAGATTAACACGTACATCGGCCAGCGCTTCGGCTTAATCGCCGATAAGTCACGATGTTTGCGTACTCATACGACAGATAACGAGATTACTGTCTGTGTGACACATGTGGGCAGACAAGTGTGATATAATCGTTTCCGGTCCCTTGGTTAAAAGTAATCATAAAATTATTATATTTTAGACAATGTAAGTCTACAAATGTGTTTGTGAGAGTGTATGCAAGGCATCAGATGTTCATATATGGTAATACGTGACCTTTGCAGGCACACACTTTATTTCACGTGGGACTATTTTGAAATATCACACCCTATCTGCTTGGTTTAAAATGATTGGATCTTTCTGATTAGATTCATAACAACAATGCGTGGGAAGATAGGAATATAGTCTGACCAGTTCGCAGTTTTATTTCACTGTGAATTACCCGCTCGCCAAGACATCATCAGACCTCGCCAGAGTAAAGACTAGCTTCAGAATTCCTTTTTGTTAACCAGACCTTTTATTGGAGAACCAGATGACTTAAAAAAGCGTAGGAAATCTCTACATTTTAATAAGGAACACCGGGACTAGGAAACTGAAGAAACACAGAGTCAGAGGAAGAATCTATGGTCAAAATTAAAGACATCCCAGATGCGTGTAAGAGAACGATTCGTCTCTTTTATTCCTCTGAGCAAAAACGTCTGTAGCCAAGATTGGCGTAAGTAGTGCATTTTCATTCTTTTTTATTACTAACATGTGAACTAACATATATATATATATGCATATATTACCATGTGAATTTTAATGTGTGAAACTGCTATTGGATATCAAAGTCATTTGAGGCTGGCAACCTCAGCGTATAGAATGACGATTCATGAACCACCAATGCACGGGATGGTGATTGCTTTATTGATAGTTTCGTAAAGAGAACTAAAACATAAAGTAGTTCCAGGTTCCCTATGGAGCAGGGAGGGAAAGATAAAAAGAAATGATGTACATTCTAAGCATAATACTTACATTTTCAAAGCAGTGTAAATGTCCCTATAAACATATTCACTTCAAAATTAATGTAAGTTTTCAAGCTTTAAACCAGTGTAAATGCCTATGTGAAAATACTCATTTTAAATTAATAGAAGTTTCAAACTTTTCCATAAGTGTAAATATAAATGAAACATAATTGAATTTATATTGTGAACACTTTTCAAAAAGTGGAGATGTAAATGTAAAAACATATTATATCTGTACGTTTAACCTTTTCATTTAAATGTAATGTAAAGCTAAAGCTATTCAGTTTAAATGTAAAGGAAGTTTTATCCCGAGGGATTAAATTTAATTCCCATCGAGGGTAAATTCTGACATGGGATGGTAGAATAGAAGAGGGATCACATAACTGTGTCGGAAAACGCCATACTCAGAAGAGCGTTTCGTTTCTATTTCTATTACTAGTTATTGGTGGTACCAGCAGAAAGTACTATCTCTGGACCCAAGTGAAGGTAGAAGTGGACTGACGTTGTAAGAGATGCCATCATAAGAGGGTCTTATAGACAGACGCAGAACCAACTTGGCCGTTACTCTTTCACGTTCTGGGAACGTGCGGCGCCTGAACTTTGACCAGAGACGAGCGAGAGCAGAGTGAAAGGAACTAACCCAGTGGGAGAAGAAACTACCATTGGCAGCTAAGTTTAAAAAAAAACGGTGCCAAAAGTGACCTCCTTTATTCAGTTAAATCCCATCCAAGTGATGAAATCCTTTTCATAAATATTCAAATTATTTTCCAACTGTTAAAACTTAGTGATTTTGTTATTTGTAATGTTGCAAATTTAACTTCGATTCAATCCTTCTAAATGTACTACATGGTTGTCTCAGTCAGTTACTAAACACACACTCTGAACAGAGCTATACATTATAATAATAATTCCACTGATTAACTCAGGGGTGGAGGCTTAACGAGCTAGAATAACCATTGCTTAAATTCTTCGTAAAAGTGTCGGCATATTACAGAATTAACGTGCTCAGCGACAGCCAGCATTGTTTTTGCTTATCTGAATATCTTATGAAGACTCCCATGTGATAGAAGCTTTACTGCTCTTCTATCTACATTTCTGCCAAGAGTAATCTTGTGTAAAGATAGACTCCATTGAAGCCTGGAATATATACTCTTGAGTTTTGGCCACTGTTGGACCACTACTGCAAAGCAGGGGAGGCAATACCGTCACACTGCTTGTCTTTACTTTTTTTCTTTCTCCACAGTAAAGGTAGTCTCATAGCAGAAACTGCCATTGGGGAGTGAAGTGTTAGAGACTTCACCATACTAGGTCCAGCTTTTTTTTAAAATTAGGTAAGGTGACCTGTTCCCTTCCTAGCTGCCCTTACCTTCCCTAACCCAAGAGCAGAGTCATGTATCAATTTAGAGGTGGGTAGACTGCAGCGTGACTCTACCAGATTTCGATTCTGGAACCTAGTAACTGTGCCGAGAAAGGAAAGCGTTCTAACCGCGTGGCGCTAAAAGTTCATCAAATATGAATTCTGCCAGCAGTACCGTAATCAGTATCCTTGGGCTCCCTGTGAAGCACAGGTCTTCAATAAGGCATCCTTTACCGCGGCATCCAGAAAAAAAACAAAAGGCGATATTTGGTATTGGTCGGTAGAGCACAGAAATGACCAATGTAAAGCACAGAAATGACCAATTGAAAGAAAAATTAACAAAACAGACAGTAAATTCAACACAGGGGGAAAGCCATTAACATTTGTGTCCTGCTAATTGAGTTAACAGATCGCCAGACGTGAATGGAAGCTGATAAGGACGTACATAACGGGATGCTTATATATATATACACACAGTCACGGAAATGGCGGAGAATGTGTGTAAAGAATTGCGAAAAGTATGTAGGCCTACAAAGAATCGGGCATTGCTTAAACAAAAGTTGAACATTAGTTGTCAGTAGTTTAGCATTGCTTAAATAAAAGTTGAACATTAGTTGTCAGTAGTTTAGCATTGCTTAAACAAAAGTTGAACATTAGTTGTCAGTAGTTTAGCATTGCTTAAACAATAGTTGAACATTAGTTGTCAGTAGTTTAGCATTGCTTAAACAAAAGTTGAAAATTAGCTGTCAGTAGTTTAGCACTGCCTAAACAAAAGTTGAACATTAGTTGCCAGTAGTTTAGCACTGCTTAAACAAAAGTTGAACATTAGTTGCCAGTAGTTTAGCATTGCTTAAACAAAAGTTGGACATTAGTTGTCTGTAGTTTAGCATTGCTTAAACAAAAGTTGGACATTAGTTGTCTGTAGTTTAGCATTGCTTAAACAAAAGTTGAACATTAGTTGTCAGTAGTTTAGCATTGCTTAAACAAAAGTTGAACATTAGTTGTCAGTAGTTTAGCATTGCTTAAACAAAAGTTGAACATTAGTTGTCAGTAGTTTAGCATTGCTTAAACAATAGTTGAACATTAGTTGTCAGTAGTTTAGCATTGCTTAAACAATAGTTGAACATTAGTTGTCAGTAGTTTAGCATTGCTTAAACAAAAGTTGAACATTAGTTGTCAGTAGTTTAGCATTGCTTAAACAAAAGTTGGACATTAGTTGTCAGTAGTTTAGCATTGCTTAAACAAAAGTTGAACATTAGTTGTCAGTAGTTTAGCATTGCTTAAACAAAAGTTGAACATTAGTTGTCAGTAGTTTAGCTTGCTTAAACAAAAGTTGAACATTAGTTGTCAGTAGTTTAGCATTGCTTAAACAAAAGTTGAACATTAGTTGTCAGTAGTTTAGCATTGCTTAAACAAAAGTTGAAAATTAGCTGTCAGTAGTTTTGCACTGCCTAAACAAAAGTTGAACATTAGTTGCCAGTAGTTTAGCACTGCTTAAACAAAAGTTGAACATTAGTTGCCAGTAGTTTAGCATTGCTTAAACAAAAGTTGGACATTAGTTGTCTGTAGTTTAGCATTGCTTAAACAAAAGTTGGACATTAGTTGTCTGTAGTTTAGCATTGCTTAAACAAAAGTTGAACATTAGTTGTCAGTAGTTTAGCATTGCTTAAACAAAAGTTGAACATTAGTTGTCAGTAGTTTAGCATTGCTTAAACAAAAGTTGAACATTAGTTGTCAGTAGTTTAGCATTGCTTAAACAATAGTTGAACATTAGTTGTCAGTAGTTTAGCATTGCTTAAACAAAAGTTGAACATTAGTTGTCAGTAGTTTAGCATTGCTTAAACAAAAGTTGAACATTAGTTGTCAGTAGTTTAGCATTGCTTAAACAAAAGTTGAACATTAGTTGTCAGTAGTTTAGCATTGCTTAAACAAAGTTGAACATTAGTTGTCAGTAGTTTAGCATTGCTTAAACAAAAGTTGAACATTAGTTGTTAGTAGTTTAGCATTGCTTAAACACAAGTTGAACATTAGTTGTCAGTAGTTTAGCATTGCTTAAACAAAAGTTGAACATTAGTTGTCAGTAGTTTAGCATTGCTTAAACAAAAGTTGAACGTTAGTTGTCAGTAGTTTAGCTTTGCTTAAACAAAAGTTGAACGTTAGTTGTCAGTAGTTTAGCATTGCTTAAACAAGAGTTTAACATTAGTTGTCAGTAGTTTAGCATTGCTTAAACAAAAGTTGAACATTAGTTGTCAGTAGTTAAGCATTGCTTAAACAAAAGTTGAACATTAGTTGTCAGTAGTTTAGCATTGCTTAACAAAAGATGCTCCACAAAATGAAAGCTGCCCCGACTGACCAGTGCACATGTGTGACGGTATTGCCTCCCCTGCTTTGCAGTAGTGGTCCAACAGTGGCCAGAACTCAAGAGTATCTATTATAGGCTTCAATGGAGTCTATCTTTACACAAGATTACTCTTGCCAGAAATGTAGATAGAAGAGTAGTAAAGCTTCTATCACATGGGAGTCTATACAAGATATTCAGATAAGCGAAAACAATGCTCGCTGTTTCTGAGCACTTTAATTCTGTAATCTGTCGACACTTTTGTGAAGAATTTAAGCATTTAATACTTTCAGCTTGTTTAGGCCCCCACCCCTGATTTACTCAGTGGAATTATATTATTCTAGTATAGCTCTGTTTAAAGCGTGTGTAGTAATTTGACTGAGACAAACATGCAGTAACTTTAAAATGATTAAATCAAAATTAAATTTGTAACATTACAAATAACAAAATTTAATAATCACTTCAGGTTGTAACAGTTGGAAATAATTTGAATAGTTATGGATCAAGAAAAGTTATCATCACCGTCTTTAGGGAATGTGAGATATTACAAGAAGTTCAAATGGCAGCATAGATTTGAACTTAGCTGCCAATGATGGTTCTGCTCCTTCTTATGGGTTGGTTCTTTTCACTCTGCTCACGCTCGCCTCTGATCAAGGTTGTCGGGGGTAGCTCGTTTCCCAGAAACGTCAAGGAGAGTCTACCATGTGGATCCTTCGTCTTAAAGCTTAGGCCACGGTTCCCTTCTTGTTCCAGAGATAGTACGTTATGCTGGTACCACCAGTAACTATGGTAAAGAATAGAACGAAACGCTCTTCTGAGTATGGCGTTTTCCATCCCATAATTCTGGGTTCCTATCTTCCCATACCACCATCCCAATTACTCAGACTTTACCCTCGATGAGAATTACATTTAATCTCTCGGGATAAAACTTCCTTTACATTTAAATAGAATAGCTTTCATAGTTACTTTATATTTAAATGAAAATGTTAACAATACAGATAGAGTCTGTTTACATATACATCTCTACTGATTAAAAAGTGTTCACAATATAAATTGAATATGTTTTCATTTATAGTTACACTGAAAGAAAAGTTGGAAACTTCCATTACTTTAAAATGAATATTTTCACATAAACATTTACACTGGTTTAAAGCTTGAAAACTTACATTAATTTTAAAGTGGCTATGTTTATAGGGACATTTACACTGTAAGTATTATACGTAGAATGTAAATCATTTCTTTCATCTTTCCCTCCCTGCTCCATAGGGAACTACTTTATGCTTTTAATTCTCTTTACGAAACTATCAATAAAGCAATCACCAGCCCGTGCAGTGGTGGCTCATGAATCTTCATTCTATACGCTGAGGTTGCCAGCCTCAAATGACTTTGACATCCAAAAGCGAGTTTCACATATTAAACTTCACATGGTAATATATACATATATATGTTAGTTCACATGTTAGTAATAAAATATGAAATGTAAATCACAACTTACGCCAATCCTGACTCACAGACGTTTTGCTCAGATGAATAAAAGAGACGAGTCGGTCTCTTATACGCATCTGGTGTGTCTTTAATTTGACAATAGATTCCCTCTCTAACTCTGTGTGTGTCTTCAGTTTCCTAGTGCCGGTGTTCCTAATTAAAATGTAGAAATTTCCTGTGCTTTGAAAGCAGGGCCGGCCCTAGGAATTTTGCCGCCCCGTGCAATACCATACCTTGCCGCCCCAGCCCAACCTCAAATTAACGTTTGAAATTTTTAAAACAATTATGTTATTAAACAAGCTTCAACATTAATTTCATGACCATTAGCCTAATTTTAAATAGTACCATTAATAATAATGTATTGATAAATTGATGAAAATACTGTATAGTCATAAAATAAACCATTGACTTTATTAGAGACAATTATATGAAATAAATGTAGTTACATTACTTACATATAGGGGATGCTCTTCTCATGTGGAACGATGAACTGCTGAGTCACAAACACTTAACTATAGTATGTACATGTTATCGTATTTAGCACTATTTTCACATTATTTGAATTTATATTGCTTGAAGTATATACTGCTTAAAAAGACACTTTTCTTGCTTTCATATTTGCAAAAGCAGAAATAAGGTCTGCATAGTCTAATTTTTGACCGATTTCATGTTCAATTGAAATCATGGCAAGTCCTTCCAATCTAGTTTCGGCCATTGTTCACAATGTTATTTTCAATAATGTAACGAAGAACTTCAATTAGTGGTGTATTTTCTGGTACTAATTTGGATACTACTTTCAGTTCATCACAGAGCTCAATGGCATCAATGTCTCTATTTTCTTGGTGTGTTAAAACGCTTTCTAGGTTTCTACATTTGTTTAAGAGCTCATTTGTCGTCTCAGATTTCAATTTAGGGATGTTATATAAAAAGGACAAATGTGAACTGTGATGTTCCAATTGCTCGAACCTTTCTTCAATAGAATTAGTTGCAACATCAATAATAAAAAAGAAAAATTCAATTTTGAATTTAGTTTTGGGATCTAAAATAGGTTCATCTCTTGCTTCATAGTTGTGTTCCTTTTTCTGCCGACGCACTCTAGTGCATTCAAACGTTGGTATCAAATCAGGATCAGCTTCAACTTTCTCAGCTAATGTTGTAGCATCAACAAGAAAATTTTGAAATGATTCATCATTTCTGAGATTCTTAAGCTTTGGAGAACATTTCTCAAAGTTGTTATGACACTAGAGAATTCTATTTTTATGCTTTGCAACAGTTTACTAGCAACATTAATTTCGTTTAAAACATAGTGCCATATAACCAGACAACATAAACATTTAAAATCTCTGAGTTTTAGGGCAAGGGTTTCAGCTTCATGTCTCGCCATTTTGTCTACTGACTCGTCGTCAGCAATTTCTATCAATGCATCATAAAATTCCTCAATATAATATCTTAAAGGACGAATGGCCTCGATTCTAGATTCCCAGCGAGTTGTACTTAGTGGCTTGGGCGTTAGAGTTGTAATATGTTTCTTAAGGATTCCCCAACGCAGTGTTGACGCTGTGAAAAACACATACAATTTCTGAACCGTTTCAAAAAATAAAACCCCTTCTCTAGATGACATCGCGGCATCATTGACCACCAAGTTGAGAGAATGAGAACAGCAAGAGATATAAAAAGCTCTCGAGTTCAAGTCCCTAATACGTTGTTGAACTCCTGAATGTTTTCCTTTCATATTTGATCCATTATCATACCCCTGGCCACGCATGTGTGCGATTGGAATATCCATGTCTGACAATTTTCTTAGAATGCATTCGGTTAACGCTGAGCCTGTAGTGGCTTCTACAGCAATGAAACCAAGAAAATGCTCATGAATGTTGATATCATCTGGATTCGTATTAACAAACCTTACAATTAGTGTTAATTGTTCAATGTGACTTACATCGGGAGTACAGTCTGCTAACTATGCTATAATATTTAGCTTTCTCCACCATAGAAATTATTTCTTTTTTTAATGGTTCCAGAGAGAAGAGCAATTAATTCATTTTGAATGTCTTTCCCAGGGTAATGTTGGGTCGATCCACGAGCTACTCTCATTAAATGTTCACACATAACACTATCAAATCTGGCAATCAGTTCAAGAAGCTTTAAAAAATTTCCATGGTTAGGGTCATATAATTTATCAGATGTTCCACGAAATGGCAAGCATTGTTGGCTCAAGAACTGGACAATAGCAATTAGGCGTTCTATTATGCTCCTCCAGTGTCGAACTTCTGATATTAATAACTTGCGGTGCATTGAATCAATTGTCTGTACTGATTTAAGCCTGGGTGATAATTCAATCCACTTTGTATGGGACTCCAAGTGGTTTTCAGATTTTTCGTGTTCATTAAGATACACATACAATCATTATAGCCATCAGTAGTGAGTGACATTTTATTACAGGAAAACAACTTACAGCAGAAACAAAATACAGAATCTTTTTCTTTTGAATACACTAACCATGATCGATTAATATGTTCTCCATTGCTTAGCTCCCTAGTGTAAAAATTTAGTGAAAATTTCCGACCATTAGAGCTGCGCGGAAAAACGAACACTCATTATTTTTTGTCTCTCTGGCAGGCCTTTTTTTTAACGATTTCCAGTCTTTCGGTATCGCTTAAAGAAGGACTCCATCTTGCCGGATCAGTGTACCTCTTAAGTTCATCACTTAAATCTCTGGAATTGGAAACAGTCAAATCAGTCTCATTTTCGACATTGTTAGTAATATCTACGTTACTGGGGTCCGAGTTAGAAGTACTTGCCATGAGCTCAGAATCATTTGTTTCGGTACATTTGCTTATTTTCTTCTGTCCTACATCAGCTGTTTCAGTTTTTATATATTTATGTAAAGCCCCGCTATGTTTTTGAATATCGCGTTCTTTTTCCAGTTTCCGTTTCCGATATTCAGCACCTGATAGTTTTTTTTTTTCTTTTATCGGACATTATATCTATTTGAATATTAAAACTGTTTTAATAAACCCTACAATAAAATGTATTATTTAGTAATGAATGGAGGCTGAAGCACTGTACTAATTTCCATAAAACGTTTAAAAAACTTATTTATCACTGTAACTTCCTTGAATGCACACTCCAAAACAACTGAAACATTCGAGCCGCCAACATAGAACAGTCGATAAAAAAATAAATTCCTGATTCCCACGCCAAGTTAATTAATTCTCGTCTCCCGTTCAGCCATGCCGGAAGATTTATCGTGGCGGTCTTCAGTTGACCACTGAACACGGAAATATAATCCTCTTGGAACAACTGTGGTTTCGACCAAGCGAATAAATTGTGCTGACGTCTCTAAAGAAATACATTTTACTGCCTTCGTAGGAGGAGAAGATAGCTTTAGGATCGTATGGCAGAACTATTAGTGAAGACTTGAAAAACAGCTAAAGAACAGATCCCAGGTGCAAATATTTCGTAGAGAAAACAGACAAAATGTGAAGGAATAGAAAAGTAAGGAATTTTAAAATAATCTAGACGAAACCTTCGAACACTCCGCGACACCATCCACAGAGGGTTTATTTCAGGGGCCATTCAGGTTATTCAGTCAAAATCCCTGTCGATGACACTCTTACAAATGCCTGCGCCCGGGCTTGAACACCTGATCGCTAGCGCAGTGTGGTAACCATTACACCAGCGCGGCTCCCAGGCGGAATATTTTGGCGGGATTGTAAAAATAAGTAAAAAGATTTTTTGCCGCCCCCCCAAAGCTTGCCGCCCCGTGCAAATGCACGTATTGCGCCGTCGGTAGAGCCGGCCCTGTTTGTAAGTCTTATTTGGTTCTCCAATAAAAGGTCCGGTTAAAAATAGGAATTATGAATCTAGTCCTCACTCTGGAGAGGTCTGATGTTGTCTTGGCGAGCGTTAAATTCACAGTGGAATAAAACTGCTAAATGGTCAGACTATATTCCTATCTTCCCACGCATTGTTGTTACGAATCTAATCAGGAAGATCCAATCATTTCAAATCATGCAGATAGGGTGTGATATCAAAATATTACAACATAAGGCAGAGGTAAACTCTCCCATATATGGTAATATTATGTCCGATGCCCTTGTGTACAAACTTACATACAGATCGGGGAACTCACATGACAACATGTGTAAGCTGTAATACTTACTACTTTACTAGAAAGTAATGTTGCCATAACAAGTCGGCCCGGAAGCGATTATGTCACATTTGTCTGCCCACATGTCACATAGACAGTAATCTCGTTATCTGTCGTATGAGTACCCAAAAACTCCGTGTCTGCCCATCTGGGTTACTAAACGAGTCGTCTTATCACGCCGGCGACTATCTTATCTCAGTTGCTCACCGCAAGCTAGGATGACCGGGTAACAAACAGGTAACATCACAGAGAAGAGTGTCGAATGATTTGATAAAATCAAATATCTGCTACTTTGCAGAACAATAACGAAGAAAGAAAGAATTAAAGGTGCAACAACTGAAAGCAAATAATAAAAATCAGTACCACAAATGTACCGATACTGCCGGAGTGAAACAAAGATCGATGCCTGTTTTGAGTGACTCCGGAACACATTTTGCCAACTTTGGTGACTTGAGACCTGGGCACAGGATGAAACTGTTGAGGCACTCGTGGACCTAGGATTGTCAGTAGTTTAGCATTGCTTAACAAAAGTTGAACATTAGTTGTCAGTAGTTTAGCATTGCCTAAACAAAAGTTCAACATTAGTTGTCAGTAGTTTAGCATTGCTTAACAAAAGTTGAACATTAGTTGTCAGTAGTTTAGCATTGCCTAAACAAAAGTTCAACATTAGTTGTCAATAGTTTAGCATTGCTTAACAAAAGTTGAACACTAGTTGTCAGTAGTTTAGCATCGCCTAAACAAAAGTTGAACATTAGTTGTCAGTAGTTTAGCATTTCCTAAACAAAAGTTCAACATTAGTTATCAGTAGTTTAGCATTGCCTTAACAAAAGTTGAACATGAGCTGTCAGTAGTTTGTCATTGCCCAAACAAAAGTTGAACATTATCTGTCAGTAGTTAGCATTGCCTAAACAAAAGTTCAACGTTAGTTTGGCTCAATTAGTTCAACGTTCTTTGAATAACATAAAGGAAGTCCCCACAACGAATGAAACAATTCTTTCTAATTTCCTATCGCTTTTTCCCCCTTACAATATTGCTCCGCGCAGACTGAAAATACACTCATGCAAACACAGAGAGACACACAAACACATAAATAAGGACACAGTAAACACTAACAGGACGTCAGACGTGCTTATGTCAATAAGACCTACCCATATCGTCTGCTAATCAACAGGAATGGTTTCCAGCGCCCCCTTGCATTCTTCTTTCTAATAGTCACAGCGTAAAACCCAGGGGAGGGGGTGGAGAGCTTAAAGAGCTCGCTTTCTCATCATCACAGCTGTCCGTTGGAAGGATAGAACAGGTCACGTGTTTATGCTGGGTTGGAGAAAAGCTAGCGAGGAAATGTATTCAATGCATTGGCAGAACTGAGCAATGAGGAACCGTAGATGAATATGTATAGGATTGTTACAGAGATCGGATATCTGGAAACAAAGAGGGTGACAAAATATATTCTTACCCCCGGGGGTTGGGGTTGGATTTCGTATGCTTGATTTTATTTATTTATTTATTTTTTAAAATCTTTTGTAACATAACGCGTACAGAAATGGTCCATAATCTCCAATATGTATGTATGAGTCTTGGCGGAAATTACTCTAAAATACTGTTCCGCGTAGTGTAGCTCCTATACCGCTCACAGTGAAGATGTAAATATAGGACGCCTTTTTGTGTGTGCGCGTGTGTGTGTGTTTGTTGTTGTTGTTTTTTGTTTGTTGGAGGACAGCAAAGTACAGTGGTTATCAAACATTTTTTTTACTAACACGACCCAAGTTTATGTCACGAGATTTACTCCCCTTGCTCTGCAGTGATGGTCCAACAGTGGCCAAAATTCAGAGTATCTACTGAGGGTCTTCAAAGGTGTCTACCCTTCGCTCAAGATTACTCTTGACAGTGATGTGAACTGAAGAATGGTGCTTCAACTCTAGGGAGCCTCAAAGGAATTTAAAGAAATCAATTACCACGACTGATAGGATCCAGGCCGTGTAAACTTTTTATCTTTCCTGACCTTCTATGAGTTAGGATTTTGCTCGTTCTGATGAGCCCCCAACTGATTTAACTCACAGGTGATGGTCTGATTTGAAAAGCTCTTTATTAGAGAGTTCACTTCGCAGCTTTGAATGGGTACTAAGCTGCCAGTAAGATATCGGTTGGTTTCTGCTACAGCCAATGCCTCTTCTTCTTCTTCATTACCATCTTCTTCTTCTTCATCACCATATTCTTCTTCTTCCGAACCCCAGGGATTTCGACTTTTCACTATTTTTACCCATGCACATTTGGGGATGAGTTTTGGGCTTTCTTGCGACCCCAAAGGACTTCCCAAACTCAGCTTTCAAAGTTAGGGAAACGTATGACATACGACCCATCGCATTGTTTCCCCAAGATCCACAACTATGGGTCGCGACCCATATATTGAGAATCACGGTATGACACTGTAGCGAAATCTGTGAAACAATCGCTAAATTCAGTAAGATTTTACTCCTATGATAATAAATAAACCCGCCCGTGTGTGTTTGCCAATCGTCGTCTTCTGCGCCAGTAGAGCGCTGAATTTTATACAGTAGTAATGCTTAGAAAATGATCCCGCTGTCAAATCTTACACGCTTTCCTAGTTTCGTCCTTGAGACTTACAATTAACATGTGCCAGAACTGCGACACCAAACTGCCGTTCTGAATTAACGTAAGATTTTAACTTTAACGCCACTAATAGTAGCAATTCGGACATTTTCCAGAAGTGTAGAACGAAACTGCAGTAAGAATTAACGCCAATATTAACGCCACCTTGCAAAACCCCTCTTCGCTCGACACGCGGTTCTATGCCTATATCCACGCTGTTGGACACGCCATAATATATAAACACACACACCAGTGTATTTCGGGCAAAAAAGTAACTATAAGGTAACATACGGCCAACGCGTTGTCGAATTGTGTGACGTACTACAAAAGCGCTGTTTCGTTCTGAATGAGAACGACAGTTAAAGAAAAAAATTACGATTTAACGTGGAAATTTTTTGAAAATATAATACGAGAGGGGGAGAAAAGGAGCATAGTTGATAGTGTCTCAATTTTGTTGTTTACAAGCGGGGCATAGAAGGTTAGATAGAAGAAAAACTTAGATAATTTTTTTATATGCTAAAATAAAAGACAGTGACGAATACAATGACATTAATTGGGTAATAAAAGAGTAAAGTGTTAATGTATCTTACCGTAGATAGGAAAATATGTTACTTGAAGAATTGAAGAAGAAAAACGATAACAGTAAATATAATAAATAAACGTATAAAAATATAAGCACTGTGTGACAGACAGCAACGGGATCAATAATTATTTATCAGAATTTGAAACACTCAATAAATAAAGGAGATGTTGACAGAAAACAGATGGACTAACAGACTACATCTTTCTCAGCTTGACAGATATTGGGAAAGGGTAGGGTAGTCCAAGATTTGAAAAATTGAGTTCAGTTTTGGAAAAAAAGGACGCTAGAAGCCTAACAGTCCCTGATTGGCTGGAGTCTAATATACTAACGGAGGGATAAAACTGGTTTGAAGGTAGTGGTAGTCGCCACTTGAAAAAAATTGTATTACACTAAAGTTGTGTGAAGACAAGATATTAGTACGATCTTGTTTTGCTGATCTGCACCAGCAAGCGATCTGGATTTGACCATATTTATCGCAAATCAAACTTATTAGTGTTAATATTTCTCTGATGCGGTAAGAAAGAAAACATTTATATCATTATTATTATTATGTATGTATTATTGAATATGTATGAAAATTATGTGGGTAGAAGTGTATCTAGAGGGAAGTCAACATCAAACTTTGTGTTGTTTCACAGAGTTGTTAGGAAATATATTATCATGTTGTAGAAAAGCAAGACAGGCTTTCTGACACTTTGGGAGAAAGTAAAATTAAATATTAATGGGGAAATTGCTGTACAGTATTATGACATAAGACCAGGAAAACCACTGGCCGTCTTCTTCAGCAAGTCACCGTGATTGTACATGACTTGATATTATTAACTTAAAATGTTTCCTTTGTCAAGGAAAGTGTCAAACTATAGTTTGAAGTTTATTTGACCATGAATGGGGTAACAAACCAATTAAGAACGTTAACTAATTGTTTAGTTACCATGCTGAGTCTGAATATGATTTAAAATGTTTATTAGTTAGGGAAAGAGAGAGTATATCAGAGGTTGAGTAGGACGCATTTATATCGTTCCAGGGTTTCATCTATGACTCAAAGTGAGCCCAGGTAAACCTATACCTGTATATACTTCTGCATCTAACGAAGTGAGGCAGTATCGTATGTGTGCCTCCTTGTTATATTTCAAGAGCAGAATCCTGACTTGGCAGTGGAAGCTGGTGATGTGAACATAATTCATCCTGTATACCAGAACATACTAAGTTAAGAAATCGTCTCCGGGCACTTGATATATCAAACTCAACTACTCTCATTTCCCAAATGTGTATTAGATCATTCAGATTATGATGAAGACAGATGTTCTATCAATCATTACCCATTCATAGGAGCCAGAGTAAACTGACACTGTTCCAGATTGACATATTTAATTAAAGTTGTGAATAATAATATATTCAGTTATAAATTGAATCTCTTTGATGTAAATACTTTGAATTATCATTTTGAGTTTCAATATTCCAGTATACACAAAATTGTGATACTGGAACAATAAATTGTAAAAAAGATTTCACATTTAAAACTTAACTCTGGGTGTTGTTAATTACTTTTCATAGAGTTCTTATGTGTATTTGTTGTCATTTTATTACAGCACATTTTACATTACCCTAGACACTAGCCAGATAACAGACATACACCATTATTATACTTAGGATAAAATACGTCGCAGGTTGAGGTCGTAGGGTGATAGCAGAAAGGTTCCCTGAAAACACAAACCCTATTATCTATTAGACTCAGGGGCCTTCACAGCTTGACCTCACATCTGCATAAAATTCACATTTTACCATTTAACATCAAAATCCACCACAGACACAGAAGAAACTATAATGTTTAGGTGATGGATACAGTAACAAAGTAGAACACGACAGCTAGTCAAGCATTACAACTAGCTCTGGAGAGGGAAACCACAGCGAACTAACCCAACGATTTTTCATCTCAAATGCAGGAGAAAAATATCAGAATAATAATTGTATTTAAAAAAATTACACGCAATTTTATTTGTATTACTTTTAACTTTTTGTAAACAGATTAAATTTTTTTTATAGTCTTTTTAAAGTTAGCAAGGCGCTCCTTCAACCTAGACATACGGTCAGTCGCTTATATTATGGTGCGTATCCAAATATAATCAAACGAGAAGGCTCAATACCTTCCATCTACGGTGTCTACGCCACATCCTTGGTATTTCGTCGAAGGACAAAGTGACAAATGTCGAGGTGCAAGGTATCTACCTTCGCACAAGATTACTCTTGGCAGAGATGTAGATAGAAGGGTAATGACACTTCTATTACAAAGGGAGTCTTCACAAGATATTCAGATAAGCGAAAACAATGCTGCTTTGGCTGAGCACGTTAATTCTGGAATCTGCCGACAACTTTTGTGAAGGAATTAAGCACTTATTAATTTCAGCTCTTTCAAGCCCCCACCCCTGATTTACTCAGTGGAATTCTTATTATTCTGGTATAGCTCTGTTTAGAGTGTGTGTAGTAAATTGAGTGAGACAAACATGCAGTAACTTTAAAAGGATTAAATCAAAGTTAAATTTGTAACATTACAAATAACAAAATTTAATAATCACTTTAGGTTTTAACAGTTTGAAAATAAATTGAATAGTTTAGAAGAAAAGTTTCATCATTGATTTATAGTAGAGACGATGGAAAAAGTTCACTTTGGCAGCGTATATTTTTCACTTAGCTGCCAATAGTAGTTTCTGCTCCCGCTGATGGGTTCTGTGTACACTGCTCTCACTCGTCGCTGGTCAAGATTAAAGGCGCCGCACGTCCCTAGAACGTCAAGGAGTAACGGCCAAGCTGGTCCTGCGTCTGTCTATAAGACCCTCTTACGATGGCGCCTCGCACAACGTCAGTCCACTTCTACCTTCACTTGGTTCCAGAGATAGTACTTTCTGGTGGTACCACCAATAACTATGGTAATAGAATAGAAACGAAACGCTCATATGAGTATTGCGTTTCCCGACACATACTTATGTGCCCCCCTCTTCTATTCTACCATCCCATTTATCTCAGAATTAACCCTGGATGAGAATTAAATATAATCCCACGGGATAAACTTTACATTTAAATAGAATAGCTTTAGCTTTACATTACATTTAAATGGAAAGGTTAATAATACAGATAGAGTCTGTTTACTTTTACATCTCCACTGATTGAAAAGTGTTCACAATATAAATTGAATATGTTTTCATTTATGTTTACACTGACTTGAAAAGTTTGAAACTTTCATTAACTTTAAAATGAATATTTTCACATAGACGCTTACACTGGGTTAAAGCTTGAAAACTTACATTAATTTTAAATTGAATATGTTTATATGGACATTTACACTGCTTTGAAGTTGTAAGTATTTATACTTAAAATGTACATAATTTCTTTCATCTTTCCCTCCCTGCTCCGTATGAACCTGGGACTACTTTATGCTTTTAATTCTCTTTAAGAAACGAGCACTAAAGCAATCACCAGCCCGTACAGCGGTGGTTCATGAATCATCATTCTATACGCTGAGGTTGCCAGCCTGAAATGACTTGGACATCCACGAGCGATTTTCACATATTAAAATTCACATGGCAATATACATATATATGTTAGTTCACATGTTAGTAATGAAATATAGAATGTAAAATGACAACTTACGCCAATCCTGGCTCACAGACGTTTTGCTCAGATGAATAAAAGAGAATTGAATCGGCCTCATACACGCGTCTGGAGTGTCGTTAATTTAATAAGTTCCCTCTCTGAAGTTGTGTGTTTTCCTTCAGTTTCCTCTGTCCCGGTTTCCTTATTTAATATGAAAGAGATTTCCTGGGCTATGAAAGTCCGTCCAAAATTCTCCAAATAAAAGGTGTCCGGTATGTTAAGGAGGAATTCTGAATTCTAGGCTTCACTCTAGCAAGGTCTGGTATCTTGGCAAGCGATCTGCACAGTGGAATAACACTGAAACGTGTCAGGTTATATTCCCGGTCTCCCACGCATCTGTTAGTTATGGAGTTAAAAAAAGGCTCCAATTATTTTCAAACAGACGGGTTCGGGTATGGTACTTTCAAAATATTCCACATGACATAAGGTGCGTAAAGCAAAAGGTCACGTATTACCATACATGGCAATAAGACATATGATGTCTTGCGCACAGACTCGTGAACATGTTGTTAGCCTCATATGACAACGTGTTCCAAAAGTAACAATTCATTACTTTATCAGAAAGTAATCTCATATGTGTCTGTCCATCAGTTATCTCCCCGTATTCCAAGCTTTGGTGATGCGCGCACCCGTCTTACCGGTGATTAGGCAGATAGCACTGGGCGATGTACGTGTTAATCCTTCACGACCAAGCTTGGTACAAAGGAATTTTACCAACTTGCCTCTCGTAATATTATCTATACCTCTCCTTGCAAATGTGAGATGTTTATCATCCACAAGGAGTGTCAGATAACAGACAAGACACAATATACTGAAAGTAGTGAATGAATACTTGAAAATATAAACTATCTGCTACATAGTATAGAAAAAAAGAAATAGAGTGCGACAATTGAAAGCAAGCAATAAAATCAGTACCACAAATGCACCGATTACTGCCGGAGTGAAACAGAGATCGAGAGGGGTCGCCCCATTCTGTCACAATTCCCATAGTCAGTTACTACTGAAGAAAGCTACTACTATCCAAATATAGACTAGGTTGTGGTCTGGTATTCTTATCCTTTATAAACAATTATAATGTTTCTCTTTCAGGAGTTTTGCCTCGTTCTGGCCAGGCACGCTATGCTCAAATTTAACAAAAGATCCATCGTTTTTTAGGATACACATTCAAATGTAAAAGATGTTGTGGTCTGGTAGTAACAACAATTTACATGCACATTAACAGCGAAATAGTAGGGGGAAGGGGGAAGGTGGGTTTAAGAAATTGTGTCTCGTATTAGCAAGTCGCGCTTTGTTGTACACAGAAACAATGTCTATATATTATGGAAGGGCGCATGTCCAAATATTTCTATCTATCTATCTATCTATCTATCTATCTATCTATCTATCTATCTATCTATCTATCTATCTATCTATCTATCTATCTATCTATCTATCTATCTATCTATCTATCTATCTATCTATCTATCTATCTATCTATCTATCTATCTATCTATCTATCCATCTATCCATCTATTCATCCACCCACCCACCCACCCACCCATATATCTATCTATCTATCTATCTATCTATCTATCTATCTATCTATCTATCTATCTATCTATCTATCTATCTATCTATCTATCTAATCTATCTATCTAATCTATCTATCTAATCTACCTATCTAATCTACCTATCTAATCTATCTATCTAATCTATCTATCTATCTATCTATCCATCCATCTATCCATCCATCTATCCATCTTGTCTGTCTGTCTATCTTGTCTGTCTGTCTGCCTGCCTATCGAGGGTTCCGCGAGAGGTCGCTAGGGGTTCCGTGAGAGATCGTGATAAAAAAATACGCGTTTTTTTTAACTTCTCGAGCCCGGCGATGTTAGCGCTCTTGGGAATGATGTTGAGCATAATTGCTTTATACATATCTACTTCTGTTGTTGTATTATTTTTTACTGTCTGTTTGAAAGTGTTCAAAGTTTGTATCAAAAATTCATGTTATTCTTGTTGGGTGTGTTTAGCAACTTAACGTTGCATTTATTCAACAAATCTATTTCGCCATACTTTGTTTCATTTATGTGTTGATTTGTTGGAAAGGACATTACGTCTCACCTTTCAGTACAAGTCTCGTCCTAGGAGATGAATTATTCGCTACTTTATTAAATTTATTGTCCGTTTCTGGAAAAACGAAGTGGTTGTGTCCCTTGAGAAACCAAGCGGCCATGACGTTACTAGGTATTTTGTTACTGCTTTGTTCAAGCCGAGACCTGGCGTTGCGGCTGTAGCTCTGGAGACTTATAACAAATGTTATGAGGAATAATCTTTCGCTGTTTATTCTGCGCAGCCCAAAAAGTCCAAAAATAAAAAAAACCAGTTTGGCAAGCAGCGGAAATAAATAAGGGAATTGCTGTAAAACTGGTAAGAGAATTAATATATTATTCAAGAGAGAGAGAGAGAGAGAGAGAGAGAGAGAGAGAGAGAGAGAGAGAGAGGACAGAGAGAAAGAGAGAGAGAAATAAAGAAAAAAGGAAATGACATGGACTCGTTTTACAAAACGGGTCGTCTACTTATGACGGCCCGTAGTGAAGTGTGCGTGTGGGGGGGGGGATATATATATATATATATATATATATAGTAAATATATATATATATATATATATATATATACATATATATATATATATATATATATATATATATATATATATATATGTGTGTGTGTGTGTGTGTGTGTGTTTATGTATATGTATGTATATGTATATGTGTATATATAAATGTATATGCATATGTATATATATGCATATGTATGTATATATATGTATATATATGTATATATATGTATATATATGTATATGTACGTTCAAGTCAAACTGGGACTTTTTTTGTACAAACTAAAAGAACAAATTTGTAGGAGTGAAATTGCCACAACGGTGGATCGGTCGCAATGGCCCTGACCATGCGGTGTTGCTGAGATGGCCCCCGAGGTCCCCAGACATGACACCATGTGATTTCTTTTTGTAGGGCTTCATCAAGGACAGAATCTTTGTCCCACCGTTACCTCGAGATCTGGTGGAGCTGAGAGAGCGAATCATTGGAGCCTTTGCTGCTGTTACAGGAGACATGCTGATTCGAGTGTGGGAAGAAATGGACTATCGACTAGATATCTGTCGCGTCACGAAGGGTGCACATATTGAGTCTTTGTAAGGTATGCTTAAAAACTTGCAGAGATTATCTTACTTTTGTGATAGAAAGCATCCTAGTACGGTACCACACCATGGGTCCGAGAATAAATTTTTTGAAAAGAGTACAATCTTTTATGGACACCCTGTATATATATATATATATATATATGTGTGTGTGTGTGTATATATATATATATATATATATATATATATATATATATATATATGTGTGTGTGTGTGTGTGTGTGTGTGTGTGTGTGTGTGTATTGTCGTACAGATAGGTTGTGAGTTATTTTTGTCCCGTCTGAGTAGAGTGGATGGTGATAAGTACGAGAAAAAGGTGTGAGAAATTGATTTCACGGGGTGATAGCTTAAGGAAAAGATATGTCTCTGGAATGAGTAAGTTTCTCTATTCCAGCCTATCTATACGACTATAAGTTAGTACAAGACAACCTTGCCCTCCTCATACATATAAATATGTTTAACTACACACACACACAGATATGTAACAACAAGACACACACACGTGAATTTGCTGAACGTATTTTCTCGATGTTTTTGGCAACGGGCCACATCCAACCTTGAGAAATGGTATGCTCTAGGAAGTCAAGCTTTTCAAAGCCGATTAAACATTGGCTAGGTCGGACGGTCAACCCAGCTTCCTTTAGTCTCATGAGGAGCATAGCGACCGTAGCAGTATGTTCTTCGTAGTTATCCGTTGCAATAAGTATGTCGTCCATGAAATTGTGAATGTTTGGACTTTGCAAAGGTTCCAGAAGCTTTCTCATCATTCTGGTGAAGACTCCTGGTGCATTGTGTGTAAACCGAAAGGCATAACATTGAAAGTATAATGTCCTTCGCTAGTGCTAAAGGCTAACAGGGGTTTAATTTCCTCCTTGACTGGTATTTGGTAATAACCTTTACTCAGGTCAATCTTGGAGAAAATTTTTGCCTTGCTTAGCTTGGTAAACAGTTCTGAGGCGCTTGGGAGTGGTTCGGGCTGAAATTCTGTTACTGTGTTGAGTAATCGGTAGTCGATACACAGCCGAACTTCCTTATTCGGTTTCTGTAACAGTACGACGCTCGAGTTATAAGGAGATGTGGACTCGCTAATAATCCCAGCTAGAAGTAGTTTGTCTATTTCTCCACGTAACGTGTCTGCTTTCGCATACGTGATCGGATAAACTCTGGTTCTTACAGGCGTCTCGTTTGTCAGCTTCATATCAAACTCCACGAGATGTGTACGACCAGGTATGTCCGTTAAGACTGCTGAATACTGTTTCAGTAACGCCTTAGTTTCTGTCTGTTGTGTTTCTGAAAGGGTGTCGCCGAATTTAACATCGTTGAATGATTCCGTTTGTTGTAGTGTGTATTCCATGCAACTATCGTCATCTTCCTCATCTTCGGTTGCTATAGCGACCGCCAAGAGATGTTCGGGGGAAGGCCGCGGTCTTTCCAAATATTTCTTTAACAGATTTATGTGGTAGACTTTTTCCTGTCCTTTTATAGAGATCTTGTAGTTCGTTCTCGAGATCTTTTTAAGGACAGTAAACGGCCCTTGCCATCCGATGCGCAGTTTGTTGTTTCCGGTAGGAAGTAATAACAAAACTTTCTCTCCTGGTTGCAATTCTATCTCTCTCGCTGCTTTGTTGTATTTCTTAGCGTGCATCATGCGTGCGCGGTTAAGGTTGGTTGTTGCTAGGTCCCATCCTAATTGTAACCGTTCCTTTAGTTCAGATACATACTTAAATGCTGAGACAACTGTCTCATCAGCCTTTTGGTCTGTCAGTGACCGTCGTAAGGCTTCCAGCGGGCCCTTAATAGGTTTGCCGAATAAAAGTGTAGCTGGCGGTAGCCCTGTAGAGGCCTGGGGGACTTCCCTGTAAGGGAATAAGGCTGCAGGAATGAAAAGGTCCCAATCTTCAGGTTTCTCCTGCCCCAGCTTACGTAAGATCATGGTGAGGCTTCCGTTGACACGGTCTACTAACCCACTTCCGGCCGGATGGTACGGGCTGATGTAGATGTGCTGGTGCCTCAAGATCTTAAAGATCTCCATTAACAGGCTACGGTACTGGGATCCGTTATCCGTCAAAACTTGTTGAGGGAATCCCAACCGTGTAAAAATCTGCACTATGGCTTCTGCGACATGCTTGGAATCCGTGCATGTTAGCGGCATAGCTTCGGCCCACATAGTGCATGTGTCGACTACGGTCAGGATAAACCTGTTCCTTCTTTTAGTCCGTTCAAGGGGTCCTTCTTCTTCTTCTTCTTCGTTCGTCTTGAAAATGACGGTGGTTGCGTTGTGTCTGTTTACGCCTAAGCTGTGATATCTGCACCTTTCGGTCGACACATCCGACTTCTGCACGGCATTTTTAGGACCGGGTTTGCCTCCCATTTCGATCCACACTCGCTGTCGCGAGAGGTTCCTTAATTTATGAAGAATAAGACAACAAGATGTATCAGGTGATACTAGGATAGTTGCCAGAGAAGAGTCTGGTCTTAAAAGAAATACCCCATTCTCAGAAAAGAGCAATGGTGTATAGAGTTCATAGGTATAAAGTCAGGCTGTAAAGAATTTCTGGCCGAGATAGTAATATTCAGTACCAGAATTCTATGGTGCCCCTCTCGGAATTATACCTATGGGCTGTTATAGTATCTAGGGGATTTAATTAAATTCAAAGTAATTCAAGGCTGACATAAAGTAATAAAAACAGTGCACTACAATTTCTTAATTTTATTTATGTACAGTCATCTGTTTAGTTTTGTTTGTGTAAACACAAACCCTAAAAATAAAAACACACTGATGATGTTGCATGTATCTACACCAAATAAAAGTCAATCACTAAAAATAAAGTCTTTTCCTAGTTGTTAAGGCTCCCTTATTATGAAAAGTCTTAGTGCAACTAATCCTCTAGAACCAATGTTAATGATGGTACTTGAGTTTATCTTCAGTATTAGGGGAGTAGATATTGACAACTGTCATAATGACTTCACTGTTACTGATATCACTTGAATTTATCTTCAAAGTATTTCTTTGTTATGTAGCTTTTGAAAATGTCACACTGACTACAATGTTACTGAGATCACTTGAATTTATCTTCAAAGTATTTCTATGTTATGTAGCTTTTGAAAATGTCACACTGACTAAAGTCTATGTTGCTTCCAGACTAATTTAATCATCACTGTTTTCATCACTACTACTATAACCGGGTGTGGTACGCCAATGCTCTGCGAGTCAGTCTTGTCTAATTTGACTTAACTTCTTCGCTTCCGCCTTTTCCTTGAAGCCAGAATATAAGATGGAGAAGCCCAACACTGAGGGTCCCCACTCTTCCAACTGATGTAGGTACAGGGTGCTTGTTCCAATCTTACACCGCTAGGTACAACACCAATGTTCTTCTCTGCTAACAAGATGAGTGACAGGATACCTCTGACCCACAATCTCAGATTCAACAGGCTTTAATAAACCCATGCAGTCTGCTTCACTGGCAAATGGCGAAGGAGCTGGGGTAGAATCTGATTATGTCCTCTGCTGAATTTGGTTCTGGCGGTTCAAGAGAAATATTCCAGATTTGTTTCCCCTTTTTATTACAGGTAGCGGGCAAATGGAAGACATGCAATTCTATTGGCTGGCCGGGTCAGTTTATGTTTACAAAAATTTCTGTAAAACCACCACTTTCTGCCCGATCTGTCGATCCGACAAAACTCCGATAATTCATTCTTCCGGTGTTTCCCAACCGATTCCTTCCATCCAGGTCTTGTTTAAACCGGCCAATTGGGCGCTACCATTTAAACAAGGTAACCTTTTTCTGCCTCCCGTGTAGCGTTTGCAATCACAGTTGACACCGGGGAAAACAGCCTTCGCTCTAAGTTATACTGCATGTAATCACTCATAACTCCTGTGTCCATGCTTCTACAACTTAAATCCATGTATCTTATGAAAATTTATGATACTGTGCTCACTGTTCCGAGGGACATACCTTATCTTTTGACCTGAAGTCACAAATACATATTCACATAACACAGATTCCATCCAGCTATCCTGCAGCCTACGGTTTCCGAGACCGGTTTACATCTCGTGCAGCGATTGGTCGAAAACATTTGTTGACATATTTCGATATAGGTAGGCAAGGTAGGCTCTCGTTAATTGCCCTTAGATATTGGTTCAGGACTACGCTACAGATAGCCCCCCAATTTTTAAGCGAGAGATTTCTGTCGAGCTTCAATCTGAGACCAATAACGAGGCAATCATCCAGCAGGAATCTATAATATGATTCATATGGGGAAATGAAATTTTCCTGCACCAAGAAATCAATTCTCCCGGTAAAAATGCCATACATTATTCAATCCATGTCCGTATCAATACTTCCAATGGACTGTGATGGGCTGGCCAACTACCAATGTTGCCGTGCCCTCATAATGCTAACGTTAATAGCCGTATAGTGAAGTTGGCTGTGCATCAGTCAAATGGTTTGCACTGCACACTCTCCCACTACCTATTTTCCTGGGGTTCCCCCTCAGGTCCTTTATCAAGGGTGGTCGACTAACCACACTCCTATTTTGATCCAGTACCTGGTGTTCCGAACTAAATGATTTAGTAAATCTTGTCGGTATGGGATGTGTTGTATCCCCTTCCTTTACAATACGGAGAGTTGCCATGGTAACTGGTTGTCTGGTAGACCCTTTGTGAGATGGTGCCATCCTATCCACTATGTCTTCCTTTTTATTTTCAGGCCTACGTCCGCCCCAATGCTTTCCTAGGTCCTGATGATGTTCCCAACTTGGGGATGTCACCTTGCTACATTGTGCACAGGCAGTCACATACTGAAATATGTCTTCAGCAACACCTGGCCAATAATGTTGCACTGAGGTCCGTTGACATGTGGTACCAATCTTCTTATGTCCACCGTCTGAATCAACATGTGCTAATTCCATAGCCTTGTCCCTGTAAATAGATGGCAGTACTAACTGGCTATGCCCGTTGGGTCCTGTCCCAGCTTTCCTGTAAAGCAATCCATCATTCAAATAAAACTGTCCTTTCTTTGGGGGGTTATGGCTTTTTGGCAACTTGCCAAAGCAAGGTTTTAATGTTTTGTCTTTAGCCTGGGCCTTTCTCATCTCTCTCGGATGAATATTGAGTGGTGTTCCCTCCTCCTTCCCAGGGGTTGACCTGACCTGGAGTGTTGCCATTATCACAGGTTTTATTGGTTTCCCTAGGAAAACATATCTCCCTCCTAACACCAGCGGGTAATTAGGATTATCACACACTGCTGCATTGATCACTCCTTCCACATAGCGAGTTTTCACATTGATTCTGGCTATGGGAAGTATTATGGTGGCTGTATCCTTTAATGCCCCTTGTATCTCCACTTTGTCTGTGGTATACTGCTCAGGGTGCACTAGAGACGCACTCACAACTGAGTCATTTTCCAGTCCGGAATCATACAGACACTTTACCTTAGTGCCGTTACATATTACTTCTTCACAGATGGAGGGATGATGGAGATCTACCGGACTCGATGTCGGTTCCTTCCTTCCCTTTCCCACTGTTAACATGCATGCAGCGTGATATGGAGGGACTTTCCTACCACATTCCGTTGTATGGTGGTTGTTCATTTTACATATTTTACACCACTTTTCTTCCTTTTTGTAAGGTTTCCTATCCTGAAATTGTGGGTTCCTATCCTTATTATCATATCCTGGCCTGCATTTGGTTGCATTGTCCTTTTGATCAAACTTATTTTGAGTTTGGGGTTGCTTAACTCCCTCCTGTTTCTTTTTACTCCATTGAGTCAGGGATTGAGCCAGGTGGTGGCTTTCTGCATATGTGATTATGTCAGCCAGCATGTCTCTTTTGTTCTCAATTAGGAACTTCTTAGTTTCTGGGGTTATGGAATCCAACAGTTGTTCAATCAACATCATTTCCTTTAGCCCCTCGAAATCTGTGGTGAAGTTTCCTAACTTACACCACCTCAGTAGGTAAGTTTCTAATCTTTCTGAGAATTGCTGATACGGCTCTCCTGGTTGAAGCTTTGCCATTCTGAAGTGCCGTCTATATGCTTCAGCATTTTGTTCATATCGAACAAGCAATGCCTGCTTCAGGGCTTCGTAATCTTCCTGATCCTTTTTTGGCAATTTCAAAAAGATATCGTACGAAATTCCCCGCAAACCTTGCGATAACTTCAGACTCCACTTTTCCTTTTCTAGACCATAAGTAGTCGCTAATCTCTCATATCTGTCTAGATAAGCCTCGATTGCGTCAACTTTGTCCACAAATGGATCTAGATGAAAATTCATGGCTCCATTTGAGGTGCTCTGGCTGAAGCTGTTGTCCAAATGAGGTGAACTACTACCATTGTGGTTGGCGGTTGCCTGAAGTTCAAGCTCCTTTAATCTTAGCTCATGGTCTCTCTCTGCTTGAACCCTTCTTTCCTCAGCCTCTCTCTCTGCTTGAACCCTTCTTTCCTCAGCCTCCAATTGCAGTTTCTTATTCTCTTTCTCAGCTTCCGCTTGCCGTGCTAACTGCTTATCTTCCCTTTCAGTGAATTTATCGCATTCAGTCGTAACATACTGGATCAGAGCATCAGCAGTCATCCCAAGCTCTTTCCCCACTTGCAGTGTTGCTGACCTCAACTTTACTAAATCTGCCATGGCAATGTTGTAATTTAGTTGCAACCAATACAAAGAAAAAAAAATTTATGCCAATATAATTAGTCACTTAATCAAATTAATTTCTTAATTAATTAATTAATGACTGATTTCGCGTCACATGTACCACACCTTAATTTGTACTCAATGGTACTCCAAATCTATTTCTTAACCTGCCCTACCAAAAATTTACTATCAAAAATTTCCCACTTGACAGCACTAAAAGGTAACAGCAGGCTCAGAATATACAGGAACAATCCCAGACGAGCGTCCCAGTGTCGCGAGAGGTTCCTTAATTTATGAAGAATAAGACAACAAGGTGTATCAGGTGATACTAGGATAGTTGCCAGAGAAGAGTCTGGTCTTAAAAGAAATACCCCATTCTCAGAAAAGAGCAATGGTGTATAGAGTTCATAGGTATAAAGTCAGGCTGTAAAGAATTTCTGGCCGAGATAGTAATATTCAGTACCAGAATTCTATGGTGCCCCTCTCAGAATTATACCTACGGGCTGTTATAGTATCTAGGGGATTTAATTAAATTCAAAGTAATTCAAGGCTGACATAAAGTAATAAAAACAGTGCACTACAATTTCTTAATTTTATTTATGTACAGTCATCTGTTTAGTTTTGTTTGTGCAAACACAAACCCTAAAAATAAAAACACACTGATGATGTTGCATGTATCTACACCAAATAAAAGTCAATCACTAAAAATAAAGTCTTTTCCTAGTTGTTAAGGCTCCCTTATTATGAAAAGTCTTAGTGCAACTAATCCTCTAGAACCAATGTTAATGATGGTACTTGAGTTTATCTTCAGTATTAGGGGAGTAGATATTGACAACTGTCATAATGACTTCATTGTTACTGATATCACTTGAATTTATCTTCAAAGTATTTCTTTGTTATGTAGCTTTTGAAAATGTCACACTGACTACAATGTTACTGAGATCACTTGAATTTATCTTCAAAGTATTTCTATGTTATGTAGCTTTTGAAAATGTCACACTGACTAAAGTCTATGTTGCTTCCAGACTAATTTAATCATCACTGTTTTCATCACTACTACTATAACCGGGTGTGGTACGCCAATGCTCTGCGAGTCAGTCTTGTCTAATTTGACTTAACTTCTTCGCTTCCGCCTTTTCCTTGAAGCCAGAATATAAGATGGAGAAGCCCAACACTGAGGGTCCCCACTCTTCCAACTGATGTAGGTACAGGGTGCTTGTTCCAATCTTACACCGCTAGGTACAACACCAATGTTCTTCTCTGCTAACAAGATGAGTGACAGGATACCTCTGACCCACAATCTCAGATTCAACAGGCTTTAATAAACCCATGCAGTCTGCTTCACTGGCAAATGGCGAAGGAGCTGGGGTAGAATCTGATTATGTCCTCTGCTGAATTTGGTTCTGGCGGTTCAAGAGAAATATTCCAGATTTGTTTCCCCTTTTTATTACAGGTAGCGGGCAAATGGAAGACATGCAATTCTATTGGCTGGCCGGGTCAGTTTATGTTTACAAAAATTTCTGTAAAACCACCACTTTCTGCCCGATCTGTCGATCCGACAAAACTCCGATAATTCATTCTTCCGGTGTTTCCCAACCGATTCCTTCCATCCAGGTCTTGTTTAAACCGGCCAATTGGGCGCTACCATTTAAACAAGGTAACCTTTTTCTGCCTCCCGTGTAGCGTTTGCAATCACAGTTGACACCGGGGAAAACAGCCTTCGCTCTAAGTTATACTGCATGTAATCACTCATAACTCCTGTGTTCATGCTTCTACAACTTAAATCCATGTATCTAATGAAAATTTATGATACCTGTTATTTCACTGTGCTCACTGTTCCGAGGGACATACCTTATCTTTTGACCTGAAGTCACAAATACATATTCACATAACACAGATTCCATCTAGCTATCCTGCAGCCTACGGTTTCCGAGACCGGTTTACATCTCGTGCAGCGATTGGTCGAAAACATTTGTTGACATATTTCGATATAGGTAGGCAAGGTAGGCTCTCGTTAATTGCCCTTAGATATTGGTTCAGGACTACGCTACACTCGCTCAGCCAGACTGCAAAGGGGTCCTATTATGTCGACTGCAACCCGTTCAAATGGAGTTCCCACTATTGGCATTTCTCCCATAAGAACTGAGGTGTCCAATGCTTGTGTGCCACACGTTGGCACTTGTTGCAGGATTTAACATATCTGAGGATGTCAGTGCTCATTCCTGGCCACCAATAGTGAGTAGATATTCGCTGTATAGTGGCGTTTTGTCCCATATGTCCGCTAATGGGAAGAGAGTGCCCCATTTCTAAGATTTGTTCTCTGTACTGTGTCGGCGTCTGTGGCCTAATGGATATGAACGCAGTTTCATAATCCAGATATACCAGGTTCGAAACCTGCTGCAGGCGGTTTGGTAGCAGATCGCTTTGTGTGGATTTTTAACAATGGTATAAGCGCCGTACCGTTCAGAAAGCAATGGCAAACTACTGAATGAAAAAATTGCATAGAAAAATCACAAACAGCCAATAAAAGCTGGGGTTGGTTGCCACGTCCTGTAAAGGATAAGCAACTAACTTTTTTAACTGTGTCGGTACTAGGAGCTGATTATGTCCCTGTTCAGGGTCGCCCGTTCTTCGATACAGCACTCCATCCTTAGAAAAAATGTCTCCGTTGTGTCTGGGGTTCTTGGCCATGGGCAGTTTCTTAAAGCAGAGTTATCACTTAGCGCTCAAGTTCTAGGATCCTACTTCAGGTTACCCAGTTAGACACCTAACCCAGCTGAAGGACGACTGCATCTTACACAGTTGTAGGACATACTACAGCTTTTCTATGCATCGAAGTCTGTATGCATTAACTCACCCATTCTATTTCGGTAAGTTGTAACATGTACATTTTATTATTTTTATTTGCTTGTTATCTGTATGAATTGCTTGTCGATGTACAGTTGCTAATGAAGCTGGCAACCTCATCATATAAAATAGCTTGCCACATAATCAACCACTGCAAGAGCTGGTGACTGCTTCATGAGGGTTTCCTCAAAAGGAACCAATACCAGAGGTATTCTCAGGCTCCATAGGTAGCAGAAAGTGGATGATGATAACATCATGGTATATACAAGTATATATATATATATATATATATATATATATATATATATATATATATATATATATATATATATATATAGAGAGAGAGAGAGAGAGAGAGAGAGAGAGACAGACAGACAGACAGACAGACAGACAGACAGACAGACAGACAGACAGACAGACAGACAGACAGACAGACAAACACAGACAGACAGACAGAAAGAACTAATCTGCATTCTTTCGCTCTCCTAACACATTTTCATCTGACTTGATGGGTTGAGAATCAGTGCTCAGGGGCATCGAGTAAAATTCTGAGGAAGACGAAAAGGTGGAGGGAATCGGAGGTCACCTGATGCTTATATCAGGAGACTGACGATTTACGAGAGATATTGTTTTTCCCTCATTTTTTGGTACCAGTTGCCAGAAGTCGATACTGGACATCATCTATAACAGACGGGTCTAGAGGACACTTGAAGAAGCAGCCTGGCATGTTACTCCGGCACCGTGATAAATGTGCTGCTACCAAACAACTCAACTCCTGAAGAGAAGGAATAGTCAAAACTCCACTGGAAATCAGTAATGACTGAATCAGAAGTCAACGACAACCATTGTCATCACATTGGAAGCTAAGTAGCCAGTACTGACACAGAATACGGACTTTTTAAAATCCACTAACATAACATTTTCCAAGGAGGACACACCACCAATTAACTCGTTTGTTCTTGACGAATCAATTTTATTAATTTTAACGGTGTTGATCAAATATTTCATAAATAAATCTCTTGTTATCTACGTGAACATAAATCCAGAGTTGGAGTCTATCAACTGATTAAGTGAATTTGATGTCTACACCTGTAAGACTCTTTAAAAAATACAAGTAATAATTTGCTGAATCACCTTTAGCTGAGAGCCCATTAAATACAAGACAAAAACATATATTTCTCACAGAAGGGGCAGGAGAATACAAAGTTTATAAAAAAACTCAGATAACTCAGTTGTTATACTTGCCATTCTAGAAATCCAGGTGAGACTCCCTCAAATAGAAGCACCATCCTTCTATCTATATTTCTGCCAAGAGTAATCTTGGGCGAAGGTTGCTACATTTGTAAAAACTCATTTCGTTCACTCGAATTTTGGCAATTATTGGACCATTACTGCAGAGCAGGGGAGACAACCCGCGACAGCTCCGTAAGGAAAATATGTCTTAAACAAATTCAGGTTAACCCTTGCTGTCCTACGTCACATCCGTTCAAGATATTTCCTTATCTTCTTTATCCCTTTCATGTATGTCTCCAGTTCTCTTCTCCGTGTATTCTTGGCGTCCATCCACTTCCCTTACCCTGGGAATGTCAGAACAAGGACTACACTGTACTGCTGTCACAAGGTTTCCTCACTGTGTGTTCTTGGCGTCCATCCACTTCCCTTACCCTGGGAATGTCAGAACAAGGACTACACTGTACTACTGTCACAAGGTTTCCTCACTGTGTGTTCTTGGCGTCCATCCACTTCTCTTACCCTGGGAATGTCAGAACAAGGACTACACTGTACTACTGTCACAAGGTTTCCTCACTGTGTGTTCTTGGCGTCCATCCACTTCTCTTACCCTGGGAATGTCAGAACAAGGACTACACTGTACTGCTGTCAAAAGGTTTCCTCACTGTGTGTTCCAATATTCTAGGTGCCTAATTTGGAGATTTTCCGAAAATGAGAAAAAAGATGAGTAAAGAGCCCCGACTGCTTTCAGCTTTGTCTAGGCCGTGTCATGTCTTTTCTCTGTGTATTTTCAAAATCAATAGTAATGACATATCATGCATACTGTCATTTTGTCTTAGGTCTGGTTACTGTTAAAGGACAGAAGATTCCGGTCATTACGTGTTTAAGTAGAGTCCGTGTCAATCCTGGTTTTGGAAACGACTTTTGGTGATGCGGATTTAAATGGATAAAAAGGTAATACACTGTGAGGAAAAAAAAAAAACTAGCAATAAAAAAAATTATTATAATAATAATAACATAAAACTGACAACAACAAACGCCCAATAGAAACATGAGAGATAATTTCAGTTGCAGTAACAAAGATGGAAAAAGATACGGTAAAACAAAACGTACAAACCCCTGAAAACACATCAGGGTGAAAAGAGACTTAAGAACATAGAAGGGTATGCACTATAAACACTCCAGTCATTAATCAACGCCACAACAATCAGCAGACAAATTGCAGCCTGGAAGAAGCAACGTAAGAAAAACAACCAATGTTACATGCTTTATATAATTAAAACAAAAAAAAAAAAACCAAACACTATATACCAATATTACGAGGGACGGTCAAAAAGTAATGCCTCGTAATTTTTAATTTCATTTAATAGGCAAGAAAACAGATACAATTCACATTGAAATGTAGCCCCAAGTCTGAACTTCAAAAATTTATTTCTCAATGTAGTCTCCGTTATTTGTTACAGTTTTTGTCCATCTTCTCACAAGGGCATGTATCCCCGCACGGTAAAAATTTGTGTCCTTTTTCCTAAACCACTGGCGTACGGCGCGTTTAAGGGTCTCGGTGTCTTCAAAGTGATGTCCGCGAAGATCTTCTTTCAGTGGTCCAAACAGATGGAAGTCAGAAGGTGCAAGATCGGGACTGTAAGGGGGATGTGGTAATAATGTCCACCAAATTCTGCAATTGCATCAATGGTGCGTTTAGCGGTGTGTGGCGTGGCATTATCGTGCAACAGTAGTGCAGTTCTCTGATCTTTTAATGGGTACCCACCGTGCACAGACTTTTGAATAACCCAGGTCTTTAATGCTGTTCTGGACACTGCATTTACTAATGGACAACATGGAAGAAAGTTCATCCAGCGTTATTCAACGGTCACCACGAATGATGCCATCAACTCGATGAATGTTGTGTGGAGTCACTGCGGTAGACGGACGGCAAGTCCGCTTTGCGTCAGCCATTGAGGATTGACCTACTTCAGCTTCGTCACAACGATGTACCCAACGTCGGACAGTGCTAACATCCACTGTTGAATCTCCATAAACATTCTTCAAACGTTCGTGGATGCGAATTGGGGTCTCGCCTTCAGCATTGAGGAATTCTATGACATAACGTTGTTTTAACCGAACGTCTTTGGCAGCCATTTTAAAACTGTTACAGTGGTGCCACCTGTTACTGAAACAGGTTGGTAATGCTATACAGTGCAGAAGAGTGTTTGAGGAATCCTGCTAAATTTACAAATTGTACACCGATGGAGTATTTGTATACATAAAAAATAGGAGGCATTACTTTTTGACCTTCCCTCGTAGATCCCACATGGGGTTGAACCGGGTATTCCTTGCATAAGATAATCACCAGTTTTATCGTTCGTGGGCCAAAAACCAAACACTATATACCAATATTAGATCCCACATGGGGTTGAACCGGGTATTCTTTGCATAAGATAATCACCAGTTTTATCGTTCGTGGGCCAAAAACCAAACCAAAATCAGGCAAGCTTGGAAATATTAAAATAGAATGTCTAACATAAATGAAAATGTCGCAGCACAAGATATCACGTGACTATTGTGTACGATGTACTTAAATAATCTTTTTCAGTTCCGTATATTTCTATTTTTTTCTGTCTTGTTAGTTATATTCTGTTTCTTTCCATTCGCTTCATTGTCGTTTTTTTCTTGTAAGTTCGTCCGCTGACGAAGTTGCGATGTAAAGATACGTTCAATTTGATCGATATTCGAGATCTTAAAGATAACCCTTCCATACTTCTGTTTATTTTAACTTTGTATCCTTCAAACCTCTGTCGTTCCATACAGAGCATACAGCCACCACGGGGATGTGTCATTAATATGGGAAGGAAAGTTTGTTGCTTTGTTGAGCTTAGTTCTCCTTTCACTGCCACTGAAAGCAGCAATACTAATGATGAAAGAAGAGAAGAAAATGGTTGCTACATTAGTAGAAGTATTTGTTGTTCACATTAAGAGAATAGACAGAATGACAGAATCATCGTCATCATCCTCATGTTCCTTATCGAGAATGCAGCCACCACTTCTGCTAGTCACCTTCTAGGAAGCCTGCACCAAGAATTGACATCCACTTGCAGCGACGGTTTCTGTAGTAATGTGTTCTTCATGATCAAGTTGCCATGCTCGTCCATAACCTCATATTAGTCGCATTTTACGACATGCGTGACGGAGCAGTAGTCTATTTTTTTTATCTGTCTTATCAGAGACCCAGGGGAACTACAAAAGTAGGAAGACAGAATACGAATGTAAATTCTGTTAACAAGGAGAGAAAATGGTCGGAGACACGGTTGAAGATTGTATATTTCAACAATGGGTGGGCATAAACAAGCAAGGGAAGGGAACGCCACAGGCTAGAGAAATTCTTGTTTTCTCTTCCAATCAGAATTTTCCGTTCAAGATAAGATAAATTCCAACGGAGCCAGATGTCTAACAGGAAATTCTACTTCCAAGTTCAAGGTCACAGATCAGAACCGGCGTTCGTGAAACCTAAACAAACGAACAGGAAGAGCTTTCGTCGCAAAATTTCCATAATTATCTGTGAAAATCAAGATCGGTGTGTGCTGACTCAGACAGACAGAAGAAATACAGGAAGGGAAAGAGGCATGAAAAACAGGGACAGGAAGATTGTGGTGTTTAAGAAGGGAAAATCATACGTATTACCATATGGATTTACTGCCGTTCTAAGAGAAGCAGATGTGGGAATGTGGGGGAGAGTAATGATAGCTTGTGGAAATGGCGACTTATACGTTCAACAGGGGCGCTCTTTTCCTTAAATATAAATAAACATCAATATTTTTGTCTCAGTTACGGGGAGTTGATATTCTTCTGCGACGCAAGTTGATGGTAGCTATTCTAGAAAATCTACGTAAGAGAAAGTGCGGAAAAGAAAGAAAGAGAGAGAGAGAACGACAGAGAAAGAAAGAGAGTTTGAAAATTAAATTGGGGGGGGGGGCGCCTAAACGATTACCCAAATAGTAAAATGCCAAAAAAACAAAACAAATAAAAATGGTTAAAAACGTAATTTAGTTGCACCAGTGCATTTACTAGTGTCATGCTCTATCGTGTAGCTTTAGAAAAAAAAAAATAAACACACACACACACACACAAACAGATACCGCGCCTTGTGAGCTCGCTGTTGTTGTGGTAACAGTTGCACCAGTTCAACATTAGCCTATACAAGTATGTGTTTCAGCGCGAGTTGAAGAATAGGCTATTGCCCTCTCAAGTAATTCATAACATGCCACTAATATGTGGCTGTGAATGAGGTTGGCAACCTCACTATGTACAACAAATTGCTATAGAAACCACCACTATAAGAGTGTATAAATGCTTAAGTGCAGGTTCCCACTCCTGCTGTAATGTTGGTGCCACGCTGAAAAACGTGATATAATGATGATGATGATTATTAGTATTGTGTTTATTTATAATTATCTTGTACCCTTGTGGTTTAAATGTACTGATATCACAATATGTACCTTTAACCTTGGTCAATATCACTGCAATGCATGATGCATCGCTAAGAGAAAGCGCGAGGTATAGTCCTGTCTCCTATAACGCGGAATACGTGTTCTCAAAAATCACCGCGATGTATGTGGAATGTCGCGCAATAAACATAACAGGGCTTACAGGAAAAATAGTGCTAGGGACAGAAAACTCAAAACATGTATAGTCTCTTGAGCATAGGTTCTCAAACTTGTTCAGACTGTGACACACTTGGCAATGCAAATTTATGTAGCGACGCACCTGTGTCCTTAATGCTGGACTCTCGTGTAATTAAAAGTAAATTTATAGTATTTTACAGTTTACAATATATTTGTATTAATTATTTTTGTTAAGAATGAGAAATGTTTTCAAAATAACATTACAAACGATTCAAAACCAGGCGCAACTTACGTATATATGTACTTGCACAGATGTAGCCCACTATTTAAAATAATGAGGAATCCTCTTTTGCACCAAACTGGATAGTCTCCTTTTGGCTGCTAAGTCCCGCATTCTCTTCAACAGCAGAAGCTGTGTAGGACAGCTGTCATCTTCTTGCTCGTACCAAGCCATCGCTGTTTCTAGTGCTATAAAGGCCTCTTCAGGACTTGGTCGACGTTTTGGTTTTTCTTCATAATCTACAAGTACATCATGTACTTCTGAGGAGTCTTCATCATCGGTCAGTACATGTATTTGGTTTTCTTCTTGCACAAAAGCCAAAATTTCTTCGTCATTCAAAAACTGAAAACCAGAATCATTATCATCTTCTAGCCACATGTGTGCATCATCTTTGTCACAGTCCGAAAATCCGGGCATTGCTTGAAACAGTTCCACAACTTCATTTATACAATCATCATTTGTGTCCACTGCAGTAGTTTCATTTCCTCCTTTTTTCCCAAGCAATCTACTCCAAGCCTTGTTAAGATTATCTTGTGACAGGGTGGTCCAAGCATCAGCTAACATATAGCAGCAGTCTTTGAGATTAAGCTTTTTGGAAAACGCCACCACACTTTCTTCATCTTCAGCCAACAATAAACGACGCAGGACTTCCTTCTTGTACATCTTTTTAAGCTTTGCTATAACACCCTGATCCATTGGTTGAATCAGTGCTGTTACATTGGTAGGCAGAAAAATGACTTTAAAATTTGCATCAACTGCATTCAATGTATCCGTCTCTGGATGAGATGGTGCATTGTCCAGTAGAAGAATTACTTTTCCAGTTTTCTTTTCTTGTTCTCTCAACCTCTTCACATTTGGGATGAACTGATTTGTATACCAATCAAGTAATATTTCACTATTCATCCAAGTACTCTTCTGTGCTTTGTAACACAATGGGAGACATGTCACATTCTTTAAACAACGTGGTTTTTTGGCTTTGCCGATCATTAGCACCGGTAAACGATGACTTCCACTGGCATTCGCGGCTACCAAAATTGTGACTCTCTCTTTGCACTTTTTAAACCCATGGGCAGCTGCTTCGCGCTGAGATGCAAGTGATTTTTGAGGCAATGATTTCCAGTATAAGCCAGTCTCATCGGCATTATACACATCATCGAGTGAATAACCTTCTTCTTCCAAAAAAGCCAAGAATGTTGCTTTAAAATTTTTAGCGGCAGTTGCATCGCTAGATAAAGATTCCCCTTGAATCTCCAATTCTCGTATGCCATGACGAGATTTAAAGTTTCTTAACCATCCCTGGCTAGCCTTAAAGTCAGGAGGACCGTCAAGTTGATTGTTGAACTGAAGTGCCTTTTCACACAACAGAGAACCAGAGATAGGTTCCCCTTTGCTTCTTCTTTGCACAAACCATATATACAAAGCCTCTTCCAATTTCACATCTTTCGCATTTCTCATGGTTTTACGTTTCTTCGACCCATTTTCACTATCAAATTTCGATGCAAAACTCATAATTTTATCCTTGTTACTTTTGATGTCAGAGACGGTAGCTTTCCCAACATTGAAAATCCTCGCAAGTGAAGACACAGTTTCACCTTGTCCTAGTCTCTTGATAATTTCTGTTTTCGTTTCAATTGACAAAACATTGCGGTTCCTTTTATATGCTTTAGGCCTACTGGAAGATGCCATATCGCACAGAGAAATACTTGTACACCAAAATTATTCTGCTGTTGTAGCAGACACAATTATTTTAAGTTGAACTGTCTGTTTAGCCAGTGTTCTACCTAGAACGCACACGTACACTGGATTGGTAAACCAGATATTAACTGACTTTATGATCTAACTGACTTCCTGTACGTAAGCGACCGACCATTAGCCATCCCATTCTCTACAAATTGTTCGCACACATTTGAAGTTTGCCGCATTAAAAGATTCAGAATTTTAGTCTAACGTGACTGTGGCATCTGATTTTTTTTTTTCCCTGGAAAAAGTGTTCGGATAATTGGATGTTCGGATAATTGGGGTTCGGATAAATGGAGTTCTACTGTATATATATATATATATATATATATATATATATATATATATATATATATATATATATATATATATATATATATATATATATATATATATATATATATATATATATATATATATATATATATATATATATATATATATATATATATATATATATATATATATTTTATATATTTATATATATTAAGACATGACAAAAATGAAAAATTTGAGAGAGATTTTAAATTTTATTATGCAAGTGCCTTGTTTTGAATGTGAAATGTGAATCTGATTGGAGGCACAGATCTTCTTTATTCGTGGAGGAATATTCGACACATTTTGTACTATCAAAATTTGGCGGCACATCTCTGGCTATCTCGCGGCACACCAGTGGGCCGCGAAACACACTTTGAGAAACACTGCACTAGAGAACAAAATACAGTAATATTCCTGATGCGTGATGCCATATGATGATGGATGGTATCCGCATGTCTGGTTTTGTGTAGTGTGCAGATGTGTTCAGTCAAACAATGTTCATACAAAATAACAGGGCAATCCACATAGGACATCAGTAAACTCACGACGTATAAAGTCAATGATGCTTGTAACAGCTAGACGTTTTTCTGTATCATTTATTGTGGACGCCACAGTGACAAAATGTATACGCGAATATGTAGGTACATCAGACAGTCATTATCACAGCAACAATGTCAGTATAGCAATGGACGGTAGACAGCATCATAACAAAGGTGATTCACAGACATGTCAATACATTATAAGGCTGTAATGTAGTCGGGAAAATTCTCCATCCCTTTCTATCTTAGCCAGAAGGTAACCAGATGTATGAGATCAGTTCACTCTCCTTAATCTGACTTCAGCAAGACAGACACGTCTGCCGAAGTATAAATAATGTCCTCAAAAATATCCTCTAGTTAACAAAGGTTTTCCAAGCCTAGTTCATTTAACAAAGTAGCAAGTAATGGTCCTTGGGACATGCATCAACCGATGCAGTACAATACAGCGACATGTGAGCTGGGAAAACATCTCGTGACGACGACTTTCGAAGACAGGCTATGAATCGAAATCGCTCACGACCAAAAATCGATAGAGTTAATGGAAAGTCAATTTACCTTGCCTTCAGGAAATACACAGAAATATTATGCCTCCCGGCATGTGCAAATACACTAGAGGTATTATCTCGAATAAACGAAATATCCATAAGAGGACTTTCACATTCCTGACAGAACAAAAAAAAATAGCGGAGATCCTCTTTCAGCGAGGCATCTTTCTCGCCATTCAAATCGCTCACTCCCTGGTGGGCGGAAATCGATCGACCAAGAAGCAAGACCAGTCATGCGCAGTCCAGCGCAAAATGACCACAGCTCAAAACTTAACTGCATTCAATACCAACGCGAGAAGACAAATGCTTACCGAGAAAAGTGACTATAAATTTCAAGCAGTTGTTGCCCTTGCGTTATAAAATAGATATTGTAATAAAACGATGTTGCGAGAATTTCTCACGCAACATATCACCACCTCCTCCCGATAAAAAAAAATGTGGAACATATTTTTTTTTTTTTTAAATATCAAAGAGCATGCGATAAGCGGCTCAAAACGCACGAATTATGCGCTGATAATTAATTAAATTGCCTAACATGAGGCTAAATATAGAGTGTCTGGTGAGGATATACCTCAACAGAAAAATAAATATGTCTCAAAAAATATTCAGATCGGGGAGGTGTCACCAACACACATCACGTTAGCATGTAAACACAATATACGTATGCAAGTTACCATAATCATCATTAAACAGCATACTCTAATATTGTCTTTAAAAATGGATGTACAAATCTGATAGGAAAATTTAATTAGCACATTATTTGGCATGTAATGACATAAGTACATAGTAAAGTTAAACTACATGACGATCCAGGACATATGCTCTGGCATTCCGGGGTAAGTACACAATCTAGAACTCGTCATGCTTGATACTAGTAAGGTAAGTCCTCAGCTCATCAATGACATTCTGAGAAAGTACAAGCATTATAATGCCAATTAATAACTAATATGCTTCATAAGGTACAATACATTATTAATAATTGTGGCTGTTTAGTAAACTAACGGCCCTTATATTAACCACTCAGTCCTCCTCTATCATCTTAAAAAAACGAACAGAAGAAGATGATAACAAAGCACGATAGTGTGTACATATAAAGTGAGTACAGATGTGCTAATCTATTGTAGTAATATAGGTGTGTTATGACTCTGTAATATATAGGAATATAGGACAGAAGTATTAGTTGGAGTCATGTGGGCATCTAGACAAAATGTCAGCCATCACATTATCCGCACCACGGATAGCTCGTACCGTGAAGTGAAAAGGTTGAAGAGCTATAGCATATCGAGTGGATCTCGAACTCTTCAAATTCTTAGTCTGAATAGCTGTAAGAGCTTTCTGATCAGTCTCTAGAATGAAATGTGCGCCCAGGAGGAATCTTTGTAGTTTTAGAATTGACCAAACCATCGCTAACAACTCACGGTCTAAAACCGAGTAGTTCCTCTCTGCCGCATTTAGTTTTCTAGAAATGTACATAACAGGATGCAGAGTATTTGCATATTCTTGCATCAGTGCTGCTCCAATCCCAGTGGATGAAGCATCACTCCGAAGAACAAAAGTCCTATCAAGAGTAGGTAATCTTAAGATGGGAGGAGAAGAAAATATATTCTTGATTTGGTCTAGTGAAGATTGGCATTCTTCAGACCAACGGACCAGATTAGGCGAACCTTTCTTCAACAATGTTGAGAGAGGTGCCATGATCGAAGATAAATTTGGAATAAATCTCCCATAAAATTGAATTAAACCTAAGAGACTCCTAACTTGTTTCTTCGTTTTAGGAACAGAGATGTTCAGTATTTTGGAAGTATTGTGGTCTTCTGTCTTCAAGAGACCATGACCAACACGATGACCCAGGAAAGAGATTTCACCAAAACCAACAAAAGCTTTAGAAGGTTTTGCTGTCAAATTATTCTCACGTAGAGTGGACAGTAAGTCATATAACCCTAAATAGTGATCTTCCCAGGTATCACTGAAGAGACAGATGTCATCTAAGTATGCGATGACATCCGAACGATGTGACAGAATTCGACGCATCATGCGAACGAAAGTGGCAGGGGCGTTCATGAGACCAAAAGGCATAACATTCCATTGAAATAGACCCCTAGGTGTAGAAAAAGCAGTAAGAGGTTTGGCATGCTCTGCTAAAGGCACTTGCCAATAACCTTTAGACAAGTCAAGTTTAGTGAAGAATCTAGAATTAGAAAGTCTAATCAGTAGATCTTCTAACAAAGGCATCGGTTCAGCATCGAACTTTGTGACCTGATTCAATTTGCGATAATCAACGCAAATTCGTATGTTCTTATCCTTCTTCCGGACAATAACCATGGAAGAAGAATATGGTGAAGTCGATGGTTCAATTATATTTAATTGAATCATTTCATCCAATTCCTTTTCCACCTGCGACTGAAAGTGTATAGGAATAGGATACGGCCTAACCCTAATTGGATTATTGTCGGTAAGAATTATGTCATGTTCTATGACATCTGTGTGTCCAGGAATGTCAGTGAGAACATCCTGAAATGTTTGTAACATCGACAAGTCTCGTCGATGTTCGTCACCAGAAAGATTAGGAGAAACAGAAACGTTTTTCCAAGATTCCGTGGAATGTAATGGAACCACTGGAAGGGGAAGGTTGACATCAGAGAAGGTAGCTTCCTCATCCTGTATGACAGACAGGGATGAATAATGACCGTGAGGTGCAGGAGCATCATCCGTTGCCTGGAAAATAGGCAGCAAATAGTCCGGACGTTCGTGAAATTCCGAAAGCATGTTTATGTGGAAAGTTTTATGCTTTCCATCAATATCGACCACATAGTCAACATCGGAAACCCGAGAGACTATTGCATACGGACCTTTCCATGCAATAAGAAGTCTATTTTCCCTACTGGGGAGTAGGACGAATGCTTTGTCACCTGGACAAAGTTGTCGTAGACATCTATTCTTGTTAGCAAACTGCCTTGCCTTCTCTTTAGCAATTTCTGATGAAGCAGTTGCTAGCTTACATGCCTCAATGATCTTTTGTCTAAGAGCAATGACATACTCATATGAGGATTGAGTTTCATCGCTAATATCATCGGCAGTGATGAGATCGTGTAATAAAGACATAGGGCCGCGTGGACGCGCGCCAAAGACAAGTTCGAAGGGAGAAAATCCTGTGTGTTCATTAGGGACTTCTCTATAGGCAAAGAGAGCCGCGGGTAAAACCCTGTCCCAATCTTGAGGATGATCTTCAGTTATCTTACCAAGCAAAGTCTTGAGCGTTCTATTCAGACGCTCAACTAACCCATTAGACATAGGATGGTAGATACTACTGAGAGATCGTTCAATATGTAAGGTAGACATTACCTGTGACATAGTGTCAGATATGAGTTGAGTGCCATGGTCTGACAATATTTCTCTGGGGAACCCCAAGCGAGAAAATATCAACCAAAGAGCATCTGCGATATCTGTAGTAGATATGCTCTTAAGAGGAATAGCCTCTGGCCAACGTGTGCACATATCGACACATGTAAGGATAAACTGATGTCCTCTGGCCGACTTGACCTTAAAAAAAACGACAGCACTGGAACCTTGACAGCAGCAACTTGCTTGACTTGCGTAAAAGATAACAGCAGTCCGAGTTATCCGGCAACATGTAACAACGCCGGGTACTGTCAAATTCTTGTTTCCGTCGAAAAGTTGAAATTTTGACTTTTACCGGGCAACGCCGAGTACTTTGAAAATTTTGAAGATGTTGACTGTCTTGAAGAATGTTAATTTCTTGAAGGATGCTGATGAATTCTTGTTGAAAATGTAGTGGGTAAGGGACCCCGTGTTTGCTGGTACCAGAATCAAACCAGCTTATGGCCACCAAATGATGCGTGATGCCATATGATGATGGATGGTATCCGCATGTCTGGTTTTGTGTAGTGTGCAGATGTGTTCAGTCAAACAATGTTCATACAAAATAACAGGGCAATCCACATAGGACGTCAGTAAACTCACGACGTATAAAGTCAATGATGCTTGTAACAGCTAGACGTTTTTCTGTATCATTTATTGTGGACGCCACAGTGACAAAATGTATACGCGAATATGTAGGTACATCAGACAGTCATTATCACAGCAACAATGTCAGTATAGCAATGGACGGTAGACAGCATCATAACAAAGATGATTCACAGACATGTCAATACATTATAAGGCTGTAATGTAGTCGGGAAAATTCTCCATCCCTTTCTATCTTAGCCAGAAGGTAACCAGATGTATGAGATCAGTTCACTCTCCTTAATCTGACTTCAGCAAGACAGACACGTCTGCCGAAGTATAAATAATGTCCTCAAAAATATCCTCTAGTTAACAAAGGTTTTCCAAGCCTAGTTCATTTAACAAAGTAACAAGTAATGGTCCTTGGGACATGCATCAACCGATGCAGTACAATACAGCGACATGTGAGCTGGGAAAACATCTCGTGACGACGACTTTCGAAGACAGGCTATGAATCGAAATCGCTCACGACCAAAAATCGATAGAGTTAATGGAAAGTCAATTTACCTTGCCTTCAGGAAATACACAGAAATATTATGCCTCCCGGCATGTGCAAATACACTAGAGGTATTATCTCGAATAAACGAAATATCCATAAGAGGACTTTCACATTCCTGACAGAACAAAAAAAATAGCGGAGATCCTCTTTCAGCGAGGCATCTTTCTCGCCATTCAAATCGCTCACTCCCCTGGTGGGCGGAAATCGATCGACCAAGAAGCAAGACCAGTCATGCGCAGTCCAGCGCAAAATGACCACAGCTCAAAACTTAACTGCATTCAATACCAACGCGAGAAGACAAATGCTTACCGAGAAAAGTGACTATAAATTTCAAGCAGTTGTTGCCCTTGCGTTATAAAATAGATATTGTAATAAAACGATGTTGCGAGAATTTCTCACGCAACAATTCCCAATAAAATGCTACCACTGTTCGTTGTCTCTGATGGTGCCCAATGTGGATTTCTTTAGGCCTATTGCTTTCGCCTTTTCACACGTTCTCTAGTTTGTTTTGAAAACAGATTTTATTATTTTAAGCTTCTCCTCAACGATTACAGCTGTCCTTTTATCGTTCACTGCGTGGATTCTTATAACCAGTACGCTTGCTTGTGTTTAAGAGGCAGTATTAAATACTTTTATCACGAAAAATACACAAACTTGGGAGATCAGCGCGATACATATTGGTATGGCATGAAGTGTGTGCGCTTTGTGTATTCATCTGCGGGACGCTACGTTTAGCTGAGTGGCGTTTTTAGCGTTCACCTCATGTTACTCTGTAACGCGAAGTATAGTTGTTGCAGTGTATTCTGTCCATCATAATGTAACAGTGCTGTATATGTGAGTAGGGGTCAGGTCAACCCAGGCAGTACAATGATGTGAATATAGGTCACCAGGCGTTGAGGCACTGACAGGGTGTAATGAAGACTCTCTCTCTCAAACGTACAGGCTCTCAGATGTGTAGTGATCGTAGAAATGTGTGGTTGACGTGATGCGTGGGTGAGTAGACATCAGATAAGATGATGGACGCGAATGTGTATAGGCTCTTGGACAATGGCACGATACACCCACTCAACCACATGTAGAAGTCTGAAAAACGTTGTTAACAGCAGCTGACTTTACAATACTTTAATGCAGTACGGTTACAAGAGACGCCGACATCAGGACATAGTCATTTGACAAAACTCAGGAACATTGTAAACATGACGACAGTTTAGTACAGTTTGCATCAACAGTTCATCAGTAAGCTGTGCATATATGATGCTGACTTCCATCTAACTCTCTTCCTACAGCCACAGCAAAAATACCCCGCATTGCCAGCGGGTCTTTAAATATGAGTTTAAACCAACTCTATTCTGACATCAGCAAGTCAGATACATTGTCTAGTATACAGCAGGCCGCAAAATATGGCAGGCCTCTAGGTACAATGGCCTCTGTGGTATTCCTTAGCAAACAAGGTGGGTCAGACCCTGTCCATTATGATAATATAATGTTCTTTGGGCATATACAGGCCCTAAGCAAATAATGTCAGCATAATTCGTGAGCTCAAACTCTCGTATCCTCGAAGGACTCTTTCCCACCCAGGGAAAAGTCACTGAGCTGGTAAATAAATGTTATACGTGATTCTGATAATAGAGGAAAATGAATCGAAGGATAATTTACCTTGTCATCCCTTCAGAATAACACTAATAAACACACTCGTCTCCTAGACGCTTAGAAATATATCATGGGGAAACAATCTTTAGACATCTTGGTCTCACGCACAGAGGACTTTCCTTCCCCAGGCTTAAAGCCAGATCGAAGACGCCAAAAGAACGTCTTGACACTCTGAAAAACACAGCTCGACTCCCAGATCGGAAGTCTTTCTTAACGCGCCACCAAAAACTTGCGCATGCGTCGATAGACGCTAGACCCTCTGAGCTAAACTCAGGTGGGCGATGTTGAACACATACTAGGAAAAGACTGACCATTCAAGCCATATATGGTCAGGCAACCAGAAATTGGTTCTAATATTAGACCGCTAGGTTAAAACAAGTGGGATAACAACCACTGTTGAATTCAACCCAAGTAAAACATGAGTAATACCCCTTTGATCAGGAATCTAAAAAATAATGTCTCCAAACGAAACAGGTACATTTAACAAATTATAAACTCAGCGAAACTGTACGCAACAATAGTCACATTAGCATATGAGCTAACACGATTTCCCGGTTTAGTAATTTTATTCCCCTATTTTACTCCCACGCACGAAAAAAAAAAATCGCGTTTTACCGATGCGCGTTGTAACAGAAGAGACTTTACTACCATTCAGCTCTCGGGGCAGCGAAGGGCTAATGCATTTAGCAAAAGGCTAAGAGGTCTCTTGGATATTGATAGCATGAGGTTATTTAGATTAGCGTGATGTGTCTATTACTTTGACCACTCATGGGACATATTTATTTAATGTTTCCTTTTGATGATAATATAGTCATTTAATATTTTAGCTGAAATAAGGGCGCGTATTATTATTTGCCAATGCATGTTTCTGGTTGACACATGCATACATACATATCTGCATGCAAACACACGCACAAACACGCAGGCACACAGATACATACACATTCAGGCACCAACATAGGCAGGCTTGCATACGTTTGTATTTTGTCCTACGCAGATGATGTGGCTCCACTGAGTTAATAGGAAACTACTTTGTAAGATGTAAAAACTATTCAGGTTTATATTCTGGTACTACAGTATTTCAGCATTTCAGTTTATGCGGCAAGACAGCTTGGCTGTAGGATCAGTATAGTACTGAAAATTACAGAAATAGAATTTCTGCAGAAAATGGTGAAGTCCCAGTGTCTGAGAGAACTACTGGTATCACAAATTAGTTACGGCTGTGAATGTTCTGATCTCGAAACAATAGTAGAGAGGAGACCGACATAAAGTGCCACCTCCGCTGTGTAACTAACTGTGATATTAATAAACAAGGAAACAGATTTTACTTAACAATGATAAAATTGACAAGTCTTCAAATACAATTTCCTTATTATTTATTTAGTATATACACTATCTACTCTTGTGCTGAAGGGTGAATGTCGAAAAATGGAATGTAATGGATTTGTAAGTTTACAAATGGAATGTAATGGATATTGTAAGTATATACAAATAAATATATATATACATATATATTATATATATATATATATATATATATATATATATATATATATATATATATTACAATTTTAACAAGTTTTCCAATTATAGGAAACAAATTTATATCAGCTGTGCTGTTAATCACTTACAGTAAATGTATCAGCTGTGCTGTTAATTAAGTATATAACATTTATCAGCTATGCTGTTATTACTGTATTGTCTCTTTCTACGCTAAATCACTTTCTCGTCACTGACACTAATTTTTGCTCACAATGCTGACAGAAATGGTACTAATGTGTACTCATCTCTTAGAAGTTCTTGGTTTGGTTGACACAAAACCGGCTGAAGATCGTTCCTTTAGCCCACCCAAGACTGAGGGGGACTAAAGATGTAGATTCGGTGCAATCTCTATGCTCCTGCGGAGTTCCAGGCAGCTGGACTGACGACCCACGATCTCAGTTTTTATGACACGAATAAAACCTGTAACAAGGAAAAATAGGGGCTAATTTCTGTCATCAAGCCCACCTATTTCTATTGTATATGATATGAGCGTGTGCCTCGGGTGTCTGCATGTAGGATGAATGACAACATGGATTTAGCAATAGCTCAGGTGTCTACTTGATTCTTTTTAGCAATAGCGAGACAAGACACCGTGAGGTGTCTAGGTTTGCAGAAAGCGCCACTTCTTTCTGATAAATTCTATACATGGAGCGGACTCTGGACTGTTTTCAATAATATAAATTCAATAACATGAATACATAGGAGACAATAGATTGAGATATAGGAGACAATAGATTGAGTCCTAACAAGGACTGTTTTGGATACATTCAATAATATAAATTCAATGCATGAATACATTCAATAATATAAATTCAATACATGAATACATTCAATACATGAATACATCCAATAATATGTACACCTAGGTGTGATACAACCATTTTCTTCCCCCTATAATATACCAGGCCCTCTCTGACAAGTGCTATACTAGCTGGTAACATATATCCTAACAATATTGTTATGTTCTTATGATAGGAGTATATGAGACGAGGACTGTTTGGTGATATATATCAGGTGGGAGTTATATGGGACAATAGATTGGAGTTAGATGAGACAATAGATTGAGTCCTAACAAGGACTGTTTTGGTTATATTTCAGTTGGTTTTATCTGAGATAATAGACTGAAGTTATAGGAGACAATAGATTGAGTTTATAGGAGCAATAGATTGAGTCCTAACAAGGACTGTTTTGGTCCTAATTGCAGACTGTTTTATCTGAGATAACACTGAAGTTGGTCTGAGATAATAGATTGAGATATAGAGACAATAGATTGAGTCCTAACAAGGACTGTTTTGGTTATATTTCAGTTGAGTTATCTGAGACAATAGACTGAAGTTATAGAAGACAATAGATTGAAGTCCTACAAGGTCCTGTTTTGGTCTTTCTATTCAATCATATTGAGGAAATAAAATATTATACCTAATTCCCCCAAGATACAATCAGTAAACTGATACGTCATATTCATATTAAAAAATATAAAATACCTAATTCCCCCAAGATATAATCAGTAAACTGATACGTTCATATATAAAACAATATATGTTATAATATATATATATATATATATATACAGGTGTATCTGCTGTAGGCCTATTTTCCTACCAGTTTACAGTAAATTTATATTTACCCTCCAAGATTTAAACAGGCCAGATTTTGACTCGACTAGTGAAGCAGGCTGCAGGTCGATGCCCTCAGGTAAGCAATAAATCAAGGGTGACAGCTTCTCTCCTCTTCAGTCGGTCGGTATCTCTGGCTTCGTGTCTGGTTGCGTGCTTTTGCATAAAATCTCGCCCGATTATATAGGTAGGTGAATGCTTAAGCAAAGCTTTTGGTTGGTTCCTGGCGGAGCAAGCTGATTGGTTTCCTGCAGTTTCGTATTTTGCTCGTACAGCCTAATTTTATTCAGTTTTTCTCCGCCATCTTGCGTGAACAAGATGGCCGCGGGCTTAAGTTTTTTTTCTGGCGTAACTTCAGGTAATTTATTCCGGCTCAGCAACTGTGCGTTGATTGGCTGGGGCAAATTTGTATCCCGACATAATGATTTAACAAAGTAGTGGGGTTACACACATTCGTTTCACGACAATGACCGATATATGACCATCGTATTTTCCTTATATAGTTGGAGACATATTTCTGCCTAGAGTTTTCTCTTATTTGTCGATTAGTCTTGAATTCTTTCCAACTGATGTTCATGAGTTTTCTAAGACATTTGTTCTCGAATGTATTCAGCTTGTTCTCCAATGATTTTGTTATTTTCCAACTCTCACAGCCGTATGTTAACACTGAGATAACATTTGAATTAAACAGACGAAGCTTGGTATGTATATTCAATGATCGTAATTTCCAAATGTTAGATAATCTATTGAAGGCGCTAGCTGCCAAAGCAATTCTAGTATGAATTTCTCTTGTTGTGTCACCATCCTGAGTCATTTTACTGCCTAAATAATTGAAACTTTCAACTTTCTGTAGTTTTTCCCCGTTCAGGATGATATTAAAGGTCTCGTTAGAAAAGTTCATAACTTTAGTTTTAGAGGCATTTATTTGGAGACCTATTTTAACCGAAAGATGACACAAATTATTTACTGCTTCTTGGGATTGTCTAGGTGTTGAACTTAAGAATGCTAAATCATCTGCGAAATCCAGGTCCCCCAGGAATTTTCCATTTGTCCATTTTATACCTAATTGTTCATTGTGGGTATAGTTTCTCATAACCCAATCAATAGCTATTCCAAAAAGTAGTGGTGACATAATACAGCCTTGTTTCACCTCTGTTTCTACTGTTTCTGATGACTAATAACTGGTTGTTAACTGTTAATAAATAAATTAGGTAGTTAATAGGCACTAGTTGGATACAAAGGTCGATACCTGACAACAGAAAAGAAATATAAGTGATAAGCTGCCTGGGAATCGAACCCAGGACCATCCAGACGGCGCCATCGCATTGAGTCAAAAGTAAATCGTGAAAGGACACACAGCCAGTTTTGCACCCCACAAAAGTGCATCATTGGCTGAGGTCATTCTCGCGACATCCATATAACTACAGCATAGTTGATAATTGTTCAATAAAAGCTGATTGTAAATTCTGAGTAATTGCTAACAACGAATTGCTGCCTTATTACCGGCGTAGTACTAACTGAGTGCCGATTAATACGTTTACACGATGTTCTGTGAGCTTGCTTCTTTGCTGTAATGCTTCATATTTCGAATTCTTAGTTTGATGTCTCAGCTGTCTCCCAATAAAGCAGGGACACTTCTGTAAAGAAATCATGGACACCCTGTACAGAACTAGAGTCAGGTTGCATAGGGCCTAAGAATAAAGAGAAACATAAATTGTTACGCTTTAGTCCCATTATGAGCACAATACGGATCATTTGTGCCTATGGCCTACAAACACTTTAACCCGGCCCTGACCAGAGTTTCTTATATTATCTTTTCTTTGTTTATTTTTGTTAACCGTGACGACAAAGTGTGAGTGAGAGTCGGCCGTAGTCACTGTGACGAAATGGACGACCTCTTTAGTTCTCTCCGGCAGTATCGTTACATTTGTGGTACTTATTTTTATTAGGTGCTGTCAATTATCGCACTTTTCTTTCTTTCTTTCTTTATTTTTATGCTAAGTTGCAGATATTTGATTTTATCAAATCACCCTGTAGGTGATAAATATCACATTTGCAAGAACTGCTACCCAAATTTGTGGTTATAGGCGCGGCAGATTAAAACGTACATCGGTCAGCGCTATCGGTTTAACGACGGATAACGAGATTACTGTCTGTGTGACACACATGGGCAAACAAGAGTGATATAATCGCTTCCGGTCACTTGGTTAAAAGTAATCATGAATTTATTACATATTAGACAATATGAGTCTACAAATGTGTTGGTGAGAGTGTATGCAAGACATCATATTACCATATATGGGAGACGTGACCTTATGCAACATTTTTCCATACAGGAAATATTTTGAAAGCGCCACACCCGACATGTTTGAAATGATTGGATCTTTTTGATTAGATTCATAACAACATTGAGGGGGAATATAGGCTGACCATTTCGCAGTTTTATCTCACTGTGAATTTCAAGCTCGCCAAGACCTCAGACCTCGCCAGAGTGGAGACTAGATTCATAATTCCTATTTGTTAACCGGACCGTTTATTGGAGAACTAGATAAGACTTACAAAGCACAGGAAATCTCTTTCAAATTTTAATAAGGAACACCGGGACTAAGAAACTGAAAAAAACACGGAGTCAGAAGAGGCAATCTATTGTAAAATTAAAGACATCCCAGACGCGTGTAAGAGAACAATTCGTCTCTTTTATTCATCTGAGCAAACAAGTATGTAGCCAGGATTGGCGTAAGTTGTGATTTACATTTCATATTTTATTACTAACATGTGAACCAACATATATATGTATATATTACCATGTGAAGTTTAATGTGTGAAACTCGCTATTGGGTGTCAAAGTCATTTGGGGCTAGCAACCTCAGTATCTAGAATGATGATTCATGAACCACCACTGCACGGGCTGGTGATTGCTTTTTTGATAGTTTCGTAAAGAGAACTAAATGCATAAATGGGTCGGAAAACGCCGTACTCAGAAGAGCGTTTCGTTTCTATTTATATTACCAGTTATTGGTGGTACCAGCAGAAAGTACTTTCTCTGGAACCAAGTGAAGGCAGAAGTGGACTGAAGTTTTGTGAGACGCCATCATAAGAGGGTCTTAGAGACAGACGCAGAACCAACTTAGCCGTCACTCCTTGAACGTTCTGGGAACGTGCGGCGCCTGAACATTGACCAGAGACGAGAGAAAGCAGAGTGAAAGGATCTGACCCAGCGGGAGAAGAAACTACCATTGGCCGCTAAGTGAAAATATCCGCTGCCAAAAGTGATCTCCTTTATTCAGTTAAATCCCATCCAAGTGATGAAACCGTTTCCATAACTATTCAAATTATTTTCCAACTGTTAAAACTTAAAGTGATTATTAAATTTTGTTATTTGTAATGTTACAAATTTAACTTCGATTCAATCCATGTTTTATAAATGTACTATTCCACTGATTACTTGTCTCAATCAAAGTTACAACAGCAGCATTGTTTTCGCTTATCTGAATAACATTCCACACTTTAGCTAAATTCTTCTTGTGTAAAAATAGACTCCATTGAAGCCTGTAATAGATGCTCTTGAGTTTTGGCCACTGTTGGACCACTACTGCAAAGCAGGGGAGGCAATACCGTCACAACAGCGTCAGCATAACATGTCATAAAACATGATTCCACGCACGTCTGCCTCATCACAAAATATTTTTAAAAGTAACACAAGTATAATAAATATTTTAAAAATAACATTTTTAAGAAAAGTGAGACAAAATGAAATTACACCTATTTTACGACGTTGTAAACACTCACAAATAAAATAATCATACAACAGATGACAGAAAACAGAGAGAAGTACTAGACAATATAAATATTCGAACACTATCACTTCAGATGACGACATAGTCACGCTGTAGTAAAAAATGGGTAAGCAAATTCCGTCAACTCAAGGCTCCTAAAATACTGTTTTTTCGCTAGTCTGTCTGTTCGCAGGCTTGAAGACAGAATTACGGAATACAGACATGGTTCGCTCCAGAAATCATAGGAAGATTTATTACTGTCCGAAATTGTTTGTTTTTTTCGCACTTAAAACCAAGAAGCACTCACATAGAGAGTTGATAGTGAGTGTGCATTATACAACAGCGGCATTTGCGGAATTTCTGGCGTCTTCTTTAAACCTAATAATGATGAGAATGATATTATTTCTTCTGTTTGATCACGCATTATCTTTTCATATAATTTTCATGGTATGTCCGTCAAGTTTGAAACGATTCCAAGCAGGGAGACTATCATTTAAAAAATCAAATCCAAGCGAGAGGGGAAACAATACCATGCCTTTTACAGATCCTTATTGGCATTTGCGTAAACAAAACTACGTTAATAGTTAAAATAAAAAAGCGACAGTAGCTTAGCTGTTATCATGGCTGCTTTCCATGCAATCGGTCCAGGCTTCATTACTGGATTAAATAATATATACATATTTTTAATTAATTCATCTGTATTTAATTTTAACATTAGTTTTAAAAAAAACCTGGAGTAGCAGTAACGGGTGGTCCTTGTATAATACAAGCATTTTCGCAGTTTTAATTTGTTTTTCGTTTCGTAAGGGAATTTTTTCTTATTTTTATTTAATCTATAGTTTGCCTACGAATCTTGACGAGTTTATTAAATCGGTGGAAGGGGATGGAAAGGGGGAAAAAACTGAACAAAGGGGGAAAAATTGTGCGTCTTCCGTGCATGAAGCAGAAAGTGTACATTTCAATCTCATACCGACGTTTCTTGACTGGTTACTGCTGGTACATACATAATTTACATAGACACAGCTGTCCGTAATAGAAGTACACGTGACAAGTATTTCGTTAACTTGATCTAATAGTACTTATTGGTTAAGTTAACAACTTTTTAACGCAAAAGGACAAATAAAAAAACTTTAGGAAAGAACAAAAAAAAAAAAACAGAACGGAGCAAGGATAGTGTGTGTCCTTCTATTAAAACCAGTTCAGGGATTGTATTTCTTGAAGTAAGAGAAATCCCTTCTGCGGCCAGATCGTTGCTCATGATAAATCTGCAGGCCTGTCGCCAGGCAGCGTATGACTGGCAAAGCGGTTAGAGCGCTTGCCTTTCGCGGCAAATGTTGCCGTGTTCAGGGATGGAAACATGATAGTGTTATCCTCCAGTCTACCCAGCTGTAAAGGGGCACCTGACTCTGCTCTTGAGTTAGGAAGGTAAAGGCATCGAGGACGGAAACTGGTCACGTTATCCCATAAAGCTGGACCAAGTACAGTGAAGTATGTAACACTTCACTCCCCTATAGCACAATCTGACATAGGACTGTTTTTATCGTATCTGCTGCCAGGATGAAGTGCACAATTTTCTTCAAGTCCAGACGACAGCCCCATAGCTTCTGCATCATCCCTGCACCGTCTGATCAGATCTGACATAGTAAGTCATCATGGGCTGGGCAGTCTTGAAGAATGTTCAGGGGTGAGCGGTTCTCTCGAGTAGGACAGGTTTCATGGACTGAACCTATCCGGGGGACAAGTTTCATGGATTGAACCTATTCGGGGGAGACAGGCTTCATGGACTGAACGTATTCGTGGGAGACAGGCTTCATGGACTGAACGTATTCGGGGGAGACAGGCTTCATGGATTGAATCTATTCGGAGGAGCCGAGCTGACAGAAGGAAAAGAGATGCAGAAATTGCTTTATCACCAAGTGAGACAATATTCAAATAATGGTAAATATTAAGATGTTTAGGAATGGTAACTTTTCAAGAAAGACATGTTTCTGGTCAAAACCTTGTTTTGTAGTTGTGTGTTGGCAATATTGAATATATTCATCAACTTTCGACTCCCAAAGGAGCAAAGGCCTTCAACAAATCCATACCAAGTTTTCTTACCATGTGACTTGAGTACACAATCTGTCCTTGCCTTTCTCATATTTTCTATTTCTGTCTCCAATTTTCGTATCCATGTTTTTTTTTCGATCTGCCTCTCTTACTTTGGGATCTCCAGAACAAGGACTGTCTTGTAATGTAATCAACAGATATCCTCAATGTGTGTCATATCCAGCTTTGGCGCCTTCTTCTCATCCCTTGTTTCACTAGCACTTATCTGGCTGTACCTATCTGTTCCACATTAGTAATCTTGTCATATCATTTCATTCTTTCTTTTCTAACGCAAGCACACATTTATGAGTCTGTAACTTCTTGGCAATGAACATGGTAAAACTAGAAGTCTATTAGGAAGAAATAGATAAACGTGTTGTGTGTAATGATTAAAATAGATGTTATAATCGTTAGTTGCCTTGGAAACAACGAAGTCTCAATGACGTAGTGTATCTGCAGTTTATGGACGCTAAGAATTCTCAAAGGAGCATACGGACTATGGGGAATGTACAAGTTGGAACGATACAAAAAAAGAAGCAAGAATTAAAAAAAATAAATGAGAGGCTGGGAAAAAGAAGACGGGAGACGACTGAAGAGCACAATTTCGTAAAAATGGTGTCGTTAAACGATAAAAAGTTTGTATGGAGTGTTCTTAAAGAGTTTTCCAGTATCTGTTTTGTGAATATCTGAGGCTCTATGAGAATCATTTCAATTTTCCATTACGGAGATTCTTTCAGGCGGGCTGTGATGAAACCGACGTTCTGCAAAGGACATGCTACATGATGATGATGGAGTGAGAGAGATGTATTGAGTTGAAGGTGATAGATATTGAGTATGAGTGCCGGAGAAGGTGTGAGAATGACAAAGAAAGAAGAAGAGTAAAGAGAAAGAAATAAGCATCAGTGAAAACAATAGACAGGGAATAGAGCCAGGGACATAGTGACGCTAGCAACATCGTTAAATGACAAAGTGTGTCTTGAGATTGCCATAAGTGTGAAACAGGGAGAAAGAAAGAGAGAAAAACAGACGAAAATGGATAACACAGCGCCAGAATAATGAGAGATAGTGTGTGTGTGTGTTAGAACAATGAGAGAGTGTGACAATGACAGAGTGTGTAATTGTCAGAGGGATAAGAGAATGTGTCAGAGGGATGAGAGATGGTGTCAGAAGGATGAGATAGTTTGTCAGATGGATGAGAGAGTGTGTCGGATGGATGAGATAGTGTGTCAGAGGGATGAAAGATTGTGTGTGTCAGAAGAATGAGAGAGTGTGTGTAAGTATCAGAGGGTTGAGAAATTGTATGTAAGTGTCGGATGGATGAGAGAGTGTTGTCACGAGAGGTTAATTAGTGTAGATGATATGTGGATAAATAGGTGTGTCAGATGATACAAGGATACAATTGCCAGATAAGAGTTCCGGTCTTAAAAGAAATACCACAGTCTTAGAAATAAGCACTGGTGTATACTTGTCATAGGAATAGTCAGACTATAAAGTTATCTGGCCCAGATGGTAATAATATGTACCAGACACTTAGTCGTCTACTCTCAACAACTATCCTATGATGTATTATGTCTAGGGTAAATAATGAAAAATGTAACTTCAAACCAAACAATAATGAGTTACTCAAGTCCTCAGCTACAATTAAATCAATTTATTGTGTATACTGATTCTTCCTTTCTCTTTTATGAAACTGAATGAAAGGCAAATAAAATTGACATTTATATTTACAAAATATACACAAAATGAATACAATGTCTCTTTCCTCTTAGGAATGACACTTTAGATTCTAATGTCACTTAGACTGACTTTCACTGTTGAATAGACTTCCACTATTAGTTTCTGAAGCACTGTTCTCAAACTTTAATATAGTCACTTTGACATATGATTCTGTCTTTACACATGTATTAACTTTATAACAAATGTTTTCTCAACATGTGAGTTTAAGATTTGTGGTAGTCCATATATTATGAGTCAGTCTTTCTTAAGATGATTTATCTGGGTTGATGTCACCGTGCTGTCAATCTGGTTTCGACAGTGGCTGGCGATCACATGCAGTAGGGTTTCCAGACCTGATCTGTTGTATACTCTAGGTGATTTGAATGCTTCTCTGGCTATCACTGGTATACAAACAGTCTTCTGCAGTGCTGACAGTAATGATTGATTTAACCCTAAATTCAGAAATACACACAGGTCATCAATGGCTTGCAGTCTGCACACACAATCAGATGGCAAAATGCTTGGTGGCGAGCTCTGTCCTTTCTTCTGTGTTTGAAAAATTTTGGCGGTGAGTGCCATTCAAACCTTTTCTCTCCGTTTTATACCCCTTTGTCTTCCGGACGAGAAAGCAATGACGTCATAGGTTATCCGTCCATCTCAATTCTTGGCAAATTGATCTGAGTTTAGCTAAGTGTGTTTTTATTCCAACTTCCATTCTATCCTGCTCCTTTAATATTCATCCAATTTTCTCCACCTTGGTCTTGTTTAAACCGGCCGATTGAGAGCTGTCGTTCTAAGAAACTTTCTTCCACTTCAGTCCAATGTATAATTCGCTCTAGATAACGAACATGTGCAAAAGTCTGTACGACTCACGTGTTTCTGCCTTCAACCTCAATTATCTCGGGTTGTACTGCACATCACGTGAAGATATTGGTATCTAAACGAAGCTTATGCTCTCTAATATCTAAACGTGATGACCTTATTGTTTGTAATCCATCCGAATTTTCATAACTTCAATGGAAAGACAAACACATTTGCACACTTGAAGCTTCGATCTTTTGTTACGGATTTTAACCTACTAGACTCGCAGTGTATGGTTCGCGCTGCTCTCATTGGCTGAAACCTTCGCTTTTCGCTGTATCGATTCCACTAAAATATTGGGCACACGCGACTCACGACAAGTGTGTGTAAGTGTCGGATGGATGAGAGATTGTGTGAAAGTGTCGGAGGGATGAGAGTGTGTGTGTAAGTGTCGGAGGGATGAGAGAGTGTGTGTAAGTGTCGGAGGGATGAGAGAGTGTGTGTAAGTGTTAAGGGATGAGAGAGTGTGTAAATGTCAGAGGGATGAGAGAGTGTGTGTAAGTGTCAGAGGGATCAGAGAGTGTATGTTAATGTCAGAGGGATCAGAGAGTGTGTAAATGTCAGAGGGATGAGAGAGTGTGTGTAAGTGTCAGAGGGATCAGAGAGTGTATGTAAATGTCAGAGGGACAAGAGAGTGTGTAAGTGTCAGAGGGATGAGAGAATGTGTGTAAATGTCAGAGGGATGAGAGAGTGTGTGTAAGTGTCAGAGGGATCAGAGAGTGTATGTTAATGTCAGAGGGATCAGAGAGTGTACGTAAATGTCAGAGGGATCAGAGAGTGTGTAAGTGTCCGAGGAATGAGAGAGTGTATGTAAATGTCAGAGGGATCAGAGAGTGTATGTAAATGTCAGAGGGTCCAGAGAGTGTGTAAGTGTCAGAGGGATGAGAGAGTGTGTCAGGAGGAGGAGAGAGAGTGTCATAAGCATGCCAGAGTGTGTCAGAGGGATGAGAGAGTGTCAGAGGGATGAGAGAGTGTGTCAGAACAATAAATGATAGTGTTAGAAAAATGAGTATGCGTGTTAGAAAAATGAGAGAGAGAGAGAGAGAAAGTCTGTGTGTCAGAAAATTGCGTAAGAGTGTTAGAACAATAAGACAGAGTGTGAGAACAATAAGACAGAGTGTCAGAACAATAAGACAGAGTGTGAGAACAATAAGACAGTGTGCCAGAACAATAAGACAGTGTGCCAGAACAATAAGACAGTGTGCCAGAACAATAAGACAGTGTGCCAGAACAATAAGACAGTGTGCCAGAACAATAAGACAGAGTGTCAGAACAATAAGACAGAGTGTCAGAACAATAAGACAGAGTGTCAGAACAATAAGACAGAGTGTCAGAACAATAAGACAGAGTGTCAGAACAATAAGACAGTGTCAGAACAATAAGACAGAGTGTCAGAACAATAAGACAGAGTGTCAGAACAATAAGACAGAGTGTCAGAACAATAAGACAGAGTGTCAGAACAATAAGACAGAGTGTCAGAACAATAAGACAGAACGTCAGAACAATAAGACAGAGTGTCAGAACAATAAGACAGAGTGTCAGAACAATAAGACAGAGTGTCAGAACAATAAGACAGAGTGTCAGAACAATAAGACAGAGTGCCAGAACAATAAGACAGAGTGTCAGAACAATAAGACAGAGTGTCAGAACAATAAGACAGAGTGTCAGAACAATAAGACAGAGTGCCAGAACAATAAGAAAAAGAGCCTGTTATAACAATGAGAGAATGTGTTAAAATAATGAGTGATAGTGTTATAGCAATGATAGAGAGTATTAGAACAATGAGAAAGAGTGTTTTAAAACAATGAGTGAGAATGTTAGTGCAATGAGACAGAAAGATACAAAGTGGATAAGTATGTGTCAGAACAATGACAGAGAGAGAGAGAGAGAGAGAGAAACAGAGAGAATGTGAGTCAAAATAATAAGAGAAAGAATGTGTATGTCAAAACAATAAGACAGAGTGTTCGAGCAGTGAGACAGAAAGATACAAAGTGACTATGTGTTAGAGCAATGAGAGAGGGTGTGTCAAAATAATGAGAGAAGAGATAGTCTGTGTGAAAACAATAAGAGAGAGTGTTAGAACAATGGTTGAGAGTGTTAGAACAAATGAGAGAGAAAGAGTGCTAGCGCACTGAGAGTGTTGGAACAATGAGTAAGAATATCAGAACAATGAGAAGTGTGTTAGAACACTGATAGAGTGTGTTCGAACAATAAGGGAGGGAGAGAGAGAGAGTGTGTGCGTGTGTGTGTGTTAGAATAATTAGATAGGAAAAAGGTAAAGGATCCCGTTACACGCCCATTGAGGCATATTGGGAATATGGTGTTAGGCTCATATTTTCTTGACCATCGGCACACTAGGGGTGACGTGGTCAGCATCACGCCGGCCGCCTTAACCTTCCCAGAGTTCGTCTGGTACCCAGTTGGGGCTGGCTCGACCCTGGAGCCGTTCGCGGCCTAAAAAAATCCCACCTCATCTGGGGATCGAACCATAGACCACTGAGCTAGGAAGCCAGAGCACTAACCACTTTGCTACCGCGGCTCCCAATAATTAGATAGTTTTAGTACAAATGAGAGGGATAGTGTCTCTGTTAGAACAACTAGTGACAGTGTTAGAACAATGAGAAAGAACGTGTTACAAAGTGAGAGAGTGTGTTAGAACAATGAGTCAGAGTGTAAGAACAATCAAAGAGTGTTTTAGAACAATAAGAGAGTGTTAGAACAATAAGAGAGTATTAGAACAATAAGAGAGTATTAGAACAATGAGAGAGTATTAGAACAATAAGAGAGTGTTAGAACAATGAGAGCGGGATGTGATGGTAGAACAATGATAGTATGTGAGAGCAAGAATGCATGTACAATAATAGAGAAGCTAAAAATGTGATAGAATTTCAGTTTCACTAGATACTAAGGCAGACAGACAGGCAGGCTGGCAGACAGACAGACAGATAGATAAACAGACAGACATATAGATAAACAGACAGAGATAGATAAACACACATAGATACATAAACAGATAGACCGACAGATAAACAGACAGACAGACAGATAAACAGACAGACAGACATATAGATAAACAGACAGACAGATAGATAAACAGATAGACAGAAAGACAGATGAAGAGAGAATTTACAAAACAGAAAACGCAAGAAGATATAACCAGAACAACCAATCCAACTAGAGCAAGGAGGGGGAAGATAGTGATATTGGTAATGACGGAAACAAAAAGCACACGGGGAATGAAAATTAAAAACAAAAAATAACACACAAGAAGAGTGCCCAGAACTGGCACAGCATCTGTGTTGGGTGAAGAAGAAAAAGCTGTTAAAAAAAATTAAAAACTCTGCGAAGAAAGACAATGTTGACAACAGCTTCAGTCATGCGAATAAATATGCACAAATTTACGTTGACGTAGAGAGATGGAAGAAAAATAAATGAGCTACAGTAATCCGCTTTTGAGATATCGTGTGGACAATCTCACAATCTGTAGGGGACAAAAACAGTAATCCTCCTCAAAATTCGTATTAATTTTTAAATAACTTGTTTGTGCGTAATTTAGACTAAACCATGCTTAAAATAGTGTCACGTGTTTCTGTTGCCTCAGCCAATCGCATTTAAAAAAAATAGCCACAGAAACCATCGCTGCAAGAATGAATGAATGATGTGATGGAGGTTTACTGCAAGAATGAATGAATAATGTGATGGAGGTTTACTGCAAGAATGAATGAATGATGTGATGGAGGTTTACTGCAAGAATGAATGAATGATGTGATGGAGGTTTACTGCAAGAATGAATGAATGATGTGATGGAGGTTTACTGCAAGAATGAATGAATGATGTGATGGAGGTTTACTGCAAGAATGAATGAAGCCGTTTGATGGCGGTTTACTGCATGCAAGAATGAATGAATGTGATGGAGGTTTACTGCAAAAGAATGAATGAATTACTGCAAAATGCATATGTGATTGGAGGTTTACTGCAAGAATGAATGAATGTTGTAATGGAGGTTTACTGCAAGAATGAATGAATGTTGGGATGGAGTTTTATTGCAAGAATGAATGAATGATGTAATGGAGGTTTACTGCAAGAATGAATGAATGTTGTGATGGAGGTTTACTGCAAGAATGAATGAATGTTGTGATGGAGGTTTACTGCAAGAATGAATGAATAATGTGATGGAAGTTTACTGCAAAAGAAATTGAAAATGAATGATGTGATGGAGGTTTACTGCAAGAACGAATGAATGATGTGATGGAGGTTTACTGCAAGAATGAATGAATGTTGTGATGGAGGTTTACTGCAAGAATGAATGAATATTGTGATGGAGGTTTTACTGCAAAATGAATGAATGATGTGATGGAGGTTTACTGCATCGAATGAATGAATGTTGTGATGGAGGTTTACTGCAAGAATGAATGAAATGTTGTGATGGCGAGGTTTACTGCAAGAACTGCGATGAATGATGTGATATGAGGTTTACTGCAAGAATGAATGAATGTGATGGATGGAGTTTACTGCAAGAATGAATGAATGATGTTGATGGAGGTTTACTGCAAGAATGAATGAATGATGTGATGGAGGTTTACTGCAAGAATGAATGTTGTGATGAGGTTTACTCAAGAATGTATGGTTTGTGATGGAGGTTTACTGCAAGAATGAAATGAATGATGTGATGGAGGTTTTACTGCAAGAATGAATGAATGTTGTGATGGAGGTTTTACTGCAAAGAAATGAATGAATGATGTGATGGAGGACTGCAAGAATGAATGGAAGATGTGATGGAGGTTTTACTGCAAAGAATGAATGAATGTTGTGATGGAGGTTTACTGCAAGAATGAATGAAATGTGGATGGAGGTTTACGGCAAGAATGAATGAATGTTGTAGGATGGAGGTTTACTGCAAGAATGTTAGCAACAGGATGTGATGGAAGTCGGTTTACTGCAAGACCAATAAATTGAATGATCGTGATGGAGGTTTACTGCACTGAATGAATGAATGATGTGATGGAGGTTTACTGCATCAATGAATGAATGATGTGATGGAGGTTTACTGCAAGAATGAATGAATGTGGTTGTGATGGAGGTTTACTGCTCAAGAATGAATGAATGTTGTGATGGAGGTTTTACTGCAAGATTTTTATGAATGAATGTTGTGATGGAGGTTTACTGCAAGAATGATCATGAATGATGTGATGGAGGTTTACTGCAAGAATGATGTGAATGATATAATGGATGGAGGTTTACTGCAAGAATTGAAAGAATGTTGTTATGGAGGTTTACTGCAAGAATGAATGATTGATGTGATGGAGGTTTACTGCAAGAATGAATTGAATGCAATGTGATGGAAGTTGTTTACTGCACGAATGAATGAATGTTGTGATGGTGGTTTACTGCCAAGAATGAATGAATGTATGTGATGGAGGTTTACTGCGCAACGAATGAATGCCAATGATGTGATGGAGGTTTCTACTGCAAGAAGAATGAATGTGAAGTTTACTGCAATGAAATATGGTTGTGAATGGAGGTTTACTGCAAGAATGAATGAATGTTGTGATGGAGGTTTACTGCAAGAATGAATGTATGATGTGATGGAGGTTTACTGAATGAATGATGTGATGGAGGTTTACTGCCAAGCATGAATGAAATGAATGTTGTGATGGAGGTTTTCCCCCTGCAAGAATGAATGAATGTTGTGATGGAGGTTTACTGCAAGAATGAATGAATGATGTGATGCGGATGGAGGTTTACTGCAAGAATGAATGAATGGGTGATGTGATGGGTTTTACTGCTGCAAGAATGAATGAATGTTGTGATGGAGGGTTTACTGCAAGAATAGTTAAAATGAATGATGTGATGGAGGTTTACTGCAAGAATGAATGAAATGTTTTGTGATGGAGGTTTACTGCAAGAATGAATGAATGATGTGATGGAGGTTTACAGCAAGAATGAATGAATGATGTGATGGAGGTTTTACTGCAAGATTGAATGAATGATGTGATGGAGGGTTTACTGCAAGAATGAATGAATGATGTGATGGAGGTTTACTGCAAAATGAAAATGAAATGTGATGGGAGTTGTGAGGTTTACTGCAAGAATGAATGAATGATGTGATGGAGGTTTACTGCAAGAATGAATGAATGATGTGATGGAGGTTTACTGCAAGAAAGAATGAATGTTGCAATGGAGGTTTACTGCAAGAATGAATGAATGATGTGATGGAGGTTTACTGCAAGAATGAATTAATGATGTGATGGAGGTTTAATGCAAGAATGTGTGAATGATGTGATGGAGGTTTACTGTAAGAATGAATTAATGATGTGATGGAGGTTTACTGCACGAATGAATGAATGTTGTGATGTAGGTTTACTGCAAGAATGAATGAATGTTGTGATGGAGGTTTACTGCAAGAATTAATGAATGTTGTGATGTAATGGTGGTTTACTGCAAGAATGAATGAATGTTGTGATGGAGGTTTACTGCAAGAATGAATGAATGATGTGATGGAGGTTTACTGCAAGAATGAATGAATGTTGTGATGGAGGTTTACTGCAAGAATGAATGAATGATGTGATGGAATACTGCAAGAATGAATGGGAATTTTGTGATGGAGGTTTACTGCAAGAATGAATGAATGATTTGTGATGGAGGTTTACTGCAAAGAATGAATGAATGATGTGATGGAGGTTTACTGCAAGAATGACTGAATGTATGTGATGGAGGTTTATGCAAGAATGAATGAATGAATGTGATGGAGGTTTCTGCAAGAATGAATGAATGATGTAAATGGAGGTTTACTGCCAAGAATGAATGAATGATGTGATGGAGTTTTACTGCAAGAATGAATGATGATTGATGGAGGTTTACTTGCACGAATTAATGAATGTTGTAATGGAGGTTTACTGCAAGAATGAAATGAATGATAGGTGAGTTTGGTAGGTTTACTGCAAGAATGAATGAATGATGTGATGGAGGTTTACTGCAAGAATGAATCGAAATGATGTTGATGGAGGTTTACTGCAAGAATGAATGAATGTTGTGATGGAGGTTTACTGCAAGGGAATGAATGAATTGATGTGATGGAGGTTTACTGCAAGAATGAATGAATGTTGTGATGGAGGTTTACTGCAAGAATGAATGAATGATGTGATGGAGGTTTACTGCAAGAATGAATGAATGATGTGATGGAGGTTTACTGCAAGAATGAATGAATGATGTGATGGAGGTTTACTGCAAGAATGAATGAATGATGTGATGGAGGTTTACTGCAAGAATGTATGAATTGAATGGAGGATGCAAGAATGATGGAGGATTTTACTGCAAGAATGAATGAATGATGTGATGGAGGTTTACTGCAAGAATGAATGAATGATGTGATGGAGGTTTACTGCAAGAATGAATGAATGATGTGATGGAGGTTTACTGCAAGAATGAATGAATGATGTGATGGAGGTTTACTGCAAGAATGAATGAATGATGTGATGGAGGTTTACTGCAAGAATGAATGAATGTTGTGATGGAGGTTTACTGCAAGAATGAATGAATGTTGTGATGGAGGTTTACTGCAAGAATGAATGAATGATGTGATGGAGGTTTACTGCAAGAATGAATGAATGTTGTGATGGAGGTTTACTGCAAGAATGAATGAATGTTGTAATGGAGGTTTACTGCAAGACCGAATGAATGTTGGGATGGAATTTTATTGCACGAATTAATGAATGTTGTAATGGAGGTTTACTGCAAGAATGAATTAATGTTGTGATAGAGGTTTACTGCAAGAATGAATGAATGTTGTGATGGAGGTTTACTGCAAGAATGAATGAATGTTGTGATGGAGGTTTACTGCAAGAATGAATGAATGTTGTGATGGAGGTTTACTGCAAGAATGAATGAATGTTGTGATGGAGGTTTACTGCAAGAATGAATGAATGTTGTGATGGAGGTTTACTGCAAGAATGAATGAATGATGTGATGGAGGTTTACTGCAAGAATGAATGAATGATGTGATGGAGGTTTACTGCAAGAATGAATGAATGATGTGATGGAGGTTTACTGCAAGAATGAATGAATGATGTGATGGAGGTTTACTGCAAGAATGAATGAATGTTTTAATGGAGGTTTACTGCAAGAATGAATGAATGTTGTGATGGAGGTTTACTGCAAGAATGAATGAATGTTGTGATGGAGGTTTACTGCAAGAATGAATGAATGTTGTGATGGAGGTTTACTGCAAGAATGAATGAATGATGTGATGGAGGTTTACTGCAAGAATGAATGAATGATGTGATGGAGGTTTACTGCAAGAATGAATGAATGATGTGATGGAGGTTTACTGCAAGAATGAATGAATGTTGTGATGGAGGTTTACTGCAAGAATGAATGAATGTTGGGATGGAGTTTTATTGCAAGAATGAATGAATGTTGTAATGGAGGTTTACTGCAAGAATGAATGAATGTTGTGATGGAGGTTTACTGCAAGAATGAATGAATGTTGTGATGGAGGTTTACTGCAAGAATGAATGAATGATGTGATGGAGGTTTACTGCAAGAATGAATGAATGATGTGATGGAGGTTTACTGCAAGAATGAATGAATGAATGATGTGATGGAGGTTTACTGCAAGAATGAATGAATGATGTGATGGAGGTTTACTGCAAGAATGAATGAATGATGTGATGGAGGTTTACTGCAAGAATGAATGAATGTTGTGATGGAGGTTTACTGCAAGAATGAATGAATGTTGTGATGGAGGTTTACTGCAAGAATGAATGAATGATGTGATGGAGGTTTACTGCAAGAATGAATGAATGTTGTGATGGAGGTTTACTGCAAGAATGAATGAATGATGTGATGGAGGTTTACTGCAAGAATGAATGAATGATGTGATGGAGGTTTACTGCAAGAATGAATGAATGATGTGATGGAGGTTTACTGCAAGAATGAATGAATGATGTGATGGAGGTTTACTGCAAGAATGAATGAATGATGTGATGGAGGTTTACTGCAAGAATGAATGAATGATGTGATGGAGGTTTACTGCAAGAATGAATGAATGATGTGATGGAGGTTTACTGCAAGAATGAATGAATGATGTGATGGAGGTTTACTGCAAGAATGAATGAATGATGTGATGGAGGTTTACTGCAAGAATGAATGAATGATGTGATGGAGGTTTACTGCAAGAATGAATGAATGATGTGATGGAGGTTTACTGCAAGAATGAATGAATGATGTGATGGAGGTTTACTGCAAGAATGAATGAATGATGTGATGGAGGTTTACTGCAAGAATGAATGAATGATGTGATGGAGGTTTACTGCAAGAATGAATGAATGATGTGATGGAGGTTTACTGCAAGAATGAATGAATGATGTGATGGAGGTTTACTGCAAGAATGAATGAATGATGTGATGGAGGTTTACTGCAAGAATGAATGAATGATGTGATGGAGGTTTACTGCAAGAATGAATGAATGATGTGATGGAGGTTTACTGCAAGAATGAATGAATGATGTGATGGAGGTTTACTGCAAGAATGAATGAATGATGTGATGGAGGTTTACTGCAAGAATGAATGAATGATGTGATGGAGGTTTACTGCAAGAATGAATGAATGATGTGATGGAGGTTTACTGCAAGAATGAATGAATGATGTGATGGAGGTTTACTGCAAGAATGAATGAATGATGTGATGGAGGTTTACTGCAAGAATGAATGTACTGCAAGAATGAATGAATAATGTGATGGAGGTTTACTGCAAGAATGAATGAATGATGTGATGGAGGTTTACTGCAAGAATGAATGAATGATGTGATGGAGGTTTACTGCAAGAATGAATGAATGATGTGATGGAGGTTTACTGCAAGAATGAATGAATAATGTGATGGAAGTTTACTGCAAGAATGAATGAATGATGTGATGGAGGTTTACTGCAAGAATGAATGAATGATGTGATGGAGGTTTACTGCAAGAATGAATGAATGATGTGATGGAGGTTTTACTGCAGAATGAATGAATGATGAAATGACTGGAGGTTTACTGCAAGAATGAATGAATGATGTGATGGAGGTTTACTGCAAGAATGAATGAATGATGTGATGGAGGTTTACTGCAAGAATGAATGAATGATGTGATGGAGGTTTACTGCAAGAATGAATGAATGATGTGATGGAGGTTTACTGCAAGAATGAATGAATGATGTGATGGAGGTTTACTGCAAGAATGAATGAATGATGTGATGGAGGTTTACTGCAAGAATGAATGAATGATGTGATGGAGGTTTACTGCAAGAATGAATGAATGATGTGATGGAGGTTTACTGCAAGAATGAATGAATGATGTGATGGAGGTTTACTGCAAGAATGAATGAATGTTGTGATGGAGGTTTACTGCAAGAATGAATGAATGATGTGATGGAGGTTTACTGCAAGAATGAATGAATGATGTGATGGAGGTTTACTGCAAGAATGAATGAATGATGTGATGGAGGTTTACTGCAAGAATGAATGAATGATGTGATGGAGGTTTACTGCAAGAATGAATGAATGATGTGATGGAGGTTTACTGCAAGAATGAATGAATGATGTGATTTAGGTTTACTACAAGAATGAATGAATGATGTGATGGAGGTTTACTGCAAGAATGAATGAATGATGTGATGGAGGTTTACTGCAAGAATGAATGAATGATGTGATTTAGGTTTATTGCAAGAATGAATGAATGATGTGATTTAGGTTTACTGCAAGAATGAATGAATGATGTGATGGAGGTTTACTGCAAGAATGAATGAATGTTGTGATGGAGGTTTACTGCAAGAATGAATGAATGATGTGATGGAGGTTTACTGCAAGAATGAATGAATGTTGTGATGGAGGTTTACTGCAAGAATGAATGAATGATGTGATGGAGGTTTACTGCAAGAATGAATGAATGATGTGATGGAGGTTTACTGCAAGAATGAATGAATGATGTGATTTAGGTTTATTGCAAGAATGAATGAATGATGTGATTTAGGTTTACTGCAAGAATGAATGAATGATGTGATGGAGGTTTACTGCAAGAATGAATGAATGATGTGATGGAGGTTTACTGCAAGAATGAATGAATGATGTGATGGAGGTTTACTGCAAGAACGAATGAATGTTGTGATGGAGGTTTACTGCAAGAATTAATGAATGATGTGATGGAGGTTTACTGCAAGAATGAATGAATGATGTGATGGAGGTTTACTGCACGAATGAATGAATGAATGAATGATGTAATGGTGGTTTACTGCAAGAATGAATGAATGATGTGATGGAGGTTTACTGCAAGAATGAATGAATGATGTGATGGAGGTTTACTGCAAGAATGAATGAATGATGAAATGGAGGTTTACTGCAAGAATGAATAAATGTTGTGATGGAGGTTTACTGCAAGAATGAATGAATGATGTGATTTAGGTTTATTGCAAGAATGAATGAATGATGTGATTTAGGTTTACTGCAAGAATGAATGAATGATGTGATGGAGGTTTACTGCAAGAACGAATGAATGATGTGATGGAGGTTTACTGCAAGAATCAATGAATGATGTGATTTAGTTTTATTGCAAGAATGAATGAATGATGTGATTTAGGTTTACTGCAAGAATGAATGAATGATGTGATGGAGGTTTACTGCAAGAATGAATGAATGATGTGATGGAGGTTTACTGCAAGAATGAATGAATGATGTGATGGAGGTTTACTGCAAGAATGAATGATGTGATGGAGGTTTACTGCAAGAATGAATGATGTGATGGAGGTTTACTGCAAGAAGATCAGGCCGCAGTGGTGGTTCCATGCTTCATAAGGAGCGACATGGAAAAAGAATATTATTTGTTGTTGTTGTTGTGATAAACGGTGAAGTTAATGAAGATATGTCATTGGTTGAGATATCCGTTGTGATGGGTAAAACAGAATACTGCTTATTCTATTTAGTAACTCGCCAAAACAAGACGAGATTTAATTTTTGTTGTGCTCTTTTGTGATGACGTCACTAATTCTCCTAGGATCACTTTATTCCTTTCCATTCCATTCTAACGTCACTTGATCTTTGTAGCCAAGGTTATCATGACGTATGGTCAATGCGCCGTGAAAAAAATGTTGTCTGCCTGCTCTTTTAATGGGTTTTCAGTTTCAATTTTCAACGCCTTACTCCACAGTAGCTCCTAGGCGGGAAAATTTCAATGCCTTACTCCATAGTTGCTCTTAGGCTGGAAAAATTAAACGCCTTACTCCATTGTAGCTCCTAGGCGGGAAAAATTCGACGCCTTACTCCATTTTACCTTCTAGGTGGGAAAAATTCAATGCCTTATTAGGTTCTTCACGAACGCTTGTATACAGTTCCTCATAGGCGGGAAAAAATCATCGCCTGTACGAAAATAGGTAGACTTATAACATCACACTTATAATAATCACACTTATAATAATCACACTTATAACATCACACATATAACATCACACTTATAATAATCACAGCCGCGGTTTCCCACTGTCACAAAATACGAGCACACAGCTCGAAATCAAATCACAGACAGTCCCTAGTCACATTCGGGTACTCTCTCAGTCACCTAGACTTATGTTCACCAAATATGCTTTCCCCAAGCGCACGCACAAGTCACTAAAACACAGACATGAACTCAGTCCATGAGTTTAACTTAAACATAATGTTGACAACTTCAATTACCCTTAACCACAATCACTCCACCATTCAACCCGTTATGTGACAGCCGTAAACGGGAATACAAGTTGGATCGACACAAATGCATGCATGAAGTTTTTCTACCGTTCCAATTTTCATAAGTGTCTTCAAGTATTTCCTAAGAAGTCTCAAGTCGGGTCTTAAGTCTCTTAGGATGTTTCAAGTCGAGTCCCAAATCGAGTCTAAACTCCCTAACAGTAGTTCACAAAACGAGTCCCAAGTCGAGTCTCATTTTTGATCTAAAATGTTTATAATCACGATCGCTTTTATTCAATCAATCACATCAATCATTATAAATAATAATGCCAAATAATAATCTCTATTTTAACGTTTTTTTTCTGACTGCTTTTATTATATAGATTTTTTTTTAAAGTTCGGTTTCTCCGTAAGAGTGCGTTATTAATGAAGGCAGCAAAGTTTGTTCGCCAAAATTAGCAAGTCACGAGTCGAGTCGCTTATAAAAAAACCTCTAGTTGAGTCTCGTCCGAGTCGCTGAGGTGATTTAAGCGCGACTCAAGTTCGAGTCAATTGCTTCTGCTCGACCACACTGCCAGTATTACGTTAAGAACTTTGATGTTTCCAATTTAGCAGAGTTACCTAGACCGAAGATGAACGATCTTAAACCAGAAATGCAAGATTGCCAAGTTCCATACAATAGAGTTTCTTCTACTGTGCAGCATCATATACGTGTTATTAGGACATTATGGACACACAAAAAATGGCCAAAGGTACGACAGCTTGGTTTTTATCAGGGACAAACAAACAAAAACACAGAAGAGGACGAGAGAGAGAGGGATATATATATATATATATATATATATATATATATATATATATATATATATATATATATATAGAGAGAGAGAGAGAGAAAGAGAGAGAGAGAGAGAGAGAGAGAGAGAGAGAGGAGAGAGAGAGAGAGAGAGAGAGAGAGAGAGAGAGAGAGAGAGAGAGAGAGAGAGCTATACCGGTACTAAATGCATCAAAATTATTTTTTTTTAATGATAATAAGGTGTCATCAAAGCATGTAAGGAGAGGACAAGAAAATTATTCAGTGGGTTACTGGAAGATGAGACAGGTTTGTAGGTTTGTATTTCAGAGCTGGCATTTGCCGATGATGTTGCCCTATTGCTAAATTAGAGGCACATCTTCAATCCAACCTGCAAGTCTGGAAGGAAGATCTGGAGAAGAGAGGGATGGTCATCAGCAGCTCAGAAACAATAATCAAAGTGATATCACGAGAGGAAAGAAGGCGTCAGATTAAGCTGGGAGAACAGGTCCTGGAGCAGGTCAACCACTTTAAATACCTCTGAGCTGTCATACACTGGAAGGGAGGCATCAAAGAAGATTTGGCTACCCGAAGAGCAGCAGCTGAGATATTTTTCAGGCCATAAATCGAGGATTCCTCAGCAAAAGAGAAGTTGGCAAGAAGACGAAGATGGCTGTATACCGCTCCACCTATGTCCCAGTCTTGACATATGGATGTGAGTCTTGGGAAATTACTACAACCCACAAAAGCCAGATCCAAACCTCAGAAATGAGGTATCTGAGGAAGGTGGTTGAAGTAACAAGAAAAGACATTGTCCGAAACCAGTCGATACGTCAAGGCCTAAAAACCCAACCCCTGCAAACCCAAGTAGAACAGTCCCAACTAAGATTGTTTGGTCATGTCTGCAGAATAGGAGAAGATCGGTTACCACGACAAGTATGGGAAAATAAGAGCCAGGGATCCAGACCTCCAGGACGACTCAAAGTCCGCTGGTAGGAGAACATTAGACAATGTATGAAAGACCGAGAACTAGAATGGAACCAAGCCAGGAGGATGACAGCTGATAGAACAGAATGGCGCTCTCTCTCTTACAAACCTCTACACCTCACGGTAGAAGAGGAACGACTAAGTAAGTAAGTAATGACACTACCATAAATATGTTTAACATTTTGGCGCCACTGTATTAAGAGTGAAGTAATTTTTCTTAGCTACACCAATTGCCAGTGGTAACAAGTCAATGCGGCACAGTTACTGGGTTCATGAATCGAAATCTGAAAGCAGCATCACGCCCCAGTCTACTCGCTGTAAATGGGTACCTTTCTCTGCTCTTGAGTTAGGGACGGTAAAGGAAGCGAGGAAGGGAAGTAATCACCCCCACCTCATAAAACTGGACCTAGTATAGTGAAGTCTCTGTCACTTCACTTCCAGTATCTGCTATGGGAATACCTTTACCTCAATTTCAAATACCTAAGCAAGGTAAAAACTTGGGTTGGAAGCTTCTTCGCAGATGTCACGAGTAGAATAGCTCAGATAAAAGTTGTGTTCGATAAATTAAAACATTTTTACACAACAAATATTTGTCAACGGAAGTAAGAAAGAAAGTTCTTCAGTGTTACACAGAGCCAATCCTTTTATGCGGAAGCAAATCATGGACCATTAGTAAACAGGAAGTAAAAGCACTGGAGGCCCTAGAGATGTGGTTTTTCTGAAGAATGTTAAAAATACAATGAACAGCTAATACAGCTATGAGGTCAGTGAGCAAAGGAAGCTTATTCCTTATGTTAGAAGGAAGTAATTCACTTTCTTTGAGCATGTTGTGGGAAGACGAAATCTGAAATGTAGTGTAACATCAGGAAAGATTGTGGGGAAAAAAAGATACATAGGACTACAAGAAGAGAAAATACTGGACTGTTTGACATGATGGCGTGGACAGAATTTAACAGAAATGATAACAAGTACGAGTATTAGAGACTTGACTAGTTGGTGGAAGATATGATCACCTAAGTCATCAGGAATGGTACTTGACAAAGAAGAAGAAGAAGAAGAAGGAAGAGGAGAAGGTGAAGGAGGAGGAGAAGAAGAAGGAGGAAGAGAAGAAGAAGAAGGAGGAAAAGGAGCAAGAAGAAGAAGGAGGAGGAGGAGCAAGAAGAAGAAGAAGGAGGAGGAGCAAGAAGAAGAAGAAGGAGGAAGAAGAAGGAGGAAGAAGAAGACGAAGGAGGAGGAGGAGGAGAAGGAGGAGGAGAAGAAGAAGGAGGAGGAGGAGAAGGAGGAGGAGGAGAAGAAGAAGGAGGAGGAGCAAGAAGAAGAAGAAGGAGGAGGAGGAGGACGAGAAAGAAGAAGAAGAAGGAGAGGAGGAGAAGAAGAAGGAGCAGGAGGAGGAGAAGGATGAGAAGAAGAAGCAGGAGGAATAGGAGGAGAATGATGAGGAGGAGGAGAAGGAGAAAGAGGAGGAGAAGGAGTAGGATGAGAAGGAGAAGAAGGAGGAGGATGAGGACGTGGAAGAGGAGGATGAGATGATGAGGAGGGGGATGAGGAGGGGAAGGAGGAGGAGGGGAAGAAGCAGACGAATAATAATAAAATAATAATAATAAGATAAAGAAGAACACGAAGAAGAAGAAGAGCCTGAGAGGGAGTGCTATTTTTTAAGCACGAAGGAGAAGAAGAAGAAGCAGAAGAAGAAGCAGAAGAAGAAGAAAATGCAGAGGAAGCAGTAGAGAGGGTGTTATATTTTATTCAAACTGAATGTCCGTAAAGGCAGTTTGTAGCGGAATGTAACGCCGCTTCTTCCCACCGCTAAAAAAGACCAAAATTTGAAGCTTCCCTTGTGTTTTAATACCAAAACCAAATGGCCGTCATGTATTACCCAATCCGAGAAAAGCGATATGGTAAAATAATTTTAACATATCGACATGGTATATTATGTCATCCCTGCAGTAGTGAGTAAGAAAACAAACGCGAAGTAAAAACAGCCTGATAAGCTAAACAAAATACCAGATACAATTACCAAGTTCGAAGGTTGAAAAAAAAAAGCCGCATGCTGAATATGGAAATAGATAGATCACGTAGGATCAATTTTCTTCAACGTTTTCTTTGGTCCTTGGCTGCTGACGGACGAAGCTCTTAGTGGCCATCACGCCTCGAGGCGTCTTGTAGGGCAGCAACAAACTGTCTGCACCTTGCTCGGTTGAGGAACTCTGGTTCATGCTTTACATCCCTGTTTCCGCAGTTTTCCGCTAGTTTATTTGAAGTCGGCCTCTCTTTCGCCTTTCTTCTGGGGACAATAGCATAGAAGTTCTGGTGATGGTGTCAGGGTCTCTGAGGATGTGACCAACCCAATTCCAGCGTCTACTCGCTACGATGGTCTGTATATCTGTCACATAATTGGGCTCGCTCTCTTTTCCTCTCTGGCAGAATTGGTATTTTCGAGTCATTGTTTACACCTCTTCCTGTAATAATTCGTCCGTTTACCTGTTCATCCCTGCTGAAAGACGGATGGTGCAATCTTGACCGACAGTTCACAGTTCTTTCTGTGGAAAGAGAACACTTTTGACGTTTTCTTTTCTGTTACTCTTTAGCCTACTGCACTGTACATAAGTACAGAAAGTACACAGCTCTCATATATTTTTATTAATTAGGCTGGATCGGCCCTAGGTACTCTTACTTCTTTATTTCTCACAAGCGCCTTAAACATACCTTTATGTGTGTCATTTATTTACTGTTTACAGGCCTCGGGTTTCCATCTTTATCTATTTATATTTTTTGTGTTTGGGGATAGCTTTTCGCTGTAACAAATTCAAGCAAATGTTGTTGTTGTTGCTGTTTTTGCTGTAGTAAGCACACTTTGTGATGCAGTAGTTTCTGCCAGTGGTGCGCGGACTAACGAAAAGTCTGCACCAGCGGTAGTAGTAATGTGTAGTCGGTGTCATCACCATCATTACTCTTAACCCCAGGACACAGGCCTTCGACAAATAAATGACAAGTGCTCCTGTCCTGTGCCATTCGTTCAAAGTTATTTCTGTGCCTCTTTTGATCCCTTTTATTTCCGTCTCCAGTACGCTTCTCAATGTGTTTTTTTTTTTTTCGGTAGCCTTCAACCTCTCTTAACCTGGTGATTACAGAACAAGGACTGCCTTGTATTGCTATCAACATGTTTCCTAAATGTGTGTCCTGTAAAAAGCCAACGTCCTCTTCTCATCTCTTGTTCCGTTGACATTTATATTGTTCTAGTCGTCACTTCTTAGTATTAATGGTCTAATGTCATTGATGACTTATCTGTCCAGGTACTACCGGGAATTCCTCTGGTAAAGTAATATTGATTTCTCTATTGCCTCATTTATCTTCGCAATTAAAATTTAGCGATTCCCGAGAGAAATCGGCAGCGTCACGTGATTCCACAACAACAGTTACAGGAGTGTCGGGTCTTGCTGCTAATAGCATAATGTCACCAGGAAATATTTCCCCAGGAAACATTTGTCATGATGAGCCGGAGAAAGCCTTGAATGATTGACAACTGCACGCCAGGACACAGATGTAAACTGGAGAACACGAATTTAAAACAGCGGCAGAAGAGAGAGAAGATTCTGATAAATTAACGATGATTGTTGCATGCCGAACAACATAAGACACATACTGACATCTAAACAATTAACTTATAAATTAAAATTGAGATTCATCAAATGTTATAAATATTCATCATTACTGTATGGGGTAGAAACGTGGACAATGAACAAGCCAATAGGAAGAAAGAATTGAGGCTCTTGAGATGTAGATATACCGAAGAATGAAGATCATCTCATGGGAAGAGAAGAAAAGAGATAAAGAGGTATGAATAGAGAATTAATGAAGGAGATCGAAGTTAGACAGCTAAAATATTTTGGCCATGTGAAAAGATATAACACGTTGCAGAAGACCATAACAGAAGGCAGAGTTAAGGCAAGCGTGCAAAAGGAAGACAGAGCTATAAGAGGGAAGATAACATCAAGAGATGGATTGGAAAGAGTATATCAAGTACACCATCAAGACAAGAGACAGAAGACGCTGGAAATCCATTGCAGACGATCTTCCTTGTGGAGGTGGCACAAATGATAATGTTGCATGTCTATTTCAATGTTCGGTAAATGCAGTGAAAGACAGTTGGACGGAAAGCAGGGGACATAAGAAAATTGCCAGAAGGGAAACAATAAATGACTAAAGAAAGATTATATAGGGTGATCGAGAAGTCTCTCAGCAGTAGTTTCAGTGCTTGAATACAATGAATCAAGGGAAACAATCCAAATGATAAAATTATTATTAAAAGGTCGTAATTTACAACTCTACATTTCTTTATTTTTACATAGCAATTTAAATTATTTCTTCTTCTTTGATCCTTAGCCGCCGACCGTCAAAGCAGTCAGTGGCCATCACGCCTAGTGGCGTCTTGTAGGGCAACAGCAAATTGATTCCACTTTGCTCGGTCGGCGGCCATCCTTCGTACAGTGCCCCAACTCTGGTTCATTCTTTGCATCTCAGCCTCCACAGTCCTCCGCCAAGTTGTTTTTGGTCGGCCTCTCTGTCGTTTTCCTTCAGGGGTCCAAAGCATAGCTGTTCTTGTGATGGCATCGGGGTCTCTTCTGAGGACATGGCCAACCCAGCTCCAGCGTCTGCCAGCTATGATGGTGTGCATGTCCTCTTGCTTGCTCCGAGTAAGCAGATCTTGGTTGGTGATGGTATTCGGTCAAAAGATTCGGAGAATTTTTCTTAGGTTAAATTATTTAAACAGACACTAATGTTTTATGAGAAAATAAAAATAAAAATACTACTTTTATGTAGTAGTAAAGTAAATCTAATTAAAGTCAATTAAAATAATACTGTTTACTGTATCATAAAATGTTACATTTATATTATTAAAGCACTGTCAGTCATGACACACATGAACCCATGATGTCATCAAACCTTGTCAGTGGCCTATGTCATACAAGTCATACAAGTCAGACCGGAAAAAACATTTAGATTAGAGAGAACTTTAAACAATGGTTGGTCATCATCACATAGAAACAATAATTTTAGGCTAGAGGATTCGTAGATGGTTAGGTTAAAGATTATTTCAACGGTCCACTAGCCCCCAAGACCAATCATTTGAAGGTTTCCGGTCTTAACTCCAATAAGAAATACTTCCTCTGGCGAGCCATAGCACCAGACCAGTATAAAGACTGATGCATCTTAGTAACCAGTCAGAGCTTGAGACAGTTATCTCAAAGCTAGAGTCAGACCATCATAGGGAGTTCTTTAGTTTAGGTTTGGAGCAACCTGGCGCTACGACTACTATTGAACAAAAGCCCTTGACTCCTACGTTTTGTCTAGAGATCTCCTACCGACCAGGAAAGTTAGTGAACCAGCGCTAACCCCTGCCACGATTATGTGAGTGGTTCATTCCACTTGAAGTAAGTTCGAACTAGTTTTGATTGAAGTCTCGAATCGTATTTTATTTCGCTAGGATTTCTACAGATCATAAAACGACTAGAGTATTAAGGAGCCGTAAGCCTTTCGCCTTGGAGGCTAAAGCTGGCAGTTTTCATTTCCTTTCCCCATCAGAAATTTATCTCGAGCTGCCACTGTTTGATTGAAATACGAAACGAAAATAAAGAACATCTTTTATAACCATTTGGACTTATCAAATGCTCTGCACCATTGAAAGTTTCCATTGACTGTTCAAGTTGCTAATTACTTACCACCCCTTCAAGATCAATTTAGAATCCATCAAGGCACTTATGAGATCTACCAATTACCTGGGTTGTTCCTCCCTTCTGGAATTACTAACTCTGGTGATTAACCAGTATTTACCAGAAGAAACACAATAAGAAAAGTCCTGGGATTATTTCCCTTATATCAAGTAAAATACAGAATTACATCCCTTCAACAAAATCCACTATCACGATCTACTTCACCCGGCTACATAGTTTGACTTTTGGTGCCGTTCCCGTCTACTCCTCTACTTCACCCGGTCACATAGTCATTGACTTTTGGTGCCGTGACCAGGATACACCAGAGATTGTCATTTTTGGTGAGGTACAGCTTATACATGATGGATCCAAATATGCAACAGCAGTTTGAAAATCAAGTGCAATTGCTCCAACAACAAAATCTGTTATTACAACAGCAGATACATGACATGCAACAACAGCATGCGTTGAGTCAACCATTGCCAGATAACGCTGAAGTTCCTAATAGTTCTCTACAAGCTATTGCTACCACCCTTAGCTTGGTTACACAGAGTGCAAATCTGCACAACATCAATAACATTGTTAAGCCTTTTTGTGGCGATCCGTCCACTTTTCGGCAGTGGTTACGTGACATTGAGAAATTTACTTCATTGATTCCATCAGCCACTGATGCCGATCGCAAACGTGTTGCCTTCTTATCATCTCAGTCACTTGTCACTGACTATCTACGTCGCCGTGCACAGTTATTTCCAGACGAGACCTTTGCCTCTCTACAGAAGGAGCTCACCCGACGTTACTCTTCCGTTAAGGACCACCAACACGCTTGGACCTTGCTTCGCGGACTCCATCAGGACCGTCAAGAGTCGGTTCAGTTTTATGCCGATAGGTTGTTAAACCTGGCTGAAGATGCTTTAGTGGAACCTTCCTCTGCGTCTACTGATACGGAAAACCAACTTGTTGGCATTTTTATCGATGGTCTCCAGTCAGATGCGCTGAAACTTCATTTAATAAGGAAAGACCCACAGACAATCCTTGATGCCATACAACTAGCAATAAATGAAGACAATGTGAAGAAACGGTTTGCAAATAGACTTGGGCGTGAACCTCGTGCACACGATCACACAGATGAAGAGCCAATGGACATCAGTCATTACCGTCAATCTTGGCAGCAACCATCCATGTTACAGCCGTACGATACTCCATTGCCGGGATCTTATCGCCAACAGTTTGTTCAGCGCACTCAACACCGACGTCACCCATCTGCTCTACAAGTTCAACAGGTAGCTCCAGTCATTTGCTACTTTTGTGGTTTGGCCGGACACACATCAAAAAGTTGTGTGCAGAAACAACAAAATCTTAACAGGACCTTGAACCACGCTAGATCACAACCTCAACACCCGGTGAATGATCAACGTCAGCCGCACCAGCTCTCATGGTTACCATCCAACCCCGTGCAACCACCTCGTATCCCTCCACGTTCATTCCACCGTGGACAGTTCCACCCCCAACCTCTCATGGGCCAGGGAAACCATTCCGCCACCCGATAGATAGGATCGCGTCGTGTGGCTTTAACCCACCTCTTTTGGGCACTAGATCCTCTAGCAAAACAAACACATTTCGTCACTTTCACAAGTCCTGTGAAAGTCCGAAAATTTTTTCTTCCTCTTCTACGGTCTCTCCGACTTCCATCTCTTATATCTCTCCTCCTTCGGTCACTCCTGATCCTTCTTCTTGTCTAATTGCCATTAATAAAAAGAACTATCGCGCTCTTGTGGATACTGGTGCTACTGTTAGTTTAATAAGAGAACAGTTATTTCGCCAGATCCGCAAACACGTCCAATTCTTTCCTTCTTCCACTTCTTTAACTTCTGTCACTGGACAACCTTTGCGTTCTATTGGAACGGCTATCATTCGCCTCCAGATTGGATCTCAATCTCTTGCGCATCCTTTTATTGTTGCTAGTGGGATGACTAGGAATTTCATTCTTGGTCGTGACTTCTTTCTTCATCACAAAGTGCGCATTTACTTTGACTTGAAACAGATTCGCGTCAATGGTGAATTCATCCCTCTTCAGGATGATATCCACATTGCGTCTCTTGTTAGAGTTATTGCCCCTGTCACCTTAAAACCTCATTGTCTTACTATCGTTACTGGTCGGGTCAAACGGTCCGACTATATACCCTCAGGTCATTCTGCTTACGTGGAACCTCTGCCTGACTCAGACATCATCGATGATCCCTGTATCCATGTCGTCGATGGCATTGTCACTGTGTCCACGTCACGTGACTTTCCCCTTATGCTCCTAAATTCTTCAGGAAAACCTCTTACAATACCCAGAGGTACTATTGTTGCCCGTGTTACCAACCACTCCCAACTGTCTTCTAAACTCCCAACCCCCCATACATTTTCTCTCAATGCTCCCTCCCTTCTGCATACCTGTCCTCCCCTGGGAAATGATAGACGATCTTCTTCCTTCAAGAAGCCTTCTCCTTGGAGTTTGAATACCATTAGTGCTGTTACACATGCGCGTTTACCACATGGTAACTACCCTCCTCCGCACTACTTATCTTCCTCTCCTACATTTTCTACGCCACCCCCTCCTTCACATTGGATGAAAGAAACGACATCCTCTCCTCCACCTCTCTTTCCACAACTTTCTCCTTCTCCCTCCTCCTCCCTGAATGTACCACCCACACGCCTTGCTCAATTAATGGAGCAGGTGACAACTGACTCCCCACATGCCAGTCGCATTCGTCAGTTCGTCAAGAAAAATCATGATATTTTTGCTCTCTCAGACATGGAACTGAAGAGAACCAATACTGTAACAATGGAAATCCATACCACCACTGAAGAGCCTGTCTCACTTAAGCCGTATCACACTCCACTTAAGAATAGGGAGATCGTGGAGAAATCGATTACGGATATGTTAGCAGCAGGTATAATTGAGAGATCCCGATCCTCCTGGTCTTCCCCCATTGTAATAGTCACTAAGAAGGATGGTACTAATCGCTTCTGTTGCGATTATCGGGCTTTAAATGCCATCACCAAAGTTATCTCATACCCCCTTCCTCGGGTTGACGATATCTTGGCAACCGTTGGCAAATCTAAGTGGTTTACTACCCTAGATGCCCGTTCTGGATTCTGGTGCATTCCGATGTCACCGGAAGCCAAAATGAAGTCCTCTTTTACTACACATATTGGGAGTTACCAATGGAATGTCATGCCATTCGGTCTAAAGACCAGCCCTGCCACGTATATGTCCCTCATGGACGAAGTACTGAAGGGCATGCAATCTTACGCCTTGGCTTATGTTGATGACATCCTGATTCACACTCCAGGAACCCTTGAGGATCATTTACTCCATGTGGAGAAAGTTTTTAACCGATTGAGAGCACATAATGTTATGCTAAAGTTAAGCAAATGTGCCTTCCTACAGACCGAAGCTAAATATCTTGGCTTCATAATCAACCAAGATGGTGTCCGTCCGGATGATGCTAAAGTGCAGGCCATCCGTGATATGCCTCCTCCTACTTCTGTTCGCCACGTTCGCGGTTTCTTGGGCAGTTGTTCTTACTATAGAAAACACATAGTCAATTTCTCTCGAGCTGCTGAGCCTCTTATTGCTCTAACTAAAAAGTATGCTCGTTTCCGATGGACTGACGCCTGCCAAGATGCTTTCAATTATCTTAAGTCTTCCCTCACTAAGATTCCTCGTTTAGCATATCCAGACATTAGACGTCCTATGATTTTGTATACGGACGCTTCTTTTCGGGTCGTTGGTGCTTGCCTTGTCCAGGCCAACGTTTCGGACTCTCCTCCGATTATTGCCGAAGTCCCAAACGAGATGCCTATTGCGTTCCTCTCTCACGCACTTAGTCGGTCTCAACAAAAATGGACCGTTACTGAGAAGGAAGCTTTTGCCATACACTATGCGTTGCAAAAGTTAGACTTCTATCTACGTGGTACAAAGGTTCTAATCCGTACCGACCACAAGCCTTTGCTCACTTGGCTATCCAAGACGTCTGAGCAACCCCGTAAGCTACAAACCTGGGCTCTGAATTTACAGAGTTATGATGCTACCATTGAGCATATTCCAGGAGAACATAACACTGTAGCTGACCTTCTGTCTCGCATTCCATATGATACTTGTACAGATCCCTCCTATTCTTCTCGGCCAGATCCTAAGGCGTCATCAGACCTTGACGATAACGCTAAAGAAATACTTGTCATTAATGCTGACTGTCCTCCTCCTGTCATTTCTACTCATGACACTTCTTCCAGCTCTCCTGATGAACTCCTTTTTCCTTCTTTTACTGCGAAGGAACAACTTCGAGATCCTGCGCTCCTGCAGATTCGCTCTCAATTTCAGCGTGACCCCAAATCCGTTTCCAATTACACTATTCAATCCTCTGATAACGTTCTTTACTGGATTAACCCTAAATGTCCCGATAAACTCCTCATCTGTCTTCCTAAGCATCTTATCCCTCGTGTTCTCCATGATTTCCATGACTCTAATGGACACATGGGGCGAGATAAAACACGAGACATTATTTCTAAACGATATTACTGGTCTTCTCTCTATAAGGACGTTGCCGAATATGTTGACTCTTGTAGAACATGCAAGCAGCGCAACATGCGTCCTCTGCGTATCCCTACCCAACTGATGTCTCTGACACATTTCCCTATGGAATGCGTCAGCGTTGATCTATCTGGTCCCTATCCTCTTTCTCAGTCCGGTAATACCCATGTCTTGCATTTTGTAGACCAGTATTCTGTCTGGCCCGAATGTTTTCCACTTTGTGGCTCTTCCTCTGAAGAAGTAACTGAAATCTTCCTTAATGATTTTGTGCCTCGCCACGGCTATCCTAAGACTATTCTTTCCGATAATGGGAAGCAATTTACTGGTCGACCTTTCCATTCCACTCTTGCAGCCCTTCATATAAGACATAAGATGACCAGCTTCTATAGGCCCCAGTCAAATGGCCGCAATGAAAGAATGCATAAGACTCTTCATGACATCCTCTCCAAATTCACAGCTGATAATCCGCAGTATTGGGATTTTTATTTACCCCAAGCTCTTGAGGCTCTGCGTGTCAATGTGAATGATACGACTGGTTTCTCGCCATTCTACCTTTTGTATGGCAGGGAACCACGCCTACCTTTGGATAATCTCCTTACTCCTCAACGGAAATATATGGGTGATAATCCCATTGAGATTATCCTACGACAAAAACGTTTCGCCCACCAGCAAGTTCACCATAACGCTCTCAAGGCGTTTAAAAAGCGACAGCGTTTACTTGATAAGGGCCCTAACCTACCCTCCTTCCAAGTTGGTGACTTAGTCTGGTTTAAGAAGTATGTCCGTAGCGATAAATTTGATCATCGCTGGCTTTCCGGGTACAAGATAGTTGAACAGACATCCCCTGTTACCTTCGTGATTTGGAATGAAGAGCGGCACCACGAAACCAAAGCTCATGCTACCCAATTGCGACTAGATGAGCAACGCCCCTACACTGTCCCTCCCCCCGCTCTTCCGTCTGGCCGCCCCATGCGAAATGCTACCCTCCAATATAACCATTCAAACTCTCCGTCCATGTCTGAACTTTCATTTAGTCCTCCATCAGACAACACCAGATCTGCCCCCGTCTCACTTAACACTCCCCCTGCTCCGCTTACACCTGTCCAACCCCATGATTATGATGCTTCCTCATCAGATAGTGATAGTCCTACCAGAGATAATGCTTTACACAGACTCCGGTCTAGAATAGTCCGTCGAGCTGCTGTTCCCTCCACCTCCAAGGTACCTTCTCCTTCTTCACCCTCCCATATGGTTGATCGTACGAGACGTTATCGTTCTTGTTCCACCTCTGAAGGTCCTATCCCTCCTCCTGAACTGTACTCCCGTATCCACGCCCGTGACGCGCGTTTAGCTGAGTTACCCTCCATTACTCCGGGCCCCTCTCATGCTCCGCCTCAGCAAGATGTTATTCTACCTCCAGTTACAACAACTCCTGTCGTTTCCTCCCCTCCTCCCTCTGTTCATATCTCATCTAACCCCGCTCTTCCTCCCTCTGATTATCTTCATCCACCTTCCTCCGACCTTGATACCGCCCTTGATTCCGACTTTTTGGAAGTTGAACCTGCTCTTCCAACCTCTGATTGTTTTCCTCCCCCTCCCTCAGATCTTGACAGTTACCCCGATTCTGCTTCTTCCGATACTGAACCTGATCTTCCTCCTACCCCAGCTCGTTTTACTTCTAAACGTCGTCATTCGACATCATCTGGCGATTCTGCTCCCCTTCCTAAATACCTTCTCCAGCAGGCCGCCCATGTGCGTCCCCGTATTCGTCACTCCCGTGGTTATGTTCATTCTCCTCACCGTAGTCCCTCCCCTCCGCCTCCACCTCCACCTGTCACACCTCCATCCCGTAGATTACGCATTCAACCCCGTTGTCCACCTACCATTCCACAGCCTCCACCACGAAGCTCTGTCCCGTCCACTCCTGTTGTCCATGCCATTGTCCCTACACCCCAACCTACACAGCACGATCCTCGCCTGTCATCGCAAGACATCGTAAGATTGGAAGCAATCATTTTTTGCGAAGATGTTTAAAAATTGAATTTTACATACTTCAAGATGCCAGTTCCTGTCATGTCGACATTTCCAGCCCTGAAATCGTTTTCTCGTATGATGTCCTCCCTGATTCTCATGATTTACGAAGCAAGTCTTTTACCCAATGCTTCCGCTGCTGAATTATTTGATCCTGATGTTGCAGTGAAGACCAGCTGTTATGCATCCCTGGACATTTTTTTTTTTTTCCTCGCTTGAGGTCGCATATTTTTTCCTCGCATGAGGTCGCATTATCCCCGCCCAAACCCGGCCCTGGTCAAGACCACATGTCCCAACACAAGAAGACCCAATGACAACATGTGTCACCGTATTGATCTTCTGTGTTCTCACACAAGAGACCTAATGACACACGAATGTCACTGTACCGGTCCCTGTGTGTAGACACATTATCCCAGCCAAAAGCCGGATACTAGGCATTGGGTTGTACAGCGTAAATTTTTTTTTTTTTTTTTTTTTTTTCCTCGCTTGAGGTCGCATATTTTTTCCTCGCATGAGGTCGCATTATCCCCGCCCAAACCCGGCCCTGGTCAAGACCACATGTCCCAACACAAGAAGACCCAATGACAACATGTGTCACCGTAGTGATCTTCTGTGTTCTCACACAAGAGACCTAATGACACATGAATGTCACTGTACCGGTCCGTGTGTGTAGACACATGATCACAGCCAAAAGCTTTTTTTTTTTTTTTTTTTTATTCCTCGCATGAGGTTGCATATTTTTTCCTCGCATGAGGGTGCATTTGCCCCACCCATACCCAGCCCTGGTCAAGACCACATGTCCCAACACAAGAAGATCCAATGACAACATGTGTCATTGTAGTGATCCTCTGTGTTCTCACACTAGGTACCTCATGACATGAATGTCACTACTGTTTCCCGTGTGTAGACACATGATCCCAGCCAATAGCCAGGATACTAGGCATTGGGTTGTACAGCGTAAAATACGCTGCAGTTCCACAGGACATCTCGGTTGCGGACTTTTATCAAGTTTGCAAGTTATGCTATGAAGTCCAGGAATTTCTATTTATGGAGAACTATTACATTTTAGTCCGCAGGGAAAACATTGATGAATCTCCCAGTACATGAACAGTTACCCTTGCGGCCTCCTTTCAAGCATTGATGATGGAGATATCCCGATTCAAAAGAACAGTGTAGTCCACATATATTGCTGATGCATTTCCTTTTATACGCGTATTGTTAATAAGTCACGTTAGTTTTGACTAATTTGATATTTGACTAGCTTTTATCTCCCTTTGTTTTTTGTTCCCATTACTTTTTACCATCTTTTATCTCCCTTTGTTTTTTTCCTGTACTTTTGACCATCGTTTATGTCCCTTTAAATTTTTTTTGCTATAAGATTTTGCTCAGATTTGAGTGTGCTGTTGTCCTGTTGTACCTAATAAAAGTGTTTAACTAAAATACATTTTCACCCGCCACTAATGTTGGCATCATCCATGACTTATTATAATATTGACTCCATTTTTGCTTCATGATTGTTTGAAGTTCCAGTTATTGTTCCACTAACATATGTGATTTAACTATTTGCCATTTCTCCATTGAGTACCTTAGTCCGTTGATTGCCATGTTTCCAATCCTTGCATTATTTCCGGTTATTGTTATACCGGTACAGTCATTTTTATTATTGAGACTTACCCATGTTTCCCATACCTTACCACCAAGTTTTGTGGTTCCATTTTCATTTTGTTCCATTAATTTTATCACCCACTTCAGTTGAAGTGTAGGGTGACAGACAGTTAGTACATCCGCCATTCTGGGCGTCGGCCATATTTTATGGGCACCCGCCATTTTTGTTCCCAGTTTTTCCTTTGCGACGTTAACTCGCTTGTCATGATTGTATTATGTTTTATAATGTATTTTGAGAGATATTTGATAACTATCAACCCATAAAAGCGGTTTGCTAGTTGGTTGATGATTGTTCAGTTCCATTACTGTTATATTTTTTGCCCATTATTATTGCTAATGGTTCCTACCATGTCATCCCCGGTCATTACATGTGTACCTTGATTATGTCCATCAGTCCCTACTTATGTCCCTTGATTATGTCCATCAGTCCCTACTTATGTCCCTTCATTATGTCCATCAGCCCCTACTTATTGATTATGTCCATCAGCCCCTACTTAAATACCTTAACTATGTCCCCACCACTTACAATTAATTCTTGAAATGTTAATTGAGTCATCCATCATTCCATATATTGATTGTTGTATTCCATCCGACACGATTTCTGGTGGGATACATGAACCCCGATATTTTTAGGGATTAGTCATCTTTTTAGGGACTAAAGTGTCTCCCTACGGGATACACTTTGGCGGCCCCCGGGCGTATGTAACAGGGTAGACTATTAAGTAGCTACAACTGTTAGCCTTATAGTAAAGTATTTTATGAATGACTAGTTAGATAAATAAACTACTAGTCAAGAATCAATGACATCATCAGTCATGACACACATGAACCCATGATGTCATCAAACCTTGTGTGGCCTACATACAAGTCAGACCGGAAAACATTTAGATTAGAGAGAACTTTAAACAATGGTTGGTCATCATCACATAGAAACAATAATTTTAGACTAGAGGATTCGTAGATGGTTAGGTTAAAGATTATTTCAACGGTCCACTAGCCCCCAAGACCAATCATTTGAAGGTTTCCGGTCTTAACTCCAATAAGAAATACTTCCTCTGGCGAGCCATAGCACCAGACCAGTATAAAGACTGATGCATCTTAGTAACCAGTCAGAGCTTGAGACAGTTATCTCAAAGCTAGAGTCAGACCCATCATAGGGAGTTCTTTAGTTTAGGTTTGGAGCAACCTGGCGCTACGACTACTATTGAACAAAAGCCCTTGACTCCTACGTTTTGTCTAGAGATCTCCTACCGACCAGGAAAGTTAGTGAACCAGCGCTAACCCCTGCCACGATTATGTGAGTGGTTCATTCCACTTGAAGTAAGTTCGAACTAGTTTTGATTGAAGTCTCGAATCGTATTTTATTTCGCTAGGATTTCTACAGATCATAAAACGACTAGAGTATTAAGGAGCCGTAAGCCTTTCGCCTTGGAGGCTAAAGCTGGCAGTTTTCATTTCCTTTCCCCATCAGAAATTTATCTCGAGCTGCCACTGTTTGATTGAAATACGAAACGAAAATAAAGAACATCTTTTATAACCATTTGGACTTATCAAATGCTCTGCACCATTGAAAGTTTCCATTGACTGTTCAAGTTGCTAATTACTTACCACCCCTTCAAGATCAATTTAGAATCCATCAAGGCACTTATGAGATCTACCAATTACCTGGGTTGTTCCTCCCTTCTGGAATTACTAACTCTGGTGATTAACCAGTATTTACCAGAAGAAACACAATAAGAAAAGTCCTGGGATTATTTCCCTTATATCAAGTAAAATACAGAATTACATCCCTTCAACAAAATCCACTATCACGATCTACTTCACCCGGCTACATAGTTTGACTTTTGGTGCCGTTCCCGTCTACTCCTCTACTTCACCCGGTCACAACGGCGCAGTAGTTCCATTCAGTCTTTGTCGCCACAGATGCACATTAAAAAACCCAGTCAGCAATTAGCTCACCTGCCGACGTAAACCCAGCCACTAACCTTAGCTCAATCACAGCCTCAAGTCAGTCGCTAACAAAATTCACTCACTATCTAAAGCTCAGTCACTAACTAAAGCTCAGTCACTAACTAGTGCTCAGTAATTAACTTTAGCTCAGTCACTAACTAGTGCTCATTCATTAACATAAGCTCAGTTACTAATTAAAGCTCAGTCACTAACTAGCGCTCAGCCACTAATCAACGTTTGTTCAAGTCACTAACCAAAGTTTAGTCAAATCACTAACCCAAAACCCAGCCACTTTGCCAAAGTTTTGCCAAGTTACTAACCAAAGCTTGGTCATTTAACCAAAGTGTAAAGGGCCTAGTCTGTTTTACAGACAGGGGGTATGATTTGTTGGTGTTGTGTGTACTGGACTCTCCCCCTAGCTTCACCCTAGGCCTAGTGAATTCATTTTTCATGAAAGGAGCGACCATTGCGGTGTCAGTCTCTTGGCCTAGTAAAACCTCTCATACCCTAAGATAGTTTTCCGTGGTGAAGAGCTACACCCTCCTCGAGGTAGTCCTGGTAACTGAGGGTGCGAACCCCCAGGCTAAACACAACGGATCTAGAGGATGATAAAAAAAACAACAAAAAAAAAAAAACAAATAGTGATACGTCTTACTGGGAGAAAGGACAATAAAAAACTTACGTTGCGGCCACAAGGCCTTCGTCAGGGACAGACAAACGAAAACCAGAAGGGAAAGAAAGTGAGAATTATGTAGAGAACATAAAACTAAAAATACGAGAAAACACCTGTAGCCTTCACTCACGTCAATGGCCCTGGCCACCACGGTGCCACTGACATCCAGGTGAAAGCTATCAGATCTTCTTCCTCGGACGCCAACAGTCGGCTCCGCCTTGAAGAACGCCTCATCCATCTTATGGGCTGCCTTAAACCCGATAGTTTGAACACCCAGCGTTTTTTTTGTCTGAGGCGTCCTTTTCTATCTAGTCCTATTTGTTTTCATGATTGCGATCACGCGTGAAAAAAAATTTTTTTTTTTAAATAATATTACTTTTTCTTCCTCTTCTCTCTCCTTAATTATTCCTCTCCGTTTTTTTTTAAAAATAATATTACTTTTTCCTCACTAAGTTTTCCAGTCCTTGTTTTCATTATTTTTTATTTATGCTTTGAATTTAGTATCCACTTCCGGTTTCCGGTTCAGTGGGAGACATTTTATTTCCAACATGTGACACACATCAGGGAGTGTTTTTTCTTATTTTTATAGTTTTATGTTCTCTACTTATATGAACTACTTCCTGAAGACTGGAACCCATCGTACAGGCACAGAGACTCATGACGTGACGATCCTATCGCCATCAACTTTTGGTCATATGCCTAGAGCCTCTGAGAACTCGGCGTAACCAGCAGGTAACTGGTGGCGGTGAATGAGTACTGTGAGCCTGTGACCGGGTGAAGTAGAGGAGTAGACGGGAACGGCACCAAAAGTCAAACTATGTAGCCGGGTGAAGTAGATCGTGATAGTGGATTTTGTTGAAGGGATGTAATTCTGTATTTTACTTGATATAAGGGAAATAATCCCAGGACTTTTCTTATTGTGTTTCTTCTGGTAAATACTGGTTAATCACCAGAGTTAGTAATTCCAGAAGGGAGGAACAACCCAGGTAATTGGTAGATCTCATAAGTGCCTTGATGGATTCTAAATTGATCTTGAAGGGGTGGTAAGTAATTAGCAACTTGAACAGTCAATGGAAACTTTCAATGGTGCAGAGCATTTGATAAGTCCAAATGGTTATAAAAGATGTTCTTTATTTTCGTTTCGTATTTCAATCAAACAGTGGCAGCTCGAGATAAATTTCTGGTGGGGAAAGGAAATGAAAACTGCCAGCTTTAGCCTCCAAGGCGAAAGGCTTACGGCTCCTTAATACTCTAGTCGTTTTATGATCTGTAGAAATCCTAGCGAAATAAAATACGATTCGAGACTTCAATCAAAACTAGTTCGAACTTACTTCAAGTGGAATGAACCACTCACATAATCGTGGCAGGGGTTAGCGCTGGTTCACTAACTTTCCTGGTCGGTAGGAGATCTCTAGACAAAACGTAGGAGTCAAGGGCTTTTGTTCAATAGTAGTCGTAGCGCCAGGTTGCTCCAAACCTAAACTAAAGAACACCCTATGATGATCTGACTCTAGCTTTGAGATAACTGTCTCAAGCTCTGACTGGTTACTAAGATGCATCAGTCTTTATACTGGTCTGGTGCTATGGCTCGCCAGAGGAAGTATTTCTTATTGGAGTTAAGACCGGAAACCTTCAAATGATTGGTCTTGGGGGCTAGTGGACCGTTGAAATAATCTTTAACCTAACCATCTACGAATCCTCTAGTCTAAAATTATTGTTTCTATGTGATGATGACCAACCATTGTTTAAAGTTCTCTCTAATCTAAATGTTTTCCGGTCTGACTTGTATGTAGGCCACACAAGGTTTGATGACATCATGGGTTCATGTGTGTCATGACTGATGATGTCATTGATTCTTGACTAGTAGTTTATTTATCTAACTAGTCATTCATAAAATACTTTACTATAAGGCTAACAGTTGTAGCTACTTAATAGTCTACCCTGTTACATACGCCCGGGGGCCGCCAAAGTGTATCCCGTAGGGAGACACTTTAGTCCCTAAAAAGATGACTAATCCCTAAAAATATCGGGGTTCATGTATCCCACCAGAAATCGTGTCGGATGGAATACAACAACCAATATATGGGAATGATGGATGAATCAATTCTATTAACATTTCAAGAATTAATTGTAAGTGGTGGGGACTGGTGGACATAGTCAAGGTACTTAAGTAAGGACTGATGGACATAATCAAGGGACATAAGTAGGGACTGATGGACATAATCAATGCACATATGTAATGACAGGGGATGACATGGTAGGAACCATTAGCAATAATAATGGGCAAAAAATATAACAGTAATGGAACTGAACAATCATCAACCAACTAGCAAACCGCTTTTATGGGTTGATAGTTATCAAATATCTCTCAAAATACATTATAAAACATAATACAATCATGACAAGCGAGTTAACGTCGCAAAGGAAAAACTGGGAACAAAAATGGCGGGTGCCCATAAAATATGGCTATCACCCTACACTTCAACTGAAGTGGGTGATAAAATAAAATAATGGAACAAACTGAAAATGGAACCACGAAACTTGGTGGTAAGGTATGGGAAACATGGGTAAGTCTCAATAATAAAAATGACTGCACCGGTATAACAGTAACCGGAAATAATGCAAGGATTGGAAACATGGCAATCAACGGACTAAGGTACTCAATGGAGAAATGGCAAATAGTTAAATCACATATGTTAGTGGAACAATAACTGGAACTTCAAACAATCATGAAGCAAAAATGGAGTCAATATTATAATAAGTCATGGATGATGCCAACATTAGTGGCGGGTGAAAATGTATTTTAGTTAAACACTTTTATTAGGTACAACAGGACAACAGCACACTCAAATCTGAGCAAAATCTTATAGCAAAAAAAATTTAAAGGGACATAAACGATGATCAAAAGTACAGGAAAAAAAACCAAAGGGAGATAAAAGATGGTAAAAAGTAATGGGAACAAAAAACAAAGGGAGATAAAAGCTAGTCAAATATCAAATTAGTCAAAACTAACGTGACTTATTAACAATACGCGTGTAAAAGGAAATGCATCAGCAATATATGTGGACTACACTGTTCTTTTGAATCGGGATATCTCCATCATCAATGTTTGAAAGGAGGCCGCAAGGGTAACTGTTCATGTACTGGGAGATTCATCAATGTTTTTCCTGCGGACTAAAATGTAATAGTTCTCCATAAATAGAAATTCCTGGACTTCATAGCATAACTTGCAAACTTGATAAAAGTCCGCAACCGAGATGTCCAGGGATGCATAACAGCTGGTCTTCACTGCAACATCAGGATCAAATAATTCAGCAGCGGAAGCATTGGGTAAGAGACTTGCTTCGTAAATCATGAGAATCAGGGAGGACATCATACGAGAAAACGATTTCAGGGCTGGAAATGTCGACATGACAGGAACTGGCATCTTGAAGTATGTAAAATTCAATTTTTAAACATCTTCGCAAAAATGTTCATTGCTTCCAATCTTACGATGTCTTGCGATGACAGGCGAGGATCGTGCTGTGTAGGTTGGGGTGTAGGGACAATGGCATGGACAACAGGAGTGGACGGGACAGAGCTTCGTGGTGGAGGCTGTGGAATGGTAGGTGGACAACGGGGTTGAATGCGTAATCTACGGGATGGAGGTGTGACAGGTGGAGGTGGAGGCGGAGGGGAGGGACTACGGTGAGGAGAATGAACATAACCACGGGAGTGACGAATACGGGGACGCACATGGGCGGCCTGCTGGAGAAGGTATTTAGGAAGGGGAGCAGAATCGCCAGATGATGTCGAATGACGACGTTTAGAAGTAAAACGAGCTGGGGTAGGAGGAAGATCAGGTTCAGTATCGGAAGAAGCAGAATCGGGGTAACTGTCAAGATCTGAGGGAGGGGGAGGAAAACAATCAGAGGTTGGAAGAGCAGGTTCAACTTCCAAAAAGTCGGAATCAAGGGCNGTAACAGCAGCTCGACGGACTACTCTAGACCGGAGTCTGTGTAAAGCATTATCTCTGGTAGGACTATCACTATCTGATGAGGAAGCATCATAATCATGGGGTTGGACAGGTGTAAGCGGAGCAGGGGGAGTGTTAAGTGAGACGGGGGCAGATCTGATGTTGTCTGATGGAGGACTAAATGAAAGTTCAGACATGGACGGAGAGTTTGAATGGTTATATTGGAGGGTAGCATTTCGCATGGGGCGGCCAGACGGAAGAGCGGGAGGAGGGACAGTGTAGGGGCGTTTAGGTGGTACATTCGAGGAAGAGGAGGGAGAATGAGAAAGTTGCGGGAAAAGAGGCTGAGGAGAAGTACAATTACTGGAAGCACAAGGGACGGTTGTAAACGTAGGAGAGGAAAGTGAACGGCACTGAGGAGGATAGTTACTAAACGATACACGCGGATTAGTAACAGCACCAATGGTGGTGGGGTTTGAGTAGGAAGGGTAAGTAAATAAACGGGAAGGAGTAGCGGAGGGGCGTGTATAACACACTGTGGAGGGAGGAACAGAGGCACGATGAGGCAGGGAATGTGATGCTAAGTGAGCAATCACTGTACCACGTTTAATAGTTACAGGTTTCCCAGAAGTATTGAACAGCATGACGGGAAAATCACGCTTAGTGGAAATCTGAACAATGCCATCAACAACATTGATGCAGGGGTCACCAATGATGTCTACATCAGGCAATGGTTCCACTATGACAGAATGGCCAGAAGAGACATAGTCAGATCGTTTGACCCGACCGGTGGCTATAGTTAAAGAGTGAGGCTTTAAGGTTACAGGGGTAATGAGGCGGACAAGGGACGCAATGTGGATATCATCCTGAAGAGGGATGAATTCACCATTGACGCGAATCTGTTTCAAGTCAAAGTAAATGCGCACTTTGTGATGAAGAAAGAAGTCACGACCAAGAATGAAATTCCTAGTCATCCCAGTAGCAACAATAAAAGGATGCGCAAGAGATTGAGATCCAATCTGGAGGCGAATGATAGCCGTTCCAATAGAACGCAAAGGTTGTCCAGTGACAGAAGTTAAAGAAGTGGAAGAAGGAAAGAATTGGACGTGTTTGCGGATCTGGCGAAATAACTGTTCTCTTATTAAACTAACAGTAGCACCAGTATCCACAAGAGCGCGATAGTTCTTTTTATTAATGGCAATTAGACAAGAAGAAGGGTCAGGAGTGACCGAAGGAGGAGAGATATAAGAGATGGAAGTCAGAGAGACCGTAGAAGAGGAAGAAAAAATTATCGGACTATCACAGGACTTGTGAAAGTGACGAAATGTGTTTGTTTTGTTAGAGGATCTAGTGCCCACAAGAGGTGGGTTAAAGCCACACGACGCGATCCTATCTATCGGGTGGCGGAATGTGTTTCCCTGGCCCATGAGAGGTTGGGGGTGGAACTGTCCACGGTGGAATGAACGTGGAGGGATACGAGGTGGTTGCACGGGGTTGGATGGTAACCATGAGAGCTGGTGCGGCTGACGTTGATCATTCACCGGGTGTTGAGGTTGTGATCTAGCGTGGTTCAAGGTCCTGTTAAGATTTTGTTGTTTCTGCACACAACTTTTTGATGTGTGTCCGGCCAAACCACAAAAGTAGCAAATGACTGGAGCTACCTGTTGAACTTGTAGAGCAGATGGGTGACGTCGGTGTTGAGTGCGCTGAACAAACTGTTGGCGATAAGATCCCGGCAATGGAGTATCGTACGGCTGTAACATGGATGGTTGCTGCCAAGATTGACGGTAATGACTGATGTCCATTGGCTCTTCATCTGTGTGATCGTGTGCACGAGGTTCACGCCCAAATCTATTTGCAAACCGTTTCTTCACATTGTCTTCATTTATTGCTAGTTGTATGGCATCAAGGATTGTCTGTGGGTCTTTCCTTATTAAATGAAGTTTCAGCGCATCTGACTGGAGACCATCGATAAAAATGCCAACAAGTTGGTTTTCCGTATCAGTAGACGCAGAGGAAGGTTCCACTAAAGCATCTTCAGCCAGGTTTAACAACCTATCGGCATAAAACTGAACCGACTCTTGACAGTCCTGATGGAGTCTGCGAAGCAAGGTCCAAGCGTGTTGGTGGTCCTTAACGGAAGAGTAACGTCGGGTGAGCTCCTTCTGTAGAGAGGCAAAGGTCTCGTCTGGAAATAACTGTGCACGGCGACGTAGATAGTCAGTGACAAGTGACTGAGATGATAAGAAGGCAACACGTTTGCGATCGGCATCAGTGGCTGATGGAATCAATGAAGTAAATTTCTCAATGTCACGTAACCACTGCCGAAAAGTGGACGGATCACCACAAAAAGGCTTAACAATGTTATTGATGTTGTGCAGATTTGCACTCTGTGTAACCAAGCTAAGGGTGGTAGCAATAGCTTGTAGAGAACTATTAGGAACTACAGCGTTATCTGGCAATGGTTGACTCAACGCATGCTGTTGTTGCATGTCATGTATCTGCTGTTGTAATAACAGATTTTGTTGTTGGAGTAATTGTACTTGATTTTCAAACTGCTGTTGCATATTTGGATCCATCATGTATAAGCTGTACCACACCGAAAATGACAATCTCTGGTGTGTGAAAGGTCACGGCACCAAAAGTCAAGACTATGTGACCGGGTGAAGTAGAGGAGTAGACGGGAACGGCACCAAAAGTCAAACTATGTAGCCGGGTGAAGTAGATCGTGATAGTGGATTTTGTTGAAGGGATGTGATTCTGTATTTTACTTGATATAAGGGAAATAATCCCAGGACTTTTCTTATTGTGTTTCTTCTGGTAAATACTGGTTAATCACCAGAGTTAGTAATTCCAGAAGGGAGGAACAACCCAGGTAATTGGTAGATCTCATAAGTGCCTTGATGGATTCTAAATTGATCTTGAAGGGGTGGTAAGTAATTAGCAACTTGAACAGTCAATGGAAACTTTCAATGGTGCAGAGCATTTGATAAGTCCAAATGGTTATAAAAGATGTTCTTTATTTTCGTTTCGTATTTCAATCAAACAGTGGCAGCTCGAGATAAATTTCTGGTGGGGAAAGGAAATGAAAACTGCCAGCTTTAGCCTCCAAGGCGAAAGGCTTACGGCTCCTTAATACTCTAGTCGTTTTATGATCTGTAGAAATCCTAGCGAAATAAAATACGATTCGAGACTTCAATCAAAACTAGTTCGAACTTACTTCAAGTGGAATGAACCACTCACATAATCGTGGCAGGGGTTAGCGCTGGTTCACTAACTTTCCTGGTCGGTAGGAGATCTCTAGACAAAACGTAGGAGTCAAGGGCTTTTGTTCAATAGTAGTCGTAGCGCCAGGTTGCTCCAAACCTAAACTAAAGAACTTTTTTTTTTTTTTTTTTTTTTAAAAACCTTTATTGGGTCTAAGATTTTAAACAACATCAATGTTATATACAAGAATGACATTTGTAAGATATGACCCCCCCCCCCCCCCCCCCATATCCCCAAATAAGCAGTGCAACATATCACAAAGCAATATTTACATTATAATATTAAAAGATAAATGGCAAAAGGTACAAACCCTGTCCTTCCCACTTCCCTCCCAATTTAAAACATTTTGTGAAACCAAACCCCCATTTCCAAACAAATCTTAACACAAATTCCGTCAATATTATAACATACATAATAGGCAAACCATAGTTGATGGTAGATGAAAGTATGAATGAGTGATGGTACAATGGGTATTTATAGTATGAACACAGCAAATTATCAAAGTTACATTGCCTTCTGTAAAGACTCAGGGTCACAGAAGGCGTGATGCATAATATTTAAAGTATATTATTCAAACAAAAAACTTATTTATTTTAAACTTGTCTTGTTATGTCATCTGTTATTTGTTCATATATTTGTGAAAATATTCTACTGTCGTAATGTATGCCGTCATGTACTGCCCTATTCCTACATATCCATACTAAATATCTAAATTCAGCTAAAAGAGTTAATAATTTAAGTTCTGTCTGTCTCTGTAACGAAGGTAAAGTATTTAACATGACCGCTTGGTACATGTTAAGTGATTGCGGTGTTTTGGAAGCTATTAGTGTTCTTAGTTTGTTTAGTGTGGGGGCCACTGTTTTACATGTGTAAAACAGGTGGTCCTCTGTTTCTATTGTGTTGCTACTGCACAGTTTACACTTTGGGGGCGCTTTGCCAGCTTTTTTTGTCGATCGCTCACTCACAATAGGTGTTAAACTGTACAGTAACCTGTATGTGACTTGTTTGGCTTGTGGCTTAACGTCTAATGCATGAATGTTTGTGAAGCTTTGCGTGTAGTCTGTTATGAAAAGGTTGTACCCTCGTTTAATCCGTGTACCTAAATAAGGTTCTTGTGCCCCTACTAAAAGTTTGTATATTAGTTTAGTGTCTTGTTTTACTAGATGTTCGTTTCCTTTTAAGTTTTGTAAGCATATCTTATAAAAGGGTGGTGGGGTACCAAAGAAATGGGGTTGATTATTTTCTAATTTATGTAACTTAATTAACCTTAATCCTATATAATAATGTGCTAAAGGGTACATCCTTGAATTTTTTATAACCTCCCCTATATACTTAATCCTTAAAGCTTTAATTTTAGTGTTAATGTCCTGTAGGGCTATCCCCCCTTTGTTCTTAGGTTGTATTAAAGTTAGAAGCTTTATACCTCTAATCGTATTCCTAAAAATAAAATCCCTAATCAGTACATTTATTTTAGTTACAATTGATTTTGGCATGATTTGGACATTTGCTGTATAAATTATTTTTGGCATAATGAAACAGTTCACTATGACGCTTCTCCCAAAAATGGTAGTTGTCTTATATTTATACCTTTCTAACATGTTTTGGATTTTATCTAATAATTTTACCCACGTTTCTGTATTGGGGTCATGAGGGTTGCAGGAATAATGTAATCCATATATTTTGATTCTGTTAACTTGCGTTAACTGAAAGGGGAAATCTGTTTTATTTGCCCATCTGCCTAATCCCATTATACTAGATTTCTGAACATTTAGTTTGGATTCGTTAGCGTATCCAAACTCTGTAAAGACTTCCAATATGTTTTTTTATAGAATCTATTGTTCCTGGGAGAAATATAGTATCATCAGCGTACGCCAACAATTTCCTTTCTCCTCTACCAGGAACAAAGGTTCCCGTGATGTTTACGTCCTGCCTTATTTTTTCTAGAACTGGTTCTAGTGTTAGTACGTATAAAAGGGGCGATAAACAACAACCCTGTCTCACTGACCTTGACAGCCTTATTGGTTCACTTAAACTATGGTTAATTAATATTCTACTGTGTGGTTTCTTGTATAATATTTCTACCCATGTTCTGAAGTATTCCCCTATGTTGTTTGCTTGTAAAGTTTTATGTAAGAAGGAATGCGATACTCTGTCAAAGGCTTTCTCCTGATCTAGTGATAATGTTGCACTTTGACACTGTCTATCATGCGTGTATGTAATCAAATCTCTTATAAAATGTGTATGTCTACAAATGTTTCTACCATGGACACTACATTGTTGATCTGTATGTATCATTTTTTCCATAAATGGTTTGAGCTTCAGAGTGAGAGCTTTGGCCAGAATTTTATAATCAGTATTTAACAGTGAAATAGGCCTGTAATTTTTGATTGACTTTTTGTCAGCATTGTCTTTAGGTATTAACGTAATAAAGGATTCGTTCAAACTATTTGGAAGCTCTCCTTTCTGGAAGGCTTCTTCAAATACTTTAATTAATAAAGGGCCTAAAATCGGGAAAAAGAAAAAGTAAAATTCTGCAGTCAACCCGTCTGGCCCGGGTGATTTATTTTTTTGGAAAGTACTGATAGCTTCCCTTAAATTTTCCAAAGTTAAAGTTTCATCTAATTTCCTGCTCTCATCTTCACTCAAACGCTTTGTATAGTGTAGGAATTTATCCTGTGTGTTTGCATTAGTTTCCTGCTTAGTGTATAATTCCCCATCAAGGCCAGCTCCTTGACGTGGAGATGGGGCTCAAGTACAGCCATCAGCGGCTGAAAAACCAAGACTGGCCAGGCCCTCCTAGACTCGAGCAAGACCACAGTCTGCCCTAGCAAGTCAAGGTGCTGAAGACGGAGGCAACCAGCCAAGAGGCGCACCACAGCAATCAGGAGGCCACGCATTAGCGCTATGGGAAGTATGCCTATATCTGCAAAACGTTATGGCACTCGCCCTGTGACGGACACCCAGGCAGGCGCAGTGCCGGGCCCTCTGCCTCGGAAGGGCCCAACCCCTACTACTGGGGGTCCTTCTCAATTGCCCCGGGGAGCCAGGAGGCATGAGAATAGAGCTACTGGCCAAGCAAAGAAAAGACCATTTAAAATAATGCACTGGAATGCTGAAGGCGTCAATAGTAAAAAAGACAGCTACAGCAAAAAATTAGAGCTCGAAAATATCTTGAATGAAGAGCAAGTAAATGTATGTTGCTTGCAAGAAACCCACCTCAACAAGGACATAGCCTTCAAAATCAGAGGCTACCAGTGCTACCGATCTGACCGAATAGACAGGCGAAAAGGTGGAATACTGACACTCGTGAGGAATAACATCAGTGCATGTCAGCTTGAAACATATATGGAGGGGGCGGAATACCAGATGCTTCATCTCAGGACAGAAAGTTCAGAATTCCACCTGCTCAACTACTACTGTCCAAGCGACCGCCCACTGGCACTAGATACAATCCCAGCAAAAGAAAGACTGATTGTATGCGGAGACTTCAACAGCCACTCACAGAGCTGGGGCTATGATCACATGGACAGGAGAGGTGAGGAGCTTGAAAACTGGCAGGATGACAATGGGCTTATCCTGATTAACCAGCCAATCGACCCACCAACCTTCTACTCGAGATCATGGCACACCACCTCTACACCAGACCTGGCATTCCACTCACCCAGCTTGGAGTGGAACACCACACGCGTTGTAGGGAAACAACTTGGAGGCAGCGACCACCGGCCAGTCTTCCTAATTGTGGAAAATGAACTTGTCAAGGAGAGCAGCACTCTCTCTAGGTGGAACTACAAGAAGGCAGACTGGACAATGTACCAGCACCGTACTAGTATACTGGCTAGAGATCTGACTGTAGACAAAGACATCAATAAGCTAGTTGATGAATTCAGCAGATGCATATTACAGGCTGCCCGTGAAACAACACCTAGAGGGGCTCGTAAGCACTACAAACCATATTGGAACAGTGAACTAGAGCAGCTGCACAACGACGTGGAAACATCTCGAAAGCAGGCAGAGACCAGTCCATGCCAAGAACACCACAATAACTACCAGCAAGCTAAGGCCAAATTTCAAAGGGCCAAGTTGCGGGCCAGGCGGAGAAGCTGGAAGGAGAAAACACAGAGTTCTTGAACTTTGAAAGAGATACGAGGAAACTGTGGAAGCTGGTAAAGCAACTTAACGATGAAGGTACAGAGAGAAACTCAAGGATTGCTCTGTACAAAGATGGAAACATCCTCATGGGAAAACAGGCAGCTGATCACTTTGCAGACTCCTTTGCTAAAGACAACAACATCGAAGTTAGCCCAGAGAAGCAACAGGAGACTCGTGGGAAACAACACGCAGGACGAGATGGAACCATACCTGAAGTTATGGAGGCACCAATCACATTCAGAGAACTGGAGCTTGCAATATCCAAATTGAAAATGAGAAAGTCGCCAGGAGTTGATGGAGTGTCCAATGAAATGATTAAGAACTTGGGAACCGCAGCAAAAACAAAGCTGCTGCAGATCTACAATATCTGTTGGAACTCAGGCAGAGTTCCACAGACCTGGAGGGAAGCAATCATGATACCACTCCTAAAACCAGAAAAAGACAGTTCCACTGCCTCCAGCTACAGACCAATCAGCCTTACAAGCTGCCTCTGCAAAACAATGGAACGTATCATCAACCTCAGGCTACAGTGGTACCTTGAAAGTGAAAACCTTCTTGTACCACAGCAGGCGGGCTTTAGGCAGTGTTATTCCACCGAAGATCAGGCAACTTACCTTTCCCAAGAGATTGAGGATGCGTTCCAAGATAAGAAACTGGTACTAGCAGCATGGATAGATCTAAGAAAAGCATTTGACAAGGTTTGGAAAGAAGGGCTTCTGAAGAAACTGAGAAATTGTAGAGTGAATGGTAAGATGTACAAATGGGTGAAAGCATACTTGCATAACAGAAGAGCCCGAGTACAACTAGATGGCCTCAAGAGAAAGAAAATTCTACTGCGTCATGGCGTCCCTCAGGGAGGGGTTATGTCCCCCACACTTTTCCTAGTATACATCAATGACCTGGTTGCTGAACTACCACATGGAATGAAAGTGGCAATGTACGCTGATGACCTGGTAATATGGTGCACAGATGAGCATGCAACAGTGGCCACCAAACTGCTACAAAGAGCTATAGATGCCTTAACCTCATGGGCAAATAGATGGTGTGTCAGCATCAACACAGACAAGTGCAGCACTACGCTCTTCACCCTCTCTCCCAAACAAAAAAGCTGGTGTCATCAAGATAAACGAAGAGCTCCTGAGAGAAGATAAAACAACCCACCTATCTCGGAGTTACATTCGATGATAGGCTGACATGGAAGCAGCACATCAACAAGGCAGCAACAAAGGCCAGGAGGAAGCTAGCCATCCTGAGAAAACTAAGTGGAACCACATGGGGAGCCAGCGGGAAAATACTTAGTAAAGTTTACCAGCAGGGCATACGACCACACCTGGAATATGGGTCAGCTGCGTGGTGTCCAGCATCAAACACCACATTACAAGAGCTAGATAAGGTGCAAAACCAGGCGCTTAGGGTCATCACGGGGGCAATGAAATCAACGCCTATAGTGGAGATGGAGAAAATGGGGAGGATACAAGCACTGAGAGAACGCAGAAACACGAAAGTGCTAACACAGGCAGAAAAGTTCCTCTGTATGCCGAGCCATCCAATGAAGGACAGATTCCAAAACCTAGCAATGGGGCGACTGAAAAGAAGCAGCTTTATCCACCAGGCCAAACGATTTCGTAGACAAACTTCAGACCTGCCTGAAGTTAACAGCCCTCTAAAGTCTGTGCCAGAACAAACCCCTTGGAGAGAGGAGCATGGACTACCAGTACACATCCACACAAAAGTGAAAGGAATATTCGACAGGGATGAACAGAACAGCGTGCAACGTAGGACAGTCACTCTCAGTTTCCTGGATGATGAATACCCACAGGACCTCTGGGTCCGAGTATACACGGATGGGTCAGCACAGAATGCAGTAAAGAATGGAGGAGCAGGAGTGTACATAGAATACCCAAACAACACTAGGGATACGGTCAGAGTACCAACGGGGAAATTCTGTAACAACTATGATGCAGAAGTCCAGGCAATCAAGGTGGCAACTGAGAAACTACTGAACACCAATCTCGGTCCACAGCCTGTAGTATTCCTGACAGATGCAAGATCAGCACTCCAAGCACTTCAGTCCAGAAAATTGCCAGTTATACAGGCCCTACTTTCTGAACTGTGCAACCAGCGCAGGGTCGCCATGCAGTGGATACCGTCTCATTGTGGAATACCAGGAAACGAGAGAGCAGACGGACTGGCTAAAGAAGGTGCTGCAGACAAACAACCGGATGTACCAGTAACGTACCATCAGAAGAAAAAGATGATCAAATCAATCAGAAAGCCACCAACATCAACGCAGGATGACTACCAAGCTATGAACAGATCAGAACAAATAGTCATTCTGCGCCTCAGAACAGGACACAACCGCCTCCGCAGCCACATGTATACAAAATTCAAGATTGGCAATTCAGCCATGTGTACATGTGGACAGGCACCCCAGACAGCGGGGCACGTACTGCAAGATTGCCCCGAATATGATATATTGAGGCAAACCCACTGGCCCAGAGAAACAACACTGGAAGCAAAACTATATGGACCCCTGTATGAACTACAAAAGACAGTGAAGTTTATACAAGAAACAACATTGCAGATATAGACAATATATTTCAAGCGAACGAAAGAAGAAGAAGAAGAAGTGTATAATTGTGTGTAGTATTCTAAAAAGGCTTGTCTAATATTAGTGTCTTCTGTCTGATGTTGACCGTTCATATCTAATATTTCATATACCTGTCTACTGCGTTGAACGTTTTGCTCTATCTCTAAGTATTGTCTGCTGGGTATCTCTTGTGTAATAGTATTTAATTTAGTCCTGAGTAATGCCCCCTGGTATGTGTGTTGTTTGTAAATGTCTAATTGCTCTTCTAAAAAATGAATGTGTGGGTTATTTTTATCTATCTGTTTAGTTAAGCTAATGGCATCTTCTAATAAATTTTGTTCTCTCTTAAAAGCCCTGTGTATGGTTGTAGCTAGAATCTGTGACCTATCTCTTATTGTGTTTTTTAGCAGGTCCCAATATTCTGCGATGTTATTTTTGGGAATGTCCTGCGTGTAACCCTGAATGAGCTGTGTTATTTTGTCTGTAAAGAAAGTATTTTTTAGCAAATTGTTGTTGAATTTCTAGTGCGGGGATCTCTTTAATTCTGTATGTGTGTGTCCCGTACTTAGAACTGTGTATACTGCCTGATGGTCTGTGTATTTTGTGGTGAAGTGGGATGTTATAAATATTTATAGGGGACTTAGTGTACTGACTGAGATCAGCTGTGAAGGTATATATATCTAATAAGAGTAGTGTATTATATATAACCTTACTTGCTACCACATATCTATATATCTCAGTCAGAATTATTCTGGAATAGTGTGATGACTACGTTATGTGTCTAGGGTATGTGTATGATGAAGTGTAAGTCACAACAACAGACAGATAAACAATTTAATTTAATCCACTACTCTTAACAACACTGTGACACTCACATACATATAACACTCTATGAGAATATCTTAAAGAAGTCACTCGTAACTTTTCAAATAACAATATGTATTCATTACTGGCATGAATGAATATGTGTCCTGATTCAACTACAAGGGAACCAGGAATCACAATCAATTTAAATTACAAGTTATGTACAGAATGTATTTAATATGAATATTGTAGTGACATATATTATTACAAATATTCTATGTGTGTCAGTTGTGTAGTAGTAAAATGAGGTAATACTGGTTTTGTTTTGTTCAAGCTCTGTTGGTATTTGTCATCATGACTTCAATAGTTTGTCTTTTGGGACTAGTATTGGAGATGTTCTCAGTTCCTGATATTAAGACAATTAAATTCCCCTCTTAATGTTAATTTTATAAAGTCATTTCAAGATGAGGGGACATAATGTTGAGCTCAGCTGGCCAAGTTAGCTTATCTGGCGTGATGGCGGCAGGAAAGGACTCCTCTGCTCGAATTCTCCTCTGGGCTCTGGAGACACCTCACTGATAGCTAAAAGGACCAAGGAGTATGCTGTCCGACACTGGATTCAGCAAAGCTCTGACCAGGTGCTGCTCAGTACCATCAAGACCACTGTCCCACAATTTCATGGAAATAAACACAGATACGTTGATTAGCAATGAATTCTGGCACAATTACTGGCACAAATTTCCATCTGCTTATGTTCCAGGCTTTTATTTTAGCAAAATTGTGAGCTGGCTTCAACGCACTGATGCTTTATCAAGCTTATTTAAACAAGTGGTTTCGAACTAACGCTCCCAAGTGTGTATATCAGTGAGACTGGCCAATGAGCCACGTTTCGACAAGTGTTTGAAAAAATGTTACCTTTCCCCGTTTCCCCTAACAACGAAAGATAGTATTTATAGTCCGACCAATCGTGGTTAGGCTTTCATTTGTTGCGCTCCAATCAATTGGGAGTTTACATGGTAGGCTATTTATGTAACGTAAGGTTTTTTTTTTCAAACACGTTATATAAAAAAAATTTTATGAGCAGAAATGATTCCATGCTGTCAGGCATCCTCACTATTTTATTTTGGGTATAATTTATTAATTCCTGGACTATTTGCGTAACGTTTTACCTATTATTTGTCAGCAAGCCCTAAGGAACCCAAATATACCAATTTGAAAGAGCTACGTGGCTGCGTTCAAAATATGTATTTTCTACCTCCTGTTTCGAAGATGTGCTGTCTGGGTACTGTTATGTTTTCAACCGTAAACCCATCTAATGTTGTCTTTCCTAATAAGAGTTTTTTATGATTTATAAACCTAACTCTGGGAAAGGGTAGTGTATTTTATCACTGTCCGTCTGAAAAACAATTAGTGCATGTAGACTTACACGCGTGATGGCAGCATTTGTGTATCGCGCGACGCGTGTTGCATGCGTTCCCGATTTTATTCGCCCCTCTCTCTCTCTCTATATATTTGAGTCCATCTGTTCGTTCGTTTTGGTAACGTAATATAATTAATGTTAGGATTAATTTAGGTCATTACGCAGGGCCTCTCAATGTTTTTCTTAGAAATGCAGCACACGTTTCATTGAAGAAAGCGGGTAATAATACAGTAAGCTTTTACTATCAACGTGAAAGCGTTACAATTTGCAGACGAAGCATAAAACAAGGGGGATTTCGAGTACAGTCATTGTGACAGCACTGTTCTTTACCATTCTTCTTCCTTTATTTATTATATGTATTTATTAGGCTTTATATTTACTTGATAATTTATATATGTGGATTAGAATATTCCACGACACCTCCCCTCTTAAAACAGACATTATATGTCAGTCCTTTATTCTATATACACATAGAGAAATTCATTATTATTTCTGGGTTTACGGTGATTCTCATCACACGGATGGCGGCTTAAAAAATCCGCTCCCAAATTGGTTTTTCCAGATATATACTCAATGCTAAAATTATATGGAGCCAAAAGTAAAGACCATCGGAGTAACCTGGAGTTCTCATGCTTAGCCTGTGCTAGAAACGATAAAGGTTTGTGATCTGTTTGCAACTTAAATGCCTTCCCATATAGATAAATATTGAATTTCTTTATCGCCCATATTACTGCAAGACATTCTTTTTCGCTAGTTGAGTAGTTGATTTCAGCTTTATTCAACTTTCTGTTAGCATATGCCACTGGGCTTAATTCCCCATCCAAGGCATCTGATTTCTGTAGTAGAGTTGCACCTAACCCAATATTACTTGCATCCGTCCTTACAATGAATTCTTGACTTAAGTCAGGTAATTTCAAAATGGGTTTACTTGTGAGCTTTTCCTTCAATTCTTGGTAATTCATTTCACATTGTGGTGTCCATGTAATGCGATCTGGATGTCCTTTACGTGTCAATTCCGTTAAAGGTGCACATATGGAATTAAAGTTTTTGATATACTTCTGGTAGAAACCACATAATGAGACAAAGGATCTCACGTCCTTCTTGGTTTGTGGTCTCGGGGCTTTCTGTAGTTTCTCTAAATTCTTTGGGTCAGGGGTCATGTTTCCCTGATAAACTGTGTGTCCCAAAATTCCAATTCTTTACATCCAACGCAACATTTGGTTGGTCGGGCTGTTAAATTTGCCTCCCTAAGTCGATCAAACAGCATGTTCAGAGAGTCAATGTGTTCCTCAAATGTTTCTGTTGCTATAAGGATATCATCCATAAAATTTGTTATACAGGGATTATTCAGAGGATCCAATAATTTTCTCATCATTCTAGAGAAGACACTAGGCGCATTCTTCAATCCAAATGGCAATCTATTAAACTCATAGTGTCCTTCTGAGGTACTAAAAGCTAAGTATGGTCTAACCTCAGGCTTTACTGGAATCTGATAGTATCCTTTACTCAGATCCACTTTTGAGAAATATTTAGCTTTATTTAGTCTGGCAAACAGCTGATTTGTATCCGGCAATGGATCCACCTGTCCTTCTGTAATAGCATTCAGTCTCCTGTAATCTATACAGAGTCTATGTTCTCCAGAGGGCTTCCTTAAAAGTACAACACCGGAACTATACGAAGACTCACTGTGCGAAATAATTCCTTCCTTCAACAGATAGTCTATCTCTTCCTTCAAAGCTTTCTCCTTAGCAAACGGAATCGAATATGGTTTCATACAGACAGGTGTGGGGTCTATCAGTTTCATATCATATTCCAATAGGTTTGTATCCCCTGGTCGGTCTGTTAACACCTCTGCATGATTATTTAGAACCTGTTGCACTCTCTCTTTCTGAGTTTTCGTTAAATGTGTACTGATTTTCACCTGTGCTGCTGTCTCACAGGGGTGTAATGGATATTCAAATGATGAAAGTGGTTCCTTTTTCATCTCCATGGCGATGGACAAGGTCAACAAGTGTGTCTCTTCCTGATGTTCTCTTTCCAAATATTTCTTCAGGAGATTCACATGATAGATTTTTTCTTTCCCCTTCTTATCTATCTTATAATTTGTTCTAGACACCTTCTCTAGAACTGTATATGGACCCTGCCATCCAATTTGTAACTTATTCTGACTCCCGGGCAAAAGAAGCAGTACCTTCTCTCCCACAGCCAAATTTCTGTCTTTCGCCTTCCTGTTATAATAGGCAGCATGTTTCTTCCTGGCTTGTTTCAAATTTTCATTGGCAAGTTTCCAGCCAGTTTTTAACCGAGTGGTCAGCTCATTCACATATGGTATGAAGATGTAATGTTTTCCTCTGCCTTTTCATCAGTCCACGTTCTTAACAAAGCTACATGTGGACCTTTAATTGTGTGGACCTATTTGTCCATGCACCGGTATGGTCTCTTCCACTCGAAGCTTTATAGTGATGATTTTTCCTCCCAGAATTATCATTCACAAAACGACCGCTACCAATTTTTCTTTTGGGGCTTTCTCCCCACTTAAAATTCTTGATGAGAGATTTCCTCCCTACATCCTCTTCCTCCAGTTTGTTTAAGTCCGATTGAGGGATTTTCGGCTTATCCTGGGGTAAGACATCTTTTTGCACTCTCCGCATAGTGGCCATTGTAAAACAGTTAAGTGAAGCTTGTCCGTGAAAAGGGGCTTCCCATTCCATTTGGTCCACTTTATCAAATCTATTTTTCCTTTTATTGTCAGGCCTGATTTTGCCCCATGGCGTGTCCAGGTCCTGATCCATGTTCCCACTTGTGGGTGTTCCCTCATGTGCTATGCTACACCTTTCTACAAAATTCTCAATGTCCCATCTTGCTTTGGGCCAATAATAATTGTGAGCCACCTTTTGAATGATGGTACCTATTTTCTCATGGTCCCCATCTGGTTTCACATGTAGACTCCTTATTAATTCTGTCCTATATCTCTTTGGAAGAACCAGCTGTCCGTGACCATTGGATCTAGTTCCAGTCTTCCTATACATCAACTTGTTTTTCATGTAAAAATCTCCCTTGCCTGGAGTTGTATGACAAGTTGACAATTTTCTGAAACAAGGCTTGAGTGTTTTATCCCCAGCCTGTGCCTTCCTCATCTCTTCTGGAGTGGTATCTAACATAATATCCTCCTCCTGTCTTGAGGTCGACCTGACCTGAAGGGTTGCCATATACACAGGTTTCCTTCTGCAACGGTCAGTGTCATGATTGTCCATCTGACAATTCTTACACCACCTTTTTCCTTGGTTGAAAGATTTTCTTTCATCATATTTCCTTTCATCGAATTGTGGGAATTTATTTTTATTGTCATACCGTGGCCTATCAAATTGGTGCTTACCTTTATTTTGATCCCTAGGATCAAATTTATTAAAGTTCTGTGGTGCCCTTAAAGTTATCCACTTGTTTCTTTTTATTACCTGTTACCTCTGCTTGAGCTGCTTGATACCTTTCAGCAACATTTAGCAACTCATCCAGCCTCTCTGCACCTTGTTCCATGAGAAACTTTCTCAGGTCTGGAGCCATGGACTCTCTTAATTGCTCTATAAGGACCATTTCCTTAAGATCTTGGGTTTTCCCCAGAGAAGTCCATTTCTCCAAGTATGTCTCTATTCGTGCAGAGAACTGGTGATAGGTTTCACCTGACAGTAGTTTAGCATTCCTAAATTTTTTTCTATAGAATTCTGCATTCTTTTCATACCTTAACAAAAGAGCCTGCTTTAGCATGTCATAATTTTCCTGATCACCTCTGCTCATTTTTGCAAAAACTTCATAAGCTGCCCCACGAAGTCCCTGAGATAACTTTAAGCTCCACCTTTCTCTCTCTAACCCATACGTGGTAGCTAATAGTTCATACCTATTTAGGTAGCTCTCAATATCATCGTCTTTCTCAACAAAATGATCTAAATGAAAATTCATAGCTGAGGTTGAGGCTCCTTGAGTAACCGTAGCATCAGAGGCAAAGGGACTGGCACCATTTTCAGGAGCATGGCCTTGAAACTCAAACTCCCTTAGTCGTAACTCATGTTCCCTTTGTAATCTTTTATCTTCTGCTTCCCTTTCTGCAGCTAATCTCCTCTCTTCCCTTTCTGCAGCTAATTTCTTCTCTTCCCTTTCTGCAGCTAATTTCTTCTCTTCCCTTTCTGCAGCCAATCGTTTGTCTTCTCTTTCTGCCTCCAATTTCTTAGCCTCAGCCTCAATCTGCAAACCTCTTAATTTCCTTGTCAGCCTCTAACTTTCTTTCGGCTTCAAACCTTCTTTCTTCACGTTCAATAAATTTGTCACATTCCGTCGTGACATAGGCAACCATAACTTGCCCATCTAATCCTAACTCTTTTGCAGTCTGAACCGCAGCAGATCGAAATTTGGCCAGGTCCGCCATTGTCTATTATGTAAATTTCTACAATGTCTAACCAACAATTCAATCTCTAATGGACAACACAGGCACCGTGAGCTCAACCTTATTTAATTCCACCCAAGGATACCTTTTAATTCTTATATTCCCTGAAGTGAATTACCCCCAATATTTTTAATAGGGAAAGATTCAAAATCCCAAGAGCGAGACCCCAATATATGTGGTGAAGTGGGATGTTATAAATATTTATAGGGGACTTAGTGTACTGACTGAGATCAGCTGTGAAGGTATATATATCTAATAAGAGTAGTGTATTATATATAACCTTACTTGCTACCACATATCTATATATCTCAGTCAGAATTATTCTGGAATAGTGTGATGACTACGTTATGTGTCTAGGGTATGTGTATGATGAAGTGTAAGTCACAACAACAGACAGATAAACAATTTAATTTAATCCACTACTCTTAACAACACTGTGACACTCACATACATATAACACTCTATGAGAATATCTTAAAGAAGTCACTCGTAACTTTTCAAATAACAATATGTATTCATTACTGGCATGAATGAATATGTGTCCTGATTCAACTACAAGGGAACCAGGAATCACAATCAATTTAAATTACAAGTTATGTACAGAATGTATTTAATATGAATATTGTAGTGACATATATTATTACAAATATTCTATGTGTGTCAGTTGTGTAGTAGTAAAATGAGGTAATACTGGTTTTGTTTTGTTCAAGCTCTGTTGGTATTTGTCATCATGACTTCAATAGTTTGTCTTTTGGGACTAGTATTGGAGATGTTCTCAGTTCCTGATATTAAGACAATTAAATTCCCCTCTTAATGTTATTTTTATAAAGTCATTTCAAGATGAGGGGACATAATGTTGAGCTCAGCTGGCCAAGTTAGCTTATCTGGCGTGATGGCGGCAGGAAAGGACTCCTCTGCTCGAATTCTCCTCTGGGCTCTGGAGACACCTCACTGATAGCTAAAAGGACCAAGGAGTATGCTGTCCGACACTGGATTCAGCAAAGCTCTGACCAGGTGCTGCTCAGTACCATCAAGACCACTGTCCCACAATTTCATGGAAATAAACACAGATACGTTGATTAGCAATGAATTCTGGCACAATTACTGGCACAAATTTCCATCTGCTTATGTTCCAGGCTTTTATTTTTAGCAAAATTGTGAGCTGGCTTCAACGCACTGATGCTTTATCAAGCTTATTTAAACAAGTGGTTTCGAACTAACGCTCCCAAGTGTGTATATCAGTGAGACTGGCCAATGAGCCACGTTTCGACAAGTGTTTGAAAAAATGTTACCTTTCCCCGTTTCCCCTAACAACGAAAGATAGTATTTATAGTCCGACCAATCGTGGTTAGGCTTTCATTTGTTGCGCTCCAATCAATTGGGAGTTTACATGGTAGGCTATTTATGTAACGTAAGGTTTTTTCAAACACGTTATATAAAAAAAAAATTTTATGAGCAGAAATGATTCCATGCTGTCAGGCATCCTCACTATTTTATTTTGGGTATAATTTATTAATTCCTGGACTATTTGCGTAACGTTTTACATATTATTTGTCAGCAAGCCCTAAGGAACCCAAATATACCAATTTGAAAGAGCTACGTGGCTGCGTTCAAAATATGTATTTTCTACCTCCTGTTTCGAAGATGTGCTGTCTGGGTACTGTTATGTTTTCAACCGTAAACCCATCTAATGTTGTCTTTCCTAATAAGAGTTTTTTTTATGATTTATAAACCTAACTCTGGGAAAGGGTAGTGTATTTTATCACTGTCCGTCTGAAAAACAATTAGTGCATGTAGACTTACACGCGTGATGGCAGCATTTGTGTATCGCGCGACGCGTGTTGCATGCGTTCCCGATTTTATTCGCCCCTCTCTCTCTCTATATATTTGAGTCCATCTGTTCGTTCGTTTTGGTAACGTAATATAATTAATGTTAGGATTAATTTAGGTCATTACGCAGGGCCTCTCAATGTTTTTCTTAGAAATGCAGCACACGTTTCATTGAAGAAAGCGGGTAATAATACAGTAAGCTTTTACTATCAACGTGAAAGCGTTACAATTTGCAGACGAAGCATAAAACAAGGGGGATTTCGAGTACAGTCATTGTGACAGCACTGTTCTTTACCATTCTTCTTCCTTTATTTATTATATGTATTTATTAGGCTTTATATTTACTTGATAATTTATATATGTGGATTAGAATATTCCACGACATATTTAAGCGTACTTTTAATGTGATGAGTTTTGTGTATGCTGTAACTGTTTGTTGCGTATATTCTGTCCAGTCTAGAAGCTCGTCTAAAATATGGGTTTCTCATGTCATGAAATGTGAAAGCTTGTGTTTGCGGTTGTAGTTTTCTGTAAACGTCTACTAGGTTATGTTTGTCAATCATGGATTGTAAACGTCGTATTAATAGGGATGTTTCAATTTTCTTTTTTTGTAATTCGGGGCCAAAGGAACTCCTGTCTAAATCTGTCAAAACACAGTTAAAATCTCCTCCTATCACTAATTTGGTTCCTTTGTAGTACCTATCTATAGTGTCGTACAGTCTGTCATAAAAACTAGGCCGGTCGGTTTCCGTCGCTGGTGCGTATATATTTATGAGTGTGTGCGTGTCATGTTTGTTGTGTTTGTTTTGTATTTGAATTATGACAGTTCTGCCACAACTGTCTGTTCTATAATGTACTGTGTCCCAATCTTCATTAATTTGTAAGATGGCGACACTACTATGCCTGGGGCCTAGGGCGAACCAGCCATGTTTAAGTCCTAATCTAGTTACAATCTGACTGGCCTGTAGGTCGGTCGTAACCCCTGTCTGTTGCAAGAACAAAAAATCAGGTTTATCTTTTTTAATAAGTTTGATAATGTGCTCCAGCTTATCCCTCAAACCATTGATATTGAGGGATATTAGAACAAGGCTGCTTGACAAAGTGGTATCTGAGGGTTGGCCACTTGTTGCAAACTGTCTACCTGGCAAAGTGGCAGAGTGGCCACTTGCCATATCTAAACTACAAGGCAATGTAGTGGTCTGGGGCTGGCTACATGCCATAGATGGATTACTCGGTAGCAAAGTACTATCTAAAGATTTATCACATGTTGTAATGGGTGTACCTGTTTCACGTAGTTTACTCGACAGAGCGGTGCATAAGGGCTGACCGTTATCTGTCATTACTAAACCACTCAACACATTCATGTTTGCACTTCTTGACAAAGCGGTGCATAAGGGCTGACCGTTGTCTGTAAAATGACTACTCGACACATTAGTGACTGGTCGCTGGCTAAAGGTCGTTGTGCCCTGCTGATTAGGGCCCAACGCAGGCAACGCTGCGTTGTCAGTCCCTCTCGCCCTGACAGGGGGGAGGGTTGGTTGCCTAATTAAAACTGTGCGCATTTAAGGGTGCGTGCAGTGTTAGTTTTGTGTATAAAAACAAAAAACATCAAAGAACTACCTACATTAAACACAACTCTTAAATAATAATAATAATAATAATAATAATACACACTTCCTAAACTATAGGTGTTTACATGTTTACTTTTAAAATTACATCACTATGAAATAAAGGAAAAAAGTTCATTTCTCCGGACACCGGCAGCTCACTGTCTATTCTTGTTGTAGGTGCAACCAAGGCTTTCCTATACTTGGGAACTGGACAGGTCTGTTTGCACTGGGCCTCAGTGCACGGGGAAAGAACTTCTAGTAGTAAAATCATTCACTCACATGTTCAAAAGGCTTGTCCATCTATGAAGATATCTGCTTGGGACAACATGGCCTCCATGTCGTCCTCTTCTGTAGTTGCCGCCCAACAGGAGGGGGCTTGCGTATTGAATGGCGTCGGCGCCTCTAGAACCTCATGTCTTGTTGGTGATGATCTTCTGCTGTTAGGTGCTGACATCACATGCTCATCGGCGACAGGTGTCGACAAGTTCTCTCTCGGGGAGGGCTCTGGTGTAGGCGCCCTGGGTGATGGTGGCAAGTCTCTTCGGCTAGGGGAGCGCTTGCTCGGCGACTTACTGTCACTACGTTTTACTTCTTTTGACCTCACAGGCTCTGTTGCCTGGAGCAGGAATCTTTTTCTATTGATTTCTTTTTTTTCTTTCTTGTTATTTATAACTTTTGTATATTCATCACCTTCACTGGCATCTGGGCCATCCGGGGTAGGGAGCTCGTCTGCCCTGCTTTGCTCTGCTGGTGTTTTTTCGACAGCTGTTTCTTCCTCCCTCGTTTTCTTGACCTGGTGGGGTGGCGCCCGCTTCCTAGGGCATTGGCTGACCCAGTGGTCATCCTGCCCACACACCGCACACTGTATTCTTCTTCCGGGCAAGGACACCCATATTCTTAGTACTTTGTCTTCGGCTGCTTTCAAGTGCACAAAGTGCGGTATCCTATGTTCGGATGGTCGGTATTGGAAATTCCACATGTCGTGGGCATTTTTGATCCTGTACACTTCTACGTCTTTATCTCCCGACACTTCCGCCGCTATTCTTTTTACTGCCTCGGGTTTCATCGTGGGCGGCATCCAATGTAGCACACCTTTGGATCTTTCTTTGTCATGATGCTCAATCTGAATGCTCATCTGAGGGTTGGTCCACTCCAATCTTTTTCCGTGCAGGCCCTTGTAGTACTTCAGCTGAGCTGCTGCTGTTAACGTGGCATACCACTTATAAGGGCCCGCGAAGCGGTACAATGTGGCGATGCCACTCAGGCCGACGCCGGCTGGTCCAGCTAATATGCTGGCTATTAAAGAATACGATGCCTTGTTGGCCTGCGGCCCTGAGATCGTAATTACCAGTGTCCCTGGTCTATGTAGCATGCCTCCCTCTAAGTCTTCGTTTAGATCAATTAAAATCACGGGCACGATAGGTGCGGACATTCTTATTTCTATTTTTCTTGGTACTTAAACCAAATTGGATTAAACAAAGTCACAAGGCTAGCCTAAGCTAACAGCTAAGGCTAACACCACAAACCTGAGAAGTTACAGCAGGAGGTAAAAACGCGTCTTCACGTCTCAAAGGGGTAAAGATAACACCTTCGGTTTGGCACTAGCTTTGAGATAACTGTCTCAAGCTCTGACTGGTTACTAAGATGCATCAGTCTTTATACTGGTCTGGTGCTATGGCTCGCCAGAGGAAGTATTTCTTATTGGAGTTAAGACCGGAAACCTTCAAATGATTGGTCTTGGGGGCTAGTGGACCGTTGAAATAATCTTTAACCTAACCATCTACGAATCCTCTAGTCTAAAATTATTGTTTCTATGTGATGATGACCAACCATTGTTTAAAGTTCTCTCTAATCTAAATGTTTTCCGGTCTGACTTGTATGTAGGCCACACAAGGTTTGATGACATCATGGGTTCATGTGTGTCATGACTGATGATGTCATTGATTCTTGACTAGTAGTTTATTTATCTAACTAGTCATTCATAAAATACTTTACTATAAGGCTAACAGTTGTAGCTACTTAATAGTCTACCCTGTTACAAGCCCTACCTTGGCTACGTATCTCAGGGAGAAGCAGAAAAACCCCCATTATATCCCCTAGAGCTGGAACAGTACACTTCTGGCTTCTACCCAGGGTGGGTAGAAAATCCACAGGCATCCCTGCATCACAATGCCACGATGATGAAAATATCAAAATTGATTAATTCAAACGAGATCGGACGACGCCTCGGTTATCAAGGTCCACGCCAGACAGTGGGTAACCAGGCTGTAATGTGCGAAAAATTGATTACTGAAAAAAAAAAACACGAAAGACAGATTTCCCAAGAAGAGGAAAAGTGGGAGATGGAGCAAAAAGAAATCAAATCACACAGAAAACACATCTACACTTAATATTCTGCAGCTTAACATCTGTGGCCTTAGAATAAAGAAGGCTTGAACTTGCCAAACTGCTAGACAGCCACAATGTACATGTGGCTGCTCTACAAGAAACTCTACACAAAGACTTTGACCTGCACCTGTCTGGATACACTAGTTACGCCTGTAAGTGCATTGGTTGCCGTGACATAGTAACATACATCCGGAATGACATCCAAGGAGATGTCACACAGCTATCAACAGCCTATCCCACAATGGAGGCAAGTATACTATATAAAATGTGTACAGCCCACCTCAGACAACATGCAACAAACCAGAACTAAACAAGACACAGTTTCACAAAACTCTTCTTGTCGGTGACTTCAACGGACGCTCACCCCGTTGGGGTTATCCTGACTACAGAAGTACAGAAAGGTACATTGAAGAGGCCTGTGAAACAACTAACCTGTGAGTATTACAGGATACAGAGTCCCCACCTCTCTCTCAGCCGACCTGACGACCATCTGCTCATCTGACCTAACAGACTAGTCAATTTCAGGTTCTGGGTGACATTGGAAGTGATCACAAACCACTACTCATCACCATAACCACCCTCAGTAAAGCATGTTTCAAACAGAGAACTCGCTGAAATTTTCAAATAGCGAAGAAGTCTTAGAGGAGGGCTTACCACAAGGCTCATCATTAAGCTGCACTCTATTTCTCATCTATATCAATGACTTAGCTGACCAGATCAAAACCGAAAAAGCTCTTTGCTGATGACCTGGCAGTCATGAGAATGTTGAAAGTGGAGCTCAGAGACTAAACGGAGACCTTAGAAGACTGCATGAGTAAACATGGAAACTACAGGTCAACTATACAAAGACTGTGTACACTATCTTTACCAAAAGCCATAAATGCCCGTCCGTAAATTAGTGGAACTATGCCCAGCCACTAAACTAAAGTTTAGTTAAGTTACTAACCAAAACCCAGCCACTAAACCAAAGTTTAGTCAGTCACTAACCAAATCCCAGCCACTAAATCAAAGTTTAGTCAAGTCACTAACAAAAACCCAGCCACTAAACCAAATTTTAACCAAATCACTAACAAACACCCAGCCACTAAACCAAAGTTTAGCCAAGTCACTAACAAAAACCAAACCACTAAACTTAAGTTTAGTCAAATTACTAACCAAAACCAGCCACTAAACCAAAGTTTAGTCAAGTCACCAACAAAAACTTAGCCACTAAACCAAAGTTTAGTCAAATCACCAACTAAAACCCAGCCACTAAACCAAAGTTTAGTCAGGTCACCAACAAAAACCCAGCCACTAAACGAAAGTTTAGACAAGTCTCCTGTGCTTCAACCTCTTTTTAAAAAAATAATACCAGGGAATTGCTCGCCGTGAGTGCAGTTTAAAAATTCTGAAGTTGTTCCTTATATTTCCCCCCGGGAAATCTTTAAAATACATTTTGCGATGTGTGTTTTTTAATGTTCGTCTGCTGCAGTGTGGCAGATCGACTTGTTGGAAGGTTTTAGAAGCTGTTAGAAAATAAGGACCGGAAAGTGTTAACAAATATTCTGATATGATTATGAAAACGGGACGAAAGAAAATTATGACAAAAATACGATCAAATAGCATCATGGTTAAAGGGGGATTGGCGGAAAGCTAGTTGAAAGAGATGCTGGTATAAGATTTTGGAAGCAAAAAAAAAAAAACATTTAACACAATGTATGAACACTTCTAGAATTGAATTGTTTCTGCGTGTATGAAAATATGTTGAATAAATACTGAATAAAATGAATTGATTTAATTTTTTAAAAATATTTTAAAAACTTCTTTGTTAAAGCAAGTAATGATACAATTACGAACAAATAACACCACGAAACAAATGATACATGTATTCATTCATTTCCTTGGTCATGAAGCTTGGAACCAACATTGTAGCTGGATCCCTTGCTGGAATGAATGCATTCGTCTGCTGTTCAGGCCCAGTGCTGGATTAACCATTAAGCAAAATAAGCACGTGCTTAGAGCACCAAGGGAAAGCGGACACCAGAGTTTTTTCGATTAATGGTCACAAATTGCACAGCTGAACGTTCATTTTCTCAGCTCAAGTATATTAAAAATCACAAGAGAACAACTATACGAAAAGAAAAGCTGGATGTCTTGTCTCTGCTAAGTATAGAAGCAAATTTGTTAAGCCAGATTAGTTTTGAGGACTTGGTCAAATATTTTGCAATTACAAAATCTAGCCGAAAACGTTTAAA